>JBAFTA010000007.1:28152942-28188012 GCA_036919975.1 Melanotaenia parkinsoni | reverse complement strand
CATGTTTTTTAATTGCATTACAGGAAATAAAGAACTTTTTCACAATATTCTAATTTTCTGAGACAGTCCTGTATAACAGACACACAAGTGCCACCCCAAAAATGGCGGACAGTCTACTTGCAATATTTGCTCGGATTAGTCTATAGTTTTTAATTCAGTTTGATATTTCTGTTGCCCCAACCACCACCGCCCACACATTTCTTAACATTTTTAATTATTACCTTGTTTTGTATTTATTTTTAGATAGTTTAATCCTTTTTGTATTCATTATTAATGGAAACTGCTAACCTGCAGTTATAATGTGTTTTTCATCTGGAACACACTACAGTAATTGCCTTTTCACTTAAGTGATGATTTTTGTTATAACTGTCACCTGTGCAACTAATGAACCTGTCTTGAATGCAAATCCCCATGTCTCATTGCCTGGCTGGGATTGGCTCTATGTCATCACTGAATGGTTGTTTGGTCCTGTTTGGTTGAGTATTTGATCTACGCGTGTCATGCAGTAAAACAAAGGGAGTGTCCATACAAGTAGAGTGTTTTAGTTCCTTTTATTCCACAGGTGCTGATAAAAGCTAAGGTAGCACGGTCAAAACAAGACAAAATGGTAATTCCATTACGGTAACTAAATTACCGCTACGACAACGGTAGAAAAACTATGTGCCTTCCGGCTCAACCCAAACAAAACCAGAGGTGTGCTAAAAGGTGTGGCCTTTTATAGGTTAAACAAGGGTGTCCACTACTGGCAGAAACAAAAAACACAAGCCACAACACAGTTAAAAAAAAAACACTTTCCCCACCTCCTCCCAGGTTTGCTGCCCTCTGGACTAGTTGGTGAGGCCTCTTCTAAGGATAAAATGGCCCGGCATCCAATCAGTCAGGGGCCGTTGTGTTTTGGTAGACAGCTTGGCCTCTTGTTGGCTTTAAGGTATTTTGCTTGAGTTTTGTGTAATCATTGTAATTGTTAATTGTGGGAGATTTCCCCCTGTTAGATCTGTCACTTTCAGGGCAGTTTTTTTTTATCTTAAAAGTTATCAGTGCTGCTTCTGATGTGTTTTGTTTCTTTTGGATTCAGGCGGTTAGGTTTTTGTTTTTGATTTGTACCTCAGTTAGACCAGCTGTTTTCCTCTTATGTAATCTGTTCTGTTTTATTTGTTCGTTTGATTTGATCGACACCACTCGCCCATCCCTCTTGTTTGATTCTGTCATTTTGCATTCCATCTGCCACATGAGACAATAAATTTCCAAATTACTCCATCTTACATCTGGGAATCCTTATTTTATGTTGTGTCCTCCTTCCTTCGCCGAGCTGGGTTGTAACAGTTTTATTTTAGTTTACTCATAGCAGTTTGGGCCCTTGTATGTTTTTTAAATTAATCAATTGACATTGACAATGTGCTCTTTTTACTACTTGGAGGTGATGAAATGAATGTGTGCAGGCACATCACTCACTGTGACTCTAGATTAAATGAATGCTCTCTGCCATGGACCTCTATGGTAATTCCTGTAGAAGGCTGACTGTTTTTACTCACTGGAAAAGTTTGTTAATATTATTTATCTAAAGTATAACTTAAACATTATTTTATTGATCAAAGCGCTTTACATTGTGTCCATTATTCATTCATTCCTCACTCATACATGTTGATGGTAAGTTGTGTGTGTAGCCACAGCTGCCCTGGGGCAGATTGACGGAAATGTGGCAGCCAATCCGCGCTTACGGCCTCTCCGACCATCACCGAACATTCATCCACATTCATTCACATTCATTCACCAGCGATGCTAACACTGGAGGCACTGGAGGGTGAAGTGTCTTGCCCAAGGACACAGCGACAGATGACTGAGGGGAGTGGGAATCAAATACCAACCGTACGGTTATTGGAGGACCTACTCTACCGCCTGAGCCACTGCCGCCCCAACATTATTGTTACGCTGCAGCTAATCTTGTAAATTGATAACCAAAGCTTAGAGTTTACATCCTACATGTCTCCACTGCCCCCACCCCACTTTTTTATTGCGAAATATGGTGAATTTTGAAGGCGTCTGACAGTTTTCTGGAAGCACTGAAAATTACACACTGTTCTTACTCTACATTGAGCATTTTGAAGTTTAAAAATAGCCAAAATACAGAACATAAAACTGGACTACTCACCTTTTGCCATGGCTTTCTCTAGTGTGTTGACAAAGGCTGGTGGGATGAGAATTCCAAAGTGCCAAGGAGTACTTGCACTGTGAAATCCAAGTAAGTCTGCAACCACATGGACGACTATATGCTGGTCCTTTTGGATTAGTTACGGGCAGGGACCACTGATTTAGTCGTCCCCTAGTGGCACAGACCACTCATTACACGGCGGTTTTTGTAGACCTGCTGTCCACAGCATAAAACATGTCACTAACTTTAAATGTAAAGGACATATATTTTGTTATTGTTGTTGTCATACATTTTGTTATTGTTATTGTCTCGTGTTTCCGTTTGTGTATTTTATGCAATCTTAGAAAAAGTTGTCCTTTTGTATGGAGAAAAAAAAAAAGACCAAAAAGCCACATCAGTGTTTACCTTATCAAATAAAAAGAGTTGCTAAGGGGAAAAGCCAAGTGTAGGACATCCATCCATCCATCCTCTACCGTGGAGTCCAACCCTCACTGGAGATGAATCTGATTTACTGCTGGCAATGCAGACCAAGCTCTTGCACCAGTCATACAGGGGCCGGACAACTCGTACAAGGTGGTCCAGCAGTCCATAGTCCCGGAAAACCCCCCACAGGAGTCCCGGGGACACCGTCAAATGCCTTCTCCAAGTCTACAAAGCACACATAGACTGTTTGAGCGAAGTCCTATGTTTCCTCCAAGACCCTGAAGAGGGTGTAGAGCTGGTCCACTCTTCCATGACTGGGACAAAAACCACACTGCTCCTCCAGGATATTTATTTTATTTTATTTTATTTTATCTAAATTAGATTTTTTGTGTTTTTATTGCTGACTTTCATTTTCAGTAGTTGTGTAGTTTGAGTTTTGGTATGTTTTGCTTTAGACACTAAAACTTCTTGGTGAGGTTTAGGTTTAGGAAAAGATCTAGGTGCTGGCTTCTTCTTTTTTTTATACCGCTTAGTCCAATTCAGGGTCACGGGTAAGCTGGAGCCTATCCCAGGAATTAGCAAGCGAGAGGGAGAATACACCCTTGACAGGTCACCAGTCAAACAAACAACCACTCACAGTCACTCCTAGGGAGAATTAAGATTGACCAATTAACCTAACATGCATGTCTTTGGACAGTGGGACACTTTTTAATAGATTGTGAGTATATACATAATCAGAGGACACAGATCACAAAGCTTGTTGAATGATGGTATAATCATACCTGTTGTCATTGTACCATGTTTTTTTAATTACCTAGCTGGTAGATAAATTCAGAAACTGCTGCCATGAAGGCGACAGTAAAAAAAAAATTTATTATTGTGGCATATTGTGAATATGTTAGTATAAACATGTTCAAGATAAAAGTTACTCTACTGTTGTCATTATGAGCCTGTGTTTACCCAGAACCTTAGCTGTGTGTCATGTTTGTTTATTCAAAGGTGTGTAACAACCTGCATCTGAGGTTTTAAATATCATGGGAGAGGCACAGGAGTGTTATTTACATGTTTATTTAATACCTTTTTGCTGCATGTGAGCGGGAATAGAGTGAGTGATATTTTTGAACCTCAGGAGGCTGTTCCATATGTGCACATAGACACAAATGGCTTTGAACAAAGCACTAATGGAACAACCTTCAGTCTCCCATAATTGTCATAGAAATTACAGCTGGAGACGAGACATGCAGGTAGTATTATGGGGTGTCTGGAGTTGTTTGACAAGCAGAGCATTAACTAATCCTCTGAATGTTTATTGTTTATGTGCACAGACTTATCTCCTGGGAATCATCATCTCCATGTGTGGGAATGTCCTTATCAGCATTTCACTCAACATACAGGTAAGAAACAGTGGAATCCAACTGTATGACACACTCTCAGCACATAGTAGGCAACAACAGTAAAGAATAATTTTTCTACTCTGCTTGCTATGCTTACATACTTTTTGTTTTTGATTTGTGATTAGACATAATTCTTGCCTTCTTTTCTGGGCTACATGTTCAACTTTAGGTCATTTTTAGAGTAGATGTATTTCATTAAATCTATTTTTCTTACACCCTACAAAACTAAACACCTACAACACCGTTCATGGCACATTCCCCTAGATGAGAAAAGATTATTATTAGGTTGTGTAAGCTACCAGTCGTTTATGATTATGAAGTATACTCTATTAGTATTTGGATTTGGATCTTTCCACCTCATTGACTTGCTTAATTGGTGCCATGCTTCTTCTCAGATGAAATGTTATCAGCAGAAAATGTTGTGGATGTGATTCTGTAACAC
Source organism: Melanotaenia parkinsoni (assembly GCA_036919975.1). NCBI lineage: Eukaryota > Metazoa > Chordata > Actinopteri > Atheriniformes > Melanotaeniidae > Melanotaenia > Melanotaenia parkinsoni. Next base: position 28,183,604 of record JBAFTA010000007.1, on the reverse strand, counting down.
CTCTTAAGTTGCATCTACCTTTTTACGCATTATGGGAAGTTGTGAAATAGTTATGTGTGTAGTTTAATTCCACATACGTGACTGATGGGGCCCTGTTCCTCCCTTTTCCTGTCAGAAATATGCCCATGTCCGTCAGGCCCAGCGTGGCTCCAAGCCCTATTACACCTCTGCAATGTGGTGGTGCGGTGTGGTTCTTATGGGTGTTGGGGAATTGGGGAACTTTGCTGCCTATGGCTTTGCCCCAGCATCACTCATAGCCCCTCTGGGCTGTGTGTCTGTTATAGGTGAGTGTAACCCTTTTTCCTCATACATAATCAATGTGTGGCAGCAGGGGGAAATGTTGCCTCCTTGGGAAAACAGCCTAAAGTGATGCCATATGATGAATGCTTTATTTGTTCCACCATGCTTGTTTGAGGCTTGTGTGCTGGTATTCTGAGTTACAGGGCACTCTGTATTTTTGCCAAACATCCCTGCTTTAAATCCACTAAGTCTTTACAAACATTAAGTTGTGCTGCCATTTTCCTCTTAGAACTAAGACTCTTTGTCCAGGTAACACTTCCAAACAAGCCACACTTGTTCAGTCTTTCAGCCCTTTTCTAGATGTACTGCTGTGAATTTACCCGGACATTTAACATGCTGAGAGTCTGAAATGTAGCCTCTGGGTTTTTGCAGTTTCTCTGAGCATTGTGCAGTCTAACCTAAGGTGAGCTTACTGAGACTCCACTCCTTGGAAGATTGGCAGCTGTCTTCAATGTTTATGAATTATGAATAAAAATATGAATAAATTTTCTCACTGCAGAATGCTGGACACTGTATTGTTTGGAAATATCCTTATAATCCCTCTCAGACTGATGAGCAGCAACAACTGCTTCTCTAAAATCATTGCTGATGTCTCTCTTTCTTAACACAACCGATTGCTGCAGACCAACAAATTACTAAGATTTGCTTTTAGAGATGCTCATACTGATGGTGATTAATCAGTTCTTCTGATTAGCAGCATCTTGAATTTTGAATTTGAATTTCCATTTGAACATTTGAACATTGAATTTCCCTTTGGGATTAATAAAGTATTTTTCATTTCATTCATTCATTTCATCTTGCTACGTGACCTCTTAATTTTTATGGAAGCATTAAGGGTGGATTACGTCTTTCACACACTGCTACATCATGGCTTAGTTTTTGTTAAATAAATGATGATACATTTTAATGTTTTGCTGTTTATCTGTTTATCAGATTACTTTTATTTTGTTCTTTTATTTTCTAGCATTGAAAATAAGTTTAACAAAGTTGTGATCAGGGCCCAGTGAGTTCTGTGTTTTCTGTAGTATTCTTCAGTTCCTAGCTGACATCCGGCTCTGTATCCTAAAGATTATTCTGCTTCCACCTTTCTAATCGTAAAGGTGAATCAGGATATCTAATTACTCTTGACAGTCTACATCTAACAACTCACTCTAGAAACAACCATTCTTACAGCCCACAGTTTGAACTGAATACTAAGCCATACTCATTAGCCAGTCAAAACACAGCCGGCCTGCTTGCTACAGCTGCCAGCCGCTCGCTGCAAAAACACTCTTAATGCAGGTTAAATATTGAACAGATTCACTTCCCACCTCCCGCCACCCATCACTCACTGCGCTGGAGGTGGTGGCGAGTCAACGATATTAATGACAGCTATTACCCAAGCGCTTTGATCAGTTTTCAAACAGTCACATCTTGTAAGTGGATGAATGATTTAAATAAAACACAAAACAAAACTGCAAATCTTGTTAAGAAGGCTTCACCTCTTGTTGCTCTATTTGCTTTCCTGAGTAGTTACTTAGAAAATGCCTTGCCATGCTGAGAGCTGCAGCCTATTAATGTGTGAATAAACATGACTTTATCAAATATAAGATAAGGTGATTTCTGTTTCTCATTTCCAGTTTTAACATTTATTCCTGTAAAATGACTGGTGGTACTTACAGAGTGTGCAAAGAGCATCTTGACCAATTAATACACTAGAGATGAAGAGATGAGAGGAAGGGGAAGGAGATGAAGATGTCTGCAGCCATGACACACTCTGTCCTCACAGCTAACGAGTGAAGTAGAGGGGAAAGTGTGCCGGTTGCTGTCTCTTATCGTGACTCCACCTCTCGTCTCACACTGACTCACATATGGAAATGGATAAGCACACACACATACAAACACACACACACATACATGCCTTCATGAATTGTACATAACAGTAGTGGTGTGTAAAAGTGCCCAAGTCTAACAGATTTTATCCATAAGATGCACACACACACACAAAGAGAGAGTTCCTGCTGTGCTGTTGGGCCTTTTTTCCAAAAGCTGTGTGACGGCTCAGAGGGGGGTCACAGACAGTGGGATGCTTTCAGTGAGTAAACAAGAGGAAACTGAGTGGCTGGTTGGGTAGAGGGATGAAAAAAATGGTGTCTGGAAGCTGAAAGAGAAAGACAGCTGGAGGAGAGAAGTAAAATGGATAATGGAATGGAATAAAACAACAGGCACAGACAGTGAAAATAGTGAAAAAGGGAGAGGATCCAGTTGATGTTGCTGCTGCCATCCACCTGTCCATGCATGTCACACTGACACTGACGCCCATAGAGAGCAATTACCACTGCCCTGTCCATGCAGCTCTCTCTATTCGGAATGGCAGCATTATCTCAATGCTGTTTTATGAAGCAGGGCATCAGCTCTCTCTGTTAGGTACAATGGCATCACATTCAGGTATGAACACTGGCATTGTGTGAACAGAAACCTACTGAATAAAGCATCCCTTTCAGTTGTCATACTTGCAGCTCCGTATCACTGCTTAAGATGTGCTGTTTGAACTGTAAAAATCATACCGATTTTATAAGTTCATCAAGAATTTTGTTAGTGCAAACGTGAAATAGAACATTATGCATATTTCACACAATGGTTGTATGTCATGAAATACAATTCCTGTATTGCGTCTTTTGTTTATTGTTCAGTGATCTCTGTAATGTTTTCTGGAGACAAACAATCCATGTTAACTGTTTCTTAAAAATTTTAAGTTCTCTCAGAGATGACAGCCCGATTTTAGCCACTTTCATCTGTTCGTGTCACATCCCTCCGGTGGAAGAATCTCAGACATGGTGTATTTTCCCACAGGGAGGTTCCCATTACTACACATCTTAGAGGTGGTGTTTTGAGGCAGTATTGAGCTGATACACACACATGCAACTCAACATACACACAGGAACAGTGACATAACTGCATCCCCCAGAGGTTCCTGTTGCCACATTCCTCATTTTATCAAGCTGTGTGAATCTCACTTTGCCATGAGTTGCTATGGTTACTTGTTAGATCCAGCTGGTCCCAGAGGCAAAAGAGCAATCCTAAAAGTGTATTTGTACGTGCTTGTTATATGAAATATTTAACAACTTACTGTTTCATCAGAATATAAAGGAGCGTAATTATTAATCTCCAGTTTGAATGAACTGTCTCAGCAGCATGATGCTCATTCATGCGTCATCCTTTCAGAAGACACAGGTGACACAAAACAGCATCAAATACAGTGAACAATTAGTTCATTAGAGGAAAGGCTCTATTTAAAATCAATACTTTTAAATTTTTTTTTGTTCATAAAAAACCTTTGTATGTGGGTTTGTTTTTGACTGAAATGTATTTTCTGATGATTTTATTCACAAACCAAAACTACAACTCTGCCTGCGTTTGATATCCATGATAAGAATATGTCTGTCGTGCTTCATCAGCACAGTAATCGTATGTGTGCAACACTGTCTTCTGTAGCTAATCCCTTTATGATGGCTCCAGAGGCTGTCTACAAGCTCAAATGGCCTGTCTGTCTGTGTTTCAGTATTTTCCAGCACATTTTCTGTTCAGTCAGCCAATCTGTGTCTATGTACCTGCTCTCCATTCTGGAAGGTTGTCAATAATCTAATTTCTCTCAATAAGTGTGGCCACATCTGATACTACTGTTAAAATATAAATATAACCTAATTCCAACAGGTGATTGAAGATAAGCTTTCAGCATTGCTGTTAAGTGTTGAGAAACGCCAACAGGAGTGTTATATAAGGTGACCTCCTCCCTGGCTGCTGTCACATTATCTTTTGTTCTCCTTGTCCACTGCCTGCTTGTCTTGTTTGTTTTTCTGTCCCGTACAGTTTTGTCTGCTCGCGCTGCCATCCATCTGTATATCTGCCTGTTTGTTGGCATGTTGACGTGTCTGCAAAACACATCTGCTCGTCACACTATTTGTCTCTGTGACAGCTAAATGCTGAGTATAGTCGTCTTCCTCGGTTTGGTGCACATCCGAGAGAAACATTAGGACTAATCTGAGGCTCAGCTCATGTGAAACTGATTGCTTTTCACCCTTTCAGTTTTTGACAATGATATTGATGAATGGGTTTATGGGAAAATGTGGCATGCAGCGGCATCTTGGTATATTTTGATGCCCATGTTATGAAGTCCTAATGAGAACCATCTATCATAGCATGCTGACAGAGTTTATCATGCAGATCAATATAAACATGCCAAGCATTGACTGATCTGTGTACCTGCAGTTTATTGTGTGATATCTGCACATAACCACGTGTAGTTTGTATGTTTATACCATATAATGCAGCTTTTATGTCGCAGCCTTATGCTACATTTCTATATAAATATATAAATCTACACTCTGTATCCCACAACAACAGCACAAAGACAGAATTATAGAAATTATTGCACATATAAAGCTGAAATACAAAACCGATTCTTTGCTGTGACACTTCCATGTTTAATTAAATTTTTTTTATTGTTTTCTTTGCATAATTTGTAATGATTTTAATGTTTCATGTAAAGCACTTTGAATTGTCTTGTATATGAAATGTGCTATACAAATAAACTTGCCTTGCCTTTATCTAAGGCGCAATCCCTTTCTTTTGATCACGTTAAGATGGTTCTATATTTTAATTGGAATCAAGCTGTCTTAAATTAAATTGATTGGACATGATTTTTAAAAGCACACACTTTTGTAGATGAGACCTAAAAGTTCACAATGCATATCAGAGCAAAAACTGAGCCATGAGTTTTGAGGAACTTCCCAAAGACCTCTGAGACAGTAAAGAGCACAGCAGCCTTCTTTATTCTTAAGTGTAACAAGTTTGGGGAAACCAGGCACTGCTCATCACCTGCCTATTGTATAATGTAAAACCAACAGTTAAGCATGGTGGTGGCGGCATCATGCTGTGGGGGTGTTTTTTTTTTTTTCTTTTTCGTTTTAATGATTAAGGCATAAGGCTGATGCATAACAAATGGTGTAAATTTGAACAGTGTCTCAGTACTTTCCAAATGCACTGTAAATGAGAAATTTTCAGGAAACAGGCATTAACAATTAAGTTGTTGTTATTAATGTACTTTTAAAGTTATTTATGTGGTTTAAATACAGTGTTGCAAGCTGAGTGTTGATTGCTGTTAAACTAACTGAACATATTTTCACTTCCCAGCCAGTGCTGTCATATCTGTGGTTTTCCTCAAGGAGACGGTGCGTGCCTCTGACATAGTCGGTAAGCAAACACTTGGGAGTCACACACTCGAACACAGTCCACTGAGATTCATAATTTAAGGACAAAAAATCTCATGATAGAAGAAACACACTGAATTCCATTTTAACACTGACTATTTTGTAAAAGGACAAGAAAAAATAGTATAATTGCTATTTTTTGGCATAGGAGGGGGAAGAAAAGGTGTGTCAAGCGCACATCTAATTATAATGTTGCATAAAAAGCTATTGTTTGCCATGACAGTTTGTTGAGTCTGCTGCTTCTGTAAGTGGCATGATTGTCATGGCCATCACAATGGCGATTATCACAGCTGCTGAATTGGAAATTCATATCATCACACTACAGCTCTGTGGCTCGTTGGTTTCCCAAATGAAATGACTACAAATTTTGCGTATTTGGTTTGTGTCTTGTAATTGTGGAATGCCATTATTAGCCACATATTGAAGACATTTTGGTGTGTGTGTGTGTGCAAAATCACTGCAAGCTAGATTTGGTTTTCTAGCAATATCTATGTGAGAGCATTAAATGCATAAAGTTATTATTTAAAATTAGAAAAACCAAACACCAAAAACAGCAAGTACCAAAGCCTGTAGTAGTTTTTGTGCAGTATAAAGTATTTTAAATGCGTGAGAATATGTGAGAATTTCTAAACACAGCCGAGCACAACCAATTTTGACCTTAAGGGGGCTGTTAAGATAAAGTTTATTGTATAATTTTTGCAGTTTCCCAGTTTATTCTGAGGTCGTGGATTTTATGGCTGGTTACTATTACCAAACGATACTGTAGTCATGAAGTACAGGGTTATTGGATTAAAGCAATAAATTTAAATTCTCTCCAGTCTCATTGCTCGCTCTTTCTCTCTCTCTCTCTCTCTCTCTCTCTTCCATAGGCGGTACTTTGGCAATAACGGGAACGTACCTGTTGGTGACGTTTGCCCCCCATACTTCAACACACATCACAGCTCATCTGGTCCAGTACTACACCGTCAGCTGGCACTTCCTGCTTTACCTTGTGTGTAATTCTATACAGCTCTTTTTTGCCTTTCCCGAGTTCAGTAAATACACAGTTCAAATAAACAATTAAGTGCTGATGAAATAAATTAAGATCAACTAAAGTTATGACTGTTTTGAATTTAAAGTGCTTTCAACAGAGGAAAAACATCTTGTCTTTGATTGTTCTCCTCTCTGGCCCCGGCTGTGTGTTTTAACTTGTTCATCTGCAGGCTGTGTTCTAGTTTGATCAGATTCCTCAATTTTACTTTATTCTTCTGCCAAAGAGTTTATACACAGCTGATGGATAACCTAACATAGAAAAGTGACTTATCTTATCCTCACACATCTTTGGAAGATCTTCTTTGCTTCATATTTTAGCTGTTCTGTTTTATACTCGATAGTAAAAAAAACAAACATTTACAGGATCCACCTCATAGCCTGTAAATGTGTCAACACTCATCCATGTACTCCGCTAGTCCATCACCTCAGGCAGCGATGACACAAACATAGCCGTTGCCATAGTGACTGATTTGAAGCACAGAGCAGATGAACAAAAACATTTCTATGAAAACCTACTCATCACAAAAATGTTAATAGTTGCTCCAAATTTTAAAACATGCTAAGGTGATTATAACCTGATGCTTTTCAAATAATGCAGGATGGATGTTTTCCACTTTTCAAGACTCAAGATGTCCTTTTTGAGATGTTCTTCCAGATTATCCTATTTCTGTCTTTTAACAAGTAGTTATCTGCACATAAATCTAAGCAGAGACTACAGCTGGCAGCTTCTCAGAAGCTGCTAGCCAGTGGTGTAAACAGTGGATGTGTGTCCTGAATGTGCAGCAGTGGTGCAGAATTCCTCCTAAATATCTGCTCCTGCTTTTTTAATCAATGCAAACACACTTACAGAGAAAAAAAAACGTGAAAAACAAAAGTGAAATATTCAAGCAGACAAATACAGATGGACGGATGGAAAGACAGATGTTTTTAAATTGCTTGCCCTCGCTGCACTGATTGATGGTGTGCAAAAGGGTGTGCCATTTTGCATTTCAGGCAGCAAATTTGTTCATTTCTCATCAGCCAGCAGAAGTGCAGCCTCTAACAAGTATGGGATTAACTCTAGCTGGTGATTAATCAGAGGAAATGAAATATCCATTGCTGACTTTTTATTATTTCCAGAGGTCAGAGCATCATGAAGTCGGGAAGATCGGTGTGGTGTCATTCACAGTGTGTGTGTAGGGCAAACTGGTATCTTTGTCACTAATGATCCAGACCCTTATTAATCCATTTCCACACAGAATAATTACATTTTGACATAAGCCCTTTATTCATCACACTTAACTGCTGCACAAATAATATTGAGAGACATTTAAAGGTCAGTTTGCCCTTTTTTTTTTTTTTTCTTTTTTTCATTACTACTGTTGTGCTTCCTCTTATTCTCCATCCGTTACAGCTGTGTGTTCATCTGAGGTCTGTGAACAGCTGAGTGCTGCTGGGCTCAAGGACAGCCTCAGGCCTTGCTCATTAAAGACAAGAAATTCATTTAATTTTTCTGCCACAGTCATCTATTTCAATTAAAATGTCATGTTCACTGGCTGCATGCAACACTTTGTTATGCAGATAGTAAGAGTTGGGTTTGGATTTTCATTTTCTGTCCAAAGTTTAAGGAATTGGGATCCACTTTGATGGCTTGTGTAACTTTCCTCTGCTTTCTCTCAACAGTTCATAGAGGTCATCCTCTTTTGCATTCTGCTCTATTTGTACAAGATAAGGAAAGTGAAGCACATCGTCATTGTGATGCTGTTGGTGGCCTTACTCGGTATGAACAAGTTGAAGCTGTTTAAATGAGGGCAGAGGTTATGGATTAAGCCATTTTCTGTAGCCAGAGGTTGTCTTGTTGCCAGGTTACCAAAATGAACCCATACTCTGCTATTATTTCTCTACAGAGATGAGTGGAGAACAATGGAGGGAAAAAAAATTACAGTAACTCAAATTAACCATCTCCACTAGTTACCAGGAACCAGTGAGGAATTTCTTTGTTTCCACAAGTAGTATAAATGCTGAAGTGACGCACTTCCTCTGTGCCGTTGCAGCATCTCTCACAGTCATCTCTGTCAAAGCTGTGTCAGGGATGATCACAGAGACGATAAAGGGCCAGCTGCAGCTCATCTACCCTATCTTCTACGTCATGCTTGTCGTCATGGTGGCCTCATGTGCATTCCAGATCAAGTTAGTCAAGCTTTTCTCCAACTCTCTGTACTTCTGTTTTTTTTTCTTTAAGCCTCTAATCTCATTTCTCAAATCTTGCATCTTCACCACAGGCCAAATGCTATTGTGGCTTTTGAGTATCTGCATCACAAATACATTGTTACAGTAAAGGATTAGGCTGCTAAATAATGTATCTGGCATCTCTTCACCGTGTTATTGAATCTTTTTCTGCAGATTTCTTAATCAGGCGATGAAAATGTTTGATGCCACAGAAGTGGTTCCAATCAACTTTGTCTTCTTTACTGCAAGTGCCATCATTGCAGGTATGCCAAACACAAGCTCTCTCACAATTTCAGGGTTATTTCAGTTTTTCTGCTTAAGAAATAAGGTGATAGTCTGTATTTCCTAATGTCAACTAATCCCATTAAGACCAAATCAATGGCAAAACCAGTCTGTTTGAATTCATTTTTTAGCAATACCATTATAGCAGGTGACATGCTCCAGTCTCCAGCTACGCCTGTTTATTTTGAGTCAGTCCAACGAAGCCTGCGTTGTCCAGATAGCACAAATACTCATCAGCAAACCAAATATGTATTCATCTCTGACTGAAGGTCCCCAGCAAATGCATAATTCATTCATGTTGAGGAATATTTGCTTAAACAACAGTAGCCACTTGTTATTTTTAACAAGACTCAGACATGCTTGCAGTCCTCTATGGAACTAAATCCTAACATTAACAACTGCTAAAATATTCATAATAACAATTTGAACATGTTTATTATTAGCAAGTTTAATGCTCATAGTCACTATTTAGCATGTTATTTAATCACAAACTATTATGTGTAGACATGAGACTGATTAGTAAGCCATTTCTTTTGCAGGTTTTGGTGCAGTTTGGTTTCTGTTAATAGGTGGTTCTTTTAGACATGTCACATAAACATGCAAAATATATATTAAATGTAACTACAGGTGCCCAAACAACATAACATGAACTCACAGCAAATTTTCTAGTAAATGTTGCTTTTAAAATTAACTTTTTCGTTTAAAGACTCAGCTGGACGTTGTGGCTTTTTAAAACAAATTTTAAATTTATTACAATTATTGAAACTGCTACCATTTTTATTTTTAGAAGAAAAGGATGTCAATCGTGAGGAAAAAGAAAAATCCATGACCCTGTAATTTGTACATTTCTACAACAAATACCTGCATCAGTATGAATTGTCAAATTAATCTGCAGTTAAGAGGGTGAAGTTCTCCACCTAAGTGATGAAAGGAAAATATGACCCTCACAAGACAGCAAACTGATCTAAACAGATGGAATTTTTTTTTTATTCTCCACAATAAGACTGCATCCTGTACAGCTGATCTGTAACCTGCTATATGAGAAAGCTGGAACCTGATTGATCAGTATTATTGTCCAAACCTCAAAGAATTAAAGCTGTCAAAAGAGCCAGAAGGGACAGTTAAAACAGAGGATTAACAGAGGATCTTCTTGATTAAAGAAAGAATGGCCCATTATTTCTGTTGTATCACCTCATAGCAAGGAGGTTCCCGGTTTGAGCCTCGGCTGGGGGCCTTTCAGTGTGGGTTTGCATGTTCTACTTAATTATGTGTGGGTTATTTGTGGGTACTCCATCTTCCTCTTAGAGTCCAAAACACAAGTGTTAGTTTAAATGACGTTTCTAGATTTTACGTTGGAGTAAGTATGGATGTGAGATGGTCGTTTGCCTCTCTGTGATGGACTGGCAACTTGTCCAGGATGTACCATGTCTCTTGCCTAATATCATCATGTCCAGGCCTCCCAGCAACCTGACATTGGACTAAGTGAATATAGATAATAGATGAATGGATCTGTTTTATTTGTTTTTTATTCTAAATAAAAACAATTAAATTGAAATCCTCTAAGGATGGGTATTTCTGACATTTTTTCCAGGAGGTTGTGAGATAACAAAGGGAAGCAAGTTTTGTAAGACTAATAAAATGTTGGATTTAGTTTTTTCATAAGATTTGTTGACAATGAGAAAACACAGATTAGGCAGCATAATCCTTTCAGAGTTGCCTGAGGATCATGTTTCATCCTCACAAACAGACTTGCACATTTTCTAATGACGTGCTGCAAAAGCCAAAATCAATCCATGATGCAACACAGTCAAACACACATAATAGGTAGCCAAGATGCCAATTCCCTCCTGTATGTGTGAAACCGTTGTTCAGCGAAAGCCCCAAATTATTTATAGCGTTGTCTGTCAGAGTTTGTATTATACTGTCAAGGAAAATAACAAGAGAGAAATGTTTCTCAGAAGCAGTTTGATCCTGAAGGAAAACCAACCTGTCACAGTCTAAACAAACCATTTTTGAGTAGCCTAAATAGACCTCACTTTTATTAAATCACTTTCCGTGTGTCTTGCTTTTCTTCTGGCATTATTTCAACCCGATTTCAATGCTGCTTCAGTGGAGCGTAGTCAAAAAGATATCAAGAGAAGATATCTGCTAAAAAAAAAAACAATCTTTCCAGCATTTTGCCCTAACTTCCTACAATCAAGCAGGGACACATCACATGAATTTGTGTTTATAGTTGCTCTCACCTTTTCTGAAGAGCTCCTGGTATTACTATTGCTCTGTCCACCCACACGAATAACCCACAATTGACTGCACTGAACAACAAATTGCTTGTATATTATATCAGCGGTGTGAAAACATCCGTGGGATCATTTCTCCTTTAAGATTAGTTTCACAATGAAGAATATTATTGTCTTGTTTTAACCTGATGATGGTCAGAGTAACTAATGGACAGAAATCTCATCTGCTCTGTGTAGAAAATGTTTTTATAATAGATCATTTTGAGCCTCGTTTACTTACCCAGTCAATGTATGTTCATGTATGCTTGAGCCATGTTTAAAAACCAGTCAGCACAAGAGACAATCCCTGTAGTTACTGGAGAGAAATGCATTTTCATGTGCTCTTTCCTTTTTGCAGGGATAATATTTTACCAGGAATTTGAAGGCTTGGCTTTACTGAACATTTTTATGTTCTTATTTGGGTAAGTTTTCAAAAACTTAACTCGCTGCAAGCTGTCACCATGTTTTATTTACTGTAATGTGGTGTTAATCATGCCTGAAACTATTTCCCAGTTGTCTTCTGTCCTTTCTTGGAGTTTTTCTGATAACCCGAAACAGACCAAAAATAAAGCAGCAAGACCGCAATTTCATTGCAATGGATAGGATTCCTGGTGAGTTTTTCTTTTTAATTAGCTCTCCTTACAAAACGGCGCATTGCCAAACAACCCAGGTAGAGACAGAATGAGTTTAGGCAGCAGCGACCCTGGTTTCATCTGACTGTCAATGTCTGCAGCCCTAGCAGCAGGGTCCATCTAATGAGCTGTGCTGTCCATGTTCACAGGGAGACGGCATACAGACAAAGTGCAGCCTGAGGCAAAGGCTCAAACATACGGATCACTGGCAGCCAAACTCATGTGCAACAGAGCTGGCCAAACAGACGACTCATAGGACTGGCTCCATCTGTTGGGACTGCTATTTTGGTGGATTTGTCTGTGTACATGCACGCCTTTTACTGGGTTCAACATAATCTTTATTTATAGATAAAATTATCGTGGAGGCAACAACTGAAACCGGTGCCAGTGTTGGTGGATTACATTTGTTACCCAAAGTGGCGTCAAGTGGTGTAAATGTCAACAATACCTTGTGAGGAAAAAAAACGGACAAAGATGAGATTAAACTCCTCAGGATGAAAGTATGACAGACACTTCACTAGCAACTACATTTATTTCCAGAGCTGTAATAAGAAAGAAAGGTGACAGATGCTTTTCAGATTAACAATTATTTTAATCAAGCAAATAAACTGGTCTGTGTGTTTAATTCAAGTCCATGATACAAGTCTGAGGATTTCATCATGCAGCACAATAAGTGCACTACTGCCCTCTTCTGGTGGGGGAGGGGCTCAGACGACGATGCAGCTCTGTAGCTGTGCTGATCCAAAGGGAATTCACTAAAAGCAGTTATTTTTCATTCTTGGTGCTGTTTTAAGTAGCCAATATTGATCATCAGCAGATTTTGAGTTTAAATATATACATTTATAAGAGTGAGCTCCATCTTCATGACAATGGAAAATGACTTGTTTTATCACCAGTGCACATCCCATCTTTACCTCAGATAAACCTCAGACTATATATTTAACTGGTACCAAACAGTAGTGTTGCCAAGCAACAAAACTCTCTGCCACCTACACATTATGGGATGTGTGGGAAACCACTGCTCATGCCAGTAACTACCAGAGGAATGAAAGTTAGATCTGTTAGATTAATTTCTTTATGAGAACCTTTAGTTATAATAAGCCATGTTACACAAACATTACATGATGTTTAGTTTTTTTTCTTTATTATGTTCAAACAAAACATCTTTACTGATACGTTTGATTTTTTAAATAATAGAATAACCTGAACGTAAATGTGCAGGGATCAAAGAGGCTAATTACATGCTTTTGAAAACCTAGTAAAGAAAAGTTAACTCTTATTTCCTCCAGTTGCAGCATTAGTCTGATTCATTTAGGGAGCTTCTCTTGGACAAGGGCATTCACTGGAAATCAAATCTGAAAATACAAGTAACTCTGTCTATTAGAAACTCCTGATGTATAGCAAACAACCAAAATGACAGTTTTCAGTAATGTCACCAGGTAGCTTTTAGTCATGCTCAGTGAATGTCATTAGCCAAGGCACAGGGTTTGCATTAAATGACCTTAAATTAAAGTATTTTTAATTCCCTCCAATGTAAAGCCTCTGCACCCAGTTCAGCAAAGGGTAAGAGTCACACCTCGATATTGATCTTAGCAAAGCGGTAATGCAGGGAGGTGGGGTTGCGCAGTAGCAGCTTTCCTCTATGTTCTATTGGCTGGTTTAGGAGTGTATTAAGGAGACCTGCAACACTGACAAACCCCAGAGCCTCCCCACAGCCTGCAGACAGGGAGAAGTCACCCTGAGTGACCCACCCCAGAGTCACCCTAGAGCAGTGTGAAGTCACGCTTGGCAGAGGATCTGGCCACAGGCCTAAGACGAGGTATGAGGAAGACTGGGAGGATGATTTGGGTTCTTTGGATGTAACTGGGTCTGGGTTATCAGGAAATTCTGATCCTTTACCTTCAGTGTTATCAGAAGAGGGAAGCTTCTTGGAGCCCTTCTTCTGACGTTTAATTTTGCTTTTAAAGTGGTCTCTATGTGGAGGCTCTTGGGGGCCACTACTTCCTTGATGTTTTCCCAGTAGCTTCAGATCCTCTGCAGTTGGCACACACAGCATGGCGTGGAGTTCTGGTTTGCCCTTGGACAGCAGTGACGCACGCACCCACACCAGACTCATTCCATGTGCTGCGAGAAAAGACGTCACAGCTGAGCGGCTGACAGGCGGCACCTCCCCGACACAGCGCACCCTCTGACCTTTTGATGTTGTAGGTCTGCACCAGGTAGAGAGAAGCCTCAAAGACTTTCTATTCCTGGAAAGCATAAAAAAAAAAAAACAGTATCTATTTAGAACAGGAGCTTAATACTAAAAGGAAAAGACCCATTTTCATCTGCCCCATTGGGTGCCCAGACAGACATAAAAACTTTCTTAAACAACATTTTTATTTCCTCAAGCTAAAAGCAAAAAGCCAGCCAATGAACTGTAAAAATCCATCCAACTTTATTCTCATAGCGTCATTCACATTACTTAAAGCTTATGAGAGTGTTTCATGAGGACAGATGCAGCTCTTCTCCTCTACTAATCTATGTGATGTATTGCAGCAATTTAAAGCTGGATGTACTTTGGGTATTCTCATCAAGAGACATTATGATGATGAGGTAGACTGGAAAAGCATTAAGCCTGTCAAAAGCTCTACTGGTTTCTCTCTCTATATATATATAAAAAAGGAAGCGATAATTTAAGCCCAAGGCTACAAAAACACATTTTACCCACGGGACCTTTAAAAGTCTGATGCACTAATATAGTTAGAAGAGTTGTTTAAATGTTTTGAATATTAAATCTTTGAAAAGACCCTGGATTGAACCTGTGGTGTTCTTTATAAAGTGATATTGATAAAAGCTTGTTTCATCAATAACATGAAAGGATGTAACAGTCACCTTAGAACGGTGAAGCAGCTCGGAGGCTTCATCACAGCGATGTCTTGTGACCTCTCCTGCATCATGGCATCCATCTCTGGTGTGCTTTGGGTCTGTCCATCTCCTTTCCCTGTCTCTCCTCCCTCTCTTGTGAGGACCTCCCATTCCTCTGCCAGCTGTTGCCAAGGGCAACGGAAAGGAGCCAGACAGCCATGTTTAATGTAATTGGTCCTTTTGGCAGGGGGACGCCTGCAGAAGAGGTTGGAAGGTCATGTCCTTGTCAAACTTTTAGGGCAGCCCTGCCAGTACTGTCAATTGGTGGACAGTAGGGGAGGCCAGTCTTATTACCATCTCATCAGCATGCTGAGAAAGATTCACATTGTTAAAACGAAATGGGATCAAGGATTCAGAGCACATCCCTGTCAAGATTCCTACTCTGCTGATAACCTCTCCACTAAATATAGTGAATATGATCTTTGCTTGTAGGTGACTTTGCACTCCAACAAACCTCAAAGCACTTTTTGCTAAAATTCTCACCCCATTCTCATCTCATTACTACTTAAGTTTGTTTTTAAAATCATTTTGCTTCATAGTTTATAGGTTCATTTTAAATATATTGGAGAGCTTTCAACAGTACAACAGACCTTCACAGTCAAGTTCTTAAGAATTTCCTCTCCATCATATGCCAGAATATGCAACATACAAGAACAAACAAAAAAGATAAACCTTTGCAGCACAAGCTATCCCTGCTGAAAACTGTTCTTTTCTAGCAGTCTCACACAATACTGTTATTTTTACTTTCCTCCCTGTTCAGTCCTTAGCTGACCTTTTGAATTTGTCCAGGAGCTCAGCCTCTTGCTCTTCCTGAAAACGAATCCCAGCAGGGCAGTCGGGATAATCATGGGGAAAGTGTGGAGCTGCTTTATTTTGGGAGTGTTTCAGGCTCATGTGAAGCCCAGCTACTCGAACTCCCCTGTAAACCTGGACGGGGTAGAAAGAAGACAGGAAAGGAGTTCAAATTACAGAAAATTTGGCAAACATGAGGGCACATCTTTAAGTTTTAAGCTACTCCTGCTCACTTTTGGTCAGTGATGACACTAAAAGAAAAACATCTTTCACCATTTTTCCTAACCATGTGTATCCTCATCATATTCTAACTTTATTTCCTATGTAACATAATCCATAAATTCAAGATCCATTTTTCTGAAGTAATTAGTACAGTCAAGGCATATTAGATGAAGCGTACTGGATAATATATCACAAAACATGAAACTATGGATTATTCTACATAAAATAGAAACACTAGATATGAAGTATGAGGGGGGAAAAACATCTAAAGTGCTTTCAGAGTAGTGTTCTTTATTTTTCTTATAAATTGACTAAAGTGAGTAAAAGTGAATATATACTGTTAATATTACTGTTTCTAGCATGATGTGTGTGGATGAATGTACTTCTATTTACAGCAGGCCATGCCTAACTTAAATATTATGTGATATAATCTTGTCCAACATTACAATGCAGCTTTCACACAACTCAACCACCACACTACTAAGTACCAGCATTCATTTAACCAAGTTATAAAATTAAAGCTTATAACGCCAACTTTCAGTGCTGTAAAAACTAATCTGATGTAAAATTCATGGCAAAAGAAGTTTCTGTCAGATAAATGTTCATGCTACCTACCAGTGGGACCCAGAAGGCCATGCCCCAGCCTTTAGGTAGGAGCAGGTCCCAACCCGCTCCCCAGGTGCTCATCTCAGTCCCCACCTGCTTGCCAGGCTGATGAACCAGTAGAATGGGGATGCGGCCTTGTGGCGGGGTGGGACTCAGCCTGGAGCCTGGCACCAGCACCTCGCTCCTCATACGGTTCAACTCCTTCAGGCAGTACACAGAAAAGCTCCAGGTAAGAGCAGCTTCCCAGCTTGTGATAGTTTATGCTTTTAGAAACAGAGTGGTTAAGATAAACTGGGACTCATGCAGATTACTGCATGCCATAAGTTACCTGCTCTGATATCTTGTTATTAGTGACGTTGTCACGGACAGACTGATCCCACAAGAAACTCTGACAGCAGTGCTCTGGTACTCCTCGTAACATCAGCTGCCTCCACTTCTCATCCTCTAAACAAACAGATACACCGCCTGCTTCTGCATAACCAGCTTCATTACAGAGACATAAACCCCACATTCAAATGACCAGCAGCATTCACTACAACAGTCTCTCCATTACAATAGCTCTTTTTATGAAATAATAAACAGGCAAATAAAACAAACATGAAATATCCCACACGATGGAGGGTAACAGAAGTCATGTTTGCAATTCTTTGAGATTGGCTTGTATGATGCTTCTGATCCTCAATTATCTGTGTTTCTGTGTGTCTTTAGCAACCATTTTACAAATAAAAACCATAGTTTTTAATCATCTGAAATCTAGTCTTTTAAAATTATGTTATTAAAAGCTGCTTGTCCTAAATAAACATGGAATAACCTCTTAGTTTCACTATTGCTGCAAGCAGTATTGATTAAATGTACAGTGTGAAACCCACTCCAGGTTCCACTGAATAAATTTCAGATAAATTAGTTAAATCTATTCATTGAAATGTAATCCACTTAGTCTAAACATAATCAAATTTACAAACATTTTTCTCTGGTGGGGCTGCAAAACCACTGAAGGCTGAGGATCACAGGTCTGCCCTCCAATAAAAAAGCACTGTTAAACCTATTACTACTGCTAAGGGATGCTGAATATCCCTTATTTCATGTTTTGGCCTCGTCATTCTGACTAAAAATTGCTTTATAAATCATTGTGGGACAGAGCAACTTTTTTCTTTCTTTAAATGACAAAAGAAGAAAAAGTCCAGACAGTCCACTGTGCATGAATTTTGTCTCCGGGTGAAAAACATGTTAATGAAACAGCCTTCTCCTGCTGGAGTTTATCACAGAAACGTGAACTACAATGCTGCCCTGATTACAATTCGTTATAAGAGGCTGATGGGGGGAGAGGAATAGTTAGGCAGATTCTACAATCAGTCTCATTCATGGAATGAGAATAATGACAAATGGTGTATTCAGGACAAAAATACCATACTGATCAGCTTTCAATAGAAAAAAAGTAAATTGTGTTCAACCTGCAGGAAGGAACCAAAAGAATTCCCCAACTCCATGTGTTCAATTTTGATATGTACAATGCAGAATAGTTTTAAAGTAAAGATATGAAACTGTGTTATTTTTTTCCTAAACCTTACAAAAAAGATCCATGTGAGCAACGACAATTAGGTTATATCATTAAAAAAAATCATTTTGGGCTTAATCTTGTGTTGGATGGACAGATCATGACTGATGGTGAGGCAAGAAAAATGAAAATCTTGCTGGAAACGTCATCTTTTGACTATTTCCGCCATACTTAAAACAATCAGTCTGTTGTCAGTCACTGAGGATGTGTTTGGAGTACAGGGTCCTGCCAGGAATCGAACCTGGAACATCTGCATGGCCAGGCAGAGGCCCCCCGGAGCACAGAACCAGATGCGTACTCAAACAGCCTCAGGACTAGTAACAACAGACTGATTGTGTGACTGGCTGCTCTCTACGACTCATTAAATGGTCAGTTTACAATTGCCATGAGAAAAGGTAAGACCCCATTTTACATACAATGTGATGTAAATGTGCATCATGCAAGATTTAAACTAAATTTTAAGTAAACCAATTTCCCCCTCCTGCACAGTCTTTGTAGAAGGTCAGATTTTACCTTGGGCCTGGTTTACGCATGGTAAAGCTTTAACCTTCTTTGTTGGTAAAGTCAGTCTGGGGTCATCCACAGTGAGTCCCAGCACTGTGCCTGGGGGGAGCTCTCCGGTTGAATAAATACCTGGATGAATCACGCCAAAAAGAATAATAACGCATAACCGCACAATAAACAAACAAGCACATGTAAAAGAGAAGAAAAACAAACCTTTAAGCATGTGAAAGACATCCGCTTGTTGTTGATGCAGAGTCATCTTGCTCTCATCTTTGCAGTGCTGGGGCCACCAGAAGGAAGACTGGCTCACATCCTGAAAAACAAAAACATAGATTCAGTTATTCAGTGTATGAAAATCAAATACACTGCTGAGTTTATCCAAGTCAGGGTGTTTACATCACAGTCTGTAGCTGCTTCCAAAGTTTCCGCCAGCACAGAATGGGACTGCGGTCCAATCAGGCGGTAGCGTATGATCTCCATTGTTAGATCACTGCAACAAACAGACAATAAAGTTTACTTAGCATCTTCATCACAAGAACCACCTGTATAGGGGGCTGCATGAGATACGTGCAGTACAGAAGATCTTTGCACCCACAAGGAAGAACATCTAACGTATAGAATAACGAAATCATGGTGAGAAACTAGAGTTAAAACTCTACCAAGCACTAGCATCCAAACCAAATGCAGTCCAAACACCAAGCAATTATATGGGAATATAACAAAAACTTAACAACAGCTCTGTCCACTTTAGAGCTTCTGCTCATTTCTACACACAAACAAGGTGTCATATGAAAGCAGAGACTGCTGATTACAAAAATGTGTCTCATCACTGTGGCAGCCGAATGTAGCACAGAAAAAACCTCTAAGACATAAAGAAAAGTTTTATTCCAGCTCTAAAAACTGTGTTCTTCTATGACTCTGCCTTTGAAGTGAATCATGAAGCTCCTGCTGGTTTCTATGAAGATGAAGGAGGTTTTATAGTGAAGTAATCACCCTTTCTATCATATACTATCTTTCTGGATCCTCAAAGTTCCTAAGGTGAATGTGGGGGCTATCCCTGGATGCTCCTGATTCTAACCATTGATAGATGTCCATCATCAACATCAGCTGATGGCTTCCTGAGATATTTACCTGCATAACACCTCTTAAAACATCTGTAAATCTGCTCAGGTTCGTGTTTTTATCTTCTCCTGTAGAACAGTTCCTCAGACATTACTAACTCCCAGATGAACTGGGCTGCTATGGTCTGGTTTTCAGAGAGATAACCATTTATACGTTTATCTGTATTACAGGTGAATTTACTTTGACACAGTAACATACATCTTGATTGTGACACTTCTGTAGTAATCTCACGTTTCAACCAACATTGTACATACAGTCCCTGTGGTTTTGAAGTTAATCTGATTTATTGTGGGTATGTCACTTCTGACAGGATACAGACATATAGGTCTTGTGAAGAAGAGGTTAGATCGTAAATTAAACTTAAGACGTTTCACTAACTTTATAACCATCCCTGTGGAGCTGGACTTCCACGTAACTGGGGTGCCAGGAAATCTGGTTCCATCTCCTAGAATCTTCTTTGCAGGAGGTTCGCTGACATCCTTACGGCTTCGCTTTCTCTTGGTTCCAATTACCAGCTTGGCTTTAGAAGCATTTTCAGGCTTTGACTCTGAGTCTAAGGCAGGATTTACCTCTGCAGATGTGACTACTGGTAAAACTGGAGGTACAACAGCCTCATCACACTGGCACACACTTTGTAATTCAGGGAGAAGATCCTGGAAAGATGACAATATCTATCAATTAACACTATTCCTCTGATTCTCTCTGTAGTATCTGCTATATTCTGAAATTGGCACTTAAAGCTAGTCATACCTGCTTAAGAGTGGGATGAGCCCAGATCCACAGCTGCCTGTGAGTTGAACCCTGCATTCGGGGTCTCCAAAGGAAGGTGACAGGGCCCAGGGGCTGTGAGGGGTACTGTCCTGCTTTGTACACGGTAATCATGCCCTGTCTGCACCCTGATAGACATGAAGCTGCAGCAAACGTAGGCCCTAGAAAAACAAATCACAGCTTATAACATCACACTGAAAATAACATCAAACACTAAAAACCCAAAGAAGAAAACTTTACAAATCCAAAGTATTTTAGGGAGTTGATTAAGAGTAATCTAATGGATCTGGACTCACCTGCCTCCTTGCTGGCTAGCTGTGACAGAGCAGCCAACAGCTCGTCTTCCTCGCCCTGTAGTTCTATACAGCAGTAATAGGAATGGTCCTAAGTAGAGAGAGTCAAAAAGATTTGAGCCTGTTTTCCTAGAAGTGATATAGTTTCAAGTCCAGTAAGTAAAGCACAAGGAACACTTTTGTTCTGTGTGGTTACCTGCAGGAGGCAGTGGCTGCTCATTGCTCTGTAGCACGGCCGGTAGCATTTGAATGTGGGCCTGTCCCCGAGACAGTATCCCCACTTTTTAACCACGTGGAAACGTTTGGCGTGCCAAATGTGCGTCTCCAGCCAAATGTTCTTCCGCTGGCGGCGGTTGAACTCCAGCAGCAGGTTTCCATGACGCCGGCGAGCTTTGCGGCTCTTGCTCTTTGTTGTTTCCTTTTTCTTCTTTGAGCCGGCCTGAAGGCTCTTCTCCCGCTGGTGGATGAAGAGAACAGACATGTCTCTGCATCTGAGGGGCACTCAGAGGAGGAACATTTTTGTATGCCAAAAGTAAAACATAATTTAAAAACTACCATTCTGTTGGCTACGTCTCTCAGTCTGCGAGGGAGCCGCTTTGTGTTATGGCTCATAGCTCGTCTTCTCATGTGTTTGGGCAGAGCCTGAAACACGTGACTGCTGCTTGTTGTTTTGGTGACTGCTTTCAACATGGCATTCACCTCTGCAGCCCTGGCCCTGGCAAAAGCTCCAGCTTGGTAAGGAGGAAAATGAAAAATGATCCGTTTTGGTTTCATTAACAACTTTGTGACTGTCATTTTTCTAATTCTGTGATGCTATATCCTTCTTTACACTGTGTTTTCAGGTGGTAATGTTTAACTATTCTTTTCTCTTAAGTAATAGTTGATCTTAAAATATAAGAAGTACACTGATAATTTTATGTTTCTTGCAGTACGATAATTTATGACAGATTGTAAAGCTTTGAGTTCACATGGGAAGGAGAATGTCTATACCAGTGATAAAGCTGGGCATCTCCTTGGCATATCCACCACCATCTTTATGACGTCCACGGACCCATCCACCCTTGTGGGGGGGTTTCTTGTTCTTCTCTGAGGAAGGATGCACATGAGATGGGCCACCTTCAAAAACAGAATTAGTTAGTTTTGCGTATGCTTAACTTTTCAAGGCATTAAACACACGCTTGTGCACAGTATTTATGCTGATTTAAATTGAATTGTTTCGATTAAGTTGAGGCCATAAAATGAGTTCATCTTAATAAAATGGTAATCCAGATAGATAGACTTGTCTTTCATTACTCCTGCTGGCACCGGCAAAATGGGATAAACTCACAAACACCCCTGAACCTGTTATTGCTCTCTTCTAACGGCAGACAGCCTGCAGAGCTGCTGTCAAGCAGCAACAAATGCTATGACGTTAATGTACCTGCAGCAGGAGTGTCTCCTCCATTCTCTGAGTTTCTCTCCACATTAAGTGAGGAAGATGGAAACTGCACGCTGGCAGGCTGATTCCTCATCTTCTTCTCCCGCATTTTGACTTTAGCCGCAGACATTTTCTGTAGGAAAACAAGACACAGCTACCACATGTTGCTAAACGAAAAGCTGACACTCCAAACAACTGCACGAGAGTTAGCCTGCTAGCAATATTAGCTCACAAAAGTTAATGTCATCTTTACCAAACACTACTAATAAAATATTGCTGAGTAACAGTTACAAAAGGATCACCTACAGCAGATTTATTTTAAGAATTCAAAGTATCTGATATGTATGTCTGACACTTCACCCCAAATGTAGGCGTCCTCTCTTTTCACAGTTAGCAACCATGTGAGTTTTCCTCACGCTAGTTGGCGTCTTCTTTCCTTCCGGATATTATGCGTTCAATGTATGTGTAGTATACAGGTGCAACAAAAAATGACCAGTGCAGTTCTTTTCGTTTCTATCTTTTCTTTTCTTTTCTTTTTTTCTTTTCTTTTCTTTTCTTTTGTTTAGTCTTTTTCTTTTCTTTTCCTTTTCTTTCTTTTCCCCTTGTTTTCTCACCTTACATGCATGTTGCACATTGAGTATATAATTTACGGTAAAATCTTGTCTGACGTTTCTGTTTCACCTCCTCACTTTGCAGCTCTGTTGAACTGCTTGTTTTTACTCGTGGACCTGCGTGCTGTCTGAAAAAATGGCTGGACTAATGAGGAGAATTATTAGCACAACTAAAGCTCCTTCTGCTATCGGCCCATACAGGTGAGGGGAGTTTTAAATTAAAAATCTATACTTGACAGCATGTATAGAGCAAACGCATTACCATTTTTACGTTTAAAGAACAACGACAAAAGTACTGAGGATCCGTCGTTTTGTTTGATCTTTCTGTTGCTCATTACTTATCTTGTATCTTGTATATTACAGTTACAGTGGCTAGTGTACAGTTTTTTTCCATTAGTCTTTTTTTCTGGGTGAAAGGATGTGATGTGATTATTCACTTTGACGGAGCAAAGTACGTGTTTCTGGATCGTGTACTTTGCACTGTAACATCTACTGAAAGGTTGAACTATTAAAACCAGCAAACTGTGCTCATAAGTTTTGGAATTTGCAGATTCATGATCGTGTATCAAGAGTCAAATTCAAGAGTTTGAATATTGCAGCTTAAGTGTAAACTCTGCCTGTGAAAAATATGGACACAGCTAGCCAATCACTTTCAGGAGGAGGATCAGTGGACACAATGATTGTTCGAGGCACAACACTGTAGTACATATTTGATTATACCTGAATGGTTGATTTTAAAGATCTCCTAAAAGCCAACACTGGCATCAGACACTACATAACCTTGGAAAACTGAAAAGGAGACAAATAAACTCAGGCATGGTCAGTAGCTTGCATTTATTCACTTTTTATTCTGCAGTAAAGATGGATTTCGTTGTCTTTCTGACAGAGATAAACCCAAGCTTTAATCCAGTTTAGGTAACTTTTCTTTCCTGTTTGTGTGTCTCCCAGCCAAGCCGTGGTGGTTGATCGGACCATGTATATATCAGGACAGCTGGGGATGGATCCAGCCAGTGGAAAGTTGGTGGAGGGTGGCGTTCAAGCTCAGACCAGACAGGTGACGCTTCACAGAAAACTTGAAACTGACTCAAGATATTTCTGGATTTTTCCAATGAGATTGTTTTACTGTAGTTATTATGAACATAACGTGATTTCACGTTACTGAAAGTTACAGCGTTTAGCTTTGTTATTTCAAATAGTATGTGAATTTATTATTTAAAAGTAAATCAACCTGTCTCACAAAGCAAAGTCAAGCTAAACGGAGACAGAACAGCTGCTCTGGAAATGTTTAAAGGCCAAGAACAAAGTGAGAGTTCTTTTTAAAAAGCATAATTATTTGGTATAAATAGAATTGCAGTAGAAAGAAAACAGGACATTTTATTAGTATTTGCCTTTAGCACTTGCACTCAGTCAAGCTACAGAGGTCAGGGTCATGCTGGGGCTCCACCATCTGTTGCAACACTCGTCCTTGTGGCTAAATATATTGTAGTTCTACAGAATGCTGGTTGTGTGTTAAGGTCTGTTAAAAAGCTGTTTAATGATTTAATAACTGATAACAAGCAGCTCAGATTATATAATGTATAAAAAACATTTGGACTGTATGTCGTGATGTTGACTTTTTTTTCCAGGCTCTTGTGAATATGGGTGAAATCCTTAAAGCTGCTGGGTGCGGTTATGAGAATGGTGAGAAAAAAACCTTTTCCTGATTTAAAAAAAGATTAGTATTTTCTATCTATGTTGATTTTTTTCTACTCTTTATTGCAAACCAATCATACATTTTATTTTCATTCCCTGCAGTTGTCAAAACCACAGTGCTCTTAGCTGACATGAATGACTTCAACAATGTCAATGATGTTTACAAGCAGTGTAAGTATTATATGATATTTATGGTAAATATGCAATGTTTAGTCTGTGCTGATGATATGCTAAACTCATGACCACTCAACAATGCCTAATCTGTTAAACCTTGTAATTCAAAGTTGGACACTAGGTGGCAGCACAAGCTGTATTACCCAGGCAATATAAATTCAAAGAGGGCAAAGAAGTGACATGTCACTTTTAATTGTTATGTATGCTCCTTTTGCAGACCTCAGACTTACCTTATTCTTATATATCAGGAGAAGCATTATCCATGCATTTGTCAATAAAACATCAGCAGAAAGTACACATATGAAACAACAGCGTAGTGGCTTTGATAGGAAGAAGAAAACAGGGACTACTTATGTTTGCTCAGTCATTTAATAGAATGAAATCTGAGCTGCTCTTGCCAGTGGGTTAAGCTTAATCTAAGTGCAAGATAATGTTCCATATGATGTGGCACCCCTTACTGATTTCTCTGTCATGTAAGCAGCAAGAGCACTTACAATGCTTGGTAAGTCTTCTGATACTCTTGAAGGAAGGAAAGGAAAAATAAATAAAAAGTGGGAGAAAGGCTGCCTTCATCTTAAGAAAGCATGGGATGTGAGAATTACAGCACATAAAACCTTGCAGGGAAATGAACTCCCTCATTAAGAATATTCCATCATGTGTCAGTGTATATGCCTGGATGAGGGTGAGGTGCTAATCAACAGAAATGCAGCGTTAATTCATGGGCTAAAAAGGTTTTGTGAATGCTCACAGGTGCTTTCATTCATTCTGGTTCATTAGAGTTTAACTGTGGTTGAGGTTGATTAGCGCTATACAGATGTCACAAGTGATCGTTGCACTTACTGAACAAAAAGAATAAAATGCTTTAAGCTCTCCTGCCAATTAGAGCTTCAGTAAGAGAATAATAGACATTTTCATTAAGTCAGACCCATTTTTATCTGTCACTATTGTCGTGACTGCATTGCAGACCGTTTCCATCTTACTGTTCAATACTGGTGATTTGTATTGAAGAAAATCAGAGTTTTTTAGGCATTTTGTAGCATGAATGTGTAATAAATGTGTGCATCTTGTGTGTTAAGTCAGTGCACGAAGTTTGCACAATTAGTTTCTGTATAAGAACTGGAATCTTTACAGTGTAAGCACTCTGAGTTGTCTTGTACACAACGTGCTGTACAAATAAACCTGCCTTGCCTCATTGATGTTATTTATGTCTTATGACAGTCTTAATATCTGCCTTAAAAAAGCTGTTTTCTTTCTTTTTTATCACTGGATAAATAAGTGGATAAATAAGATTTTAATATGAATATGTTGCACATTAAAACTTAATATGAAAGATGAGCAATCCAGTTTGTTTCATTATCAAAGACCAACATCCTGTAGATCTTACTGCTGTAGATTTGTGTGACTGAAGGTTTCAAACTTCAGTTATATGTGATTAAATTTGTGTGCACTATAATTGAGCTGCTTTCTCTAGTTTTCAGTGCTAACTTCCCAGCCAGAGCTGCTTATCAGGTTGCTGCTCTCCCCAGAGTGAGTTCTTTACATTGACTTTGTTCTTTTCCACTGATTCTGTGAAGATTTTGTCCAAACCGAAGCTTTTATTTGTCTCCAGGGAGGACTGGTGGAGATCGAAGCCGTTGCTGTTTTGGGCCCTCTGACTGATGCTTTTTAACAATCACATCTTAAAAAACTGAAACACAATCACAGAAAAAGATTAGATGATTGTTTTTTTGTGTTTTTTTTTTTTTGTTTTTTTTGCAGAGCAAACAAGAACTAATAAAAGATGATCTTTGTAATTTCTTGTAGATATTATTCTGAAGGCCAGTAATTGATGTGTTGGTGGTATAAATTCGTAGCATCGTCACCAGCAGCAGTCGGGCTCTGAGCACTTTCCCTTCTCATTAACATTGATGAGACGTGTTTGGAGACAACGCTGCATTTTCATCTCCTCCTGCTCACATTTCACTTACAATAGCTGTTAAATATCTGAGCCTGTTTGTTGGCTTGAATTACACCATCAGCCGGTACAGCCCCCAGCCATACCCCCATCACGCCTATGTCCTCTTTCATGATTCATTATCAGAAATAACTTAATAAATACTTTAAACTTTCCTAAATTGTGATTTTTTTTATCTTGGCATTAAACAGTACTTGCAGATGAGTTAAGCAAGCACTTTGCATGTTTATTATGGTATGTATGTGTTGATGACCTCTGGGTGAAGCTGCAGGTGGTTTACAGAAGCTTAGATGACAGAAGCAAAGGGAGTTTGTAAAAGATAAAGTTGGGATTAAACTGTAACATAACCCTTTTTTCTGTACATATTTCAAAGTCATCATCAGCTCTTACTAAATTTGTGAGTCAAGTGAATAATGAGGTTGGGTTAACACGTCTTTGAAGGCCGTGCATCTGCAGGTTTGCATTCCTTCACATCAGAACTTATGTTCTCTTTTAGTTAGATAATTATACCCTTTAAAAATAAATAAATAAAAAAAGGTAAACATCCTGCTTCAGTTTAGTTTACATATAAACCTGCTGCCTGTTGCACAGCACAGGAATTATTTGTATGTTTTAAAACAACAGATGTGTTCGTTTCCCCATTTGTTTGCTAAGTAATTACATATATCGAGTAACATTGATAAAATTGCTCCTGCCACGGTATATACATATGTTGTGGTGTGTAATTGAACTGTTTCATTTATTAAATTTTTAATAAAGAGGGAAGCAAAGGCAGCTTGTATGCAAAGTTCTGAATAATCTTAAATGGTATGTCTTTTTTTTAACTCGTTTTATTAAGGAATTAAATGCTTATAAAAGACATTTATGGGAAAATTGGTATATGCTGTGAAAGCCTCCCGTTCCTGGTTGGCTGGGTATCATGAATATTAGTTATCCGGAAATAAGTTTAGCTAGTCAAAGAAAGATATGACGTGGGCCCAGGATACCAAAAAAAAAAAAAGTTCTCTAGATCCCTAAGTGTGTATTAGAATTTTAAAGGCTGCGATGGAGCATAAGGTCACTCAACCATTGAGAGGCTTTAGGTGGTTTGGTAGATTTTCAATGGAATAAAATTCTTCTGCAGGCTAACAGTTAAATTAATAATTAATTAACTAATTAATATACTTATTTTCATTTCCAGGGATTTACTGAGTCCTATGAGAGTTAAAAAGGAAACGCTCTTTTTCTCTCTCATATATATATATATATATATATATATATATATACATACATGTCCAAGCACTGTAATTCCTTATTATGTCCCCCATGTTGATAGAAGTATGCATGCACATTAATTAACATGAGAAACACTGAAACACAATGATAGGTGAGTAAAACTTTATTCTGTACACTAAAAGTTTAGAGTTATATTTTAAACAAAGTTCAGGTAAGAAATATATTACAAAGAGTGAAACAGAAAGGAGAAATAAACCAAACAGAAGTTTTTTTTGTTACACTTAACATCCATTACATCACAAGCAATCAGTCTTTTTTACGTCCTTTACATCTTTTATAAAAGCAGAAAGCTAAAGTTCACGTCCACTAGTGGACCTATGATCTATGACTGTGCTACCCATGCATCCTACAAACATATGACATTAGCGTTCCTGGATTACACCTTAAAATTCATATTGAAAGGGTTTATTGTCATTTTTGGAACATGTGGTAGCTACAGTACAGCTATGAGAGATGGCTTCATGTAACAGCACAGCATCCTGTCAGTATGTGGACCATCTGTTTTCTCAACCTGGTGATTAATTATTATTTGTCAGCAGTAGCTTTTGGACATGCATGTAATCATCTATTTTTATTCCCATTTGCATAAAATAATTTCCAGATTTTTTTGTTTTTTACATAAACAGTCAAAAAGGATTTTTTAAAGAATGTGTGAAAGTGCCTTGTAGTGTTTTTCAGTATCATCCTGTACTCTGTTATTCAAGGTGTAGTATTCCTATTAAAGAATTAGCCTTGTTAGAAAGGCTACTATTAATGTGTAAATATTTTTGATGAAACTTTTTCCAAAAACTTGAAAAGAAAAAAAAAAAAATCTGTAAATACATGATCAGTAAAAAAGAAAAAGTTAAGTTAAACTTGCAGCGTGAACCAGGTGGCTGAGGTGGTGAACTCTTCGCCTCTGCAGTTTGGTATTCTCATCACTTTGAACTCTTTGCATAATTTTATTCACAGTCAAGTTTGGCTCGTTTTCCTCAAAAGCAGCTACAATAAATAGTCAAGAATTTACTGCAAGCATCCTTCCCTATGTTTTAATGCACCACTACCCCAGGCTCTGAAGAGTTAATAGTCTTTAACGCATCACAATACAGTATTGCAGCATCATATCACATATCAGCCAAGCGTTTGGTAGCACTTTTGGTGTAAAGGCCTACATGTGTGGCTTCAGGCACTTGATGTCCCAATAGAAAAACTCCGCCTCTTCCTCTGGTGAAAAGGTTTATATACAAAATCCTGATCATTCCTGAAAGACAGGTTATTAAGGCACATTACATATTAACGGATATACAGTTTGATGAGTGCTGATGAGACAATACTGAAAGTAAAGAAGGTTTGGGTTTTATTTTTCATTTGCTCTGTCTTAGTTTTCTTCCAGGTGTCGTAAAATGGTGGCTTTGGGCTGTGTTATTTGATGAATCTCATCTCTGCAAGAAAAAGAAAAAATGAGTGAGACAATATTAAAGCATGATGTGAACTTCTGCTATTTCACTATTCAGATTGTTATATCTACATTTGGTTTGTATAGTTAGCAAGCTAACCAAAAATAGATTTTCTTTTCTATTTGTTTTTTTCTTTAAGAAAAAGAATTACTCCGTACTCCATGTTTTAAAATGTCAACGCAGCCGTATTATTCATCAGTACAGATGAAGACAAAATTGTTGGTACCCTTCGGTTAATGAAAGAAAAACAATGGTCACAGAAATAACTTGAATCTGACAAAATTAATAAATAGAAATTCTATGAAATTTAACCAATGAAAGTCAGACATTGCTTTTCAACCATGCTTCAACAGAATTATTTTAAAAGATAAACTCATGAAACAGGCCTGGAAAGAAATTATGGTACCCTTAACTTAATATTTTGTTGCACAAACTTTTGAGGCAATCAAACGATTCCTATAACTGTTAGTGAGACTTCTGCACCTCTCAGCAGGTATTTTGGTCCACTCCTCATGAGCAAACTGCTCCAGTTGTCTCAGGTTTGAAGAGAACCTTTTCCAGACGCCATGTTTCAGCTCCTTCCAAAGATGCTCAGTAGGATTTAGGTCAGGGCTCATAGAAGGCCACTTTAGAATAGTCCAATGTTTTCCTCTTAGCCATTCTTGGGTGTTTTTAGCTGTGTTTTGGGTCATTGTCCTGTTGTAAGACCCATGACCTGCGACTGAGACCAAGCTTTCTGACACTGGCCAGCACATTTCTCTCTGGAATCCCTTGATAGTCTTGAGATTTCATTGTACCTTCACACATTCAAGACACCCTGTGCCAGATGCATGTCCATGTTCCACAGTAGGGACGGTGTTCTTTTCTTCATATGCTTCATTTTTCCATCTGTAAACATAGAGCTGATGGGCCTTGGCAAAAGTTCCATTTTTGTCTCATCTGTCCATAGGACGTTCTCCCAGAAGCTTTGTGGCTTGTCAACATGTAGTTTGGCAAATTCCACTCTGGATTTTTTATGATTTGTTTTTAACAATGGTGTCCTTCTTGGTCGTCTCCCATTAAGTCCACTTCGGCTCAAACAACGACGGATGGTGCGATCTGACACTGATGTTTCTTGAGCTTGAAGTTCACCTTTAATTTCTTTAGAAGTTTTTCTGGGCTCTTTTGTTACCGTTCGTATTATCCGTCTCTTTGATTTGTCATCAATTTTCTTCCTGCAGCCACGTCCAGGGAGGTTGGCTACAGTCCCACGGATCTTAAGTTTCTGGATAATATGTACAACTGTAGTCACAGGAACATCCAGCTGCTTGGAGATGGTCTTATAGCCTTTACCTTTAACATGCTTGTCTATAATT
>JBAFTA010000007.1:28137644-28152637 GCA_036919975.1 Melanotaenia parkinsoni | reverse complement strand
TTTCATTGGTTAAATTTAATAGAATTTTTATTTATTATTACTTTTGTCAGATTCAAGTTATTTCTGTGACCATTGTGTTTTTCTTTCATTAACTGAAGGGTACCAACAATTTTGTCCACGTCTGTATGTACAAAGTGCTCCCCTATGCATTTATGTTTTATTAAAGTGTCCCTCCAGAAATTGATAATTCACTAAAACATATTTGCACTTTTTCAAAATTGTCTTTTAAAGTTTTTGCTGTAAAAATTAAAAGAAAAAAAAAAAACATATGGCATTGAAATAGCTTGGATATGACAACACTTTTTTCCTCATTCAGTGTATGCAGACCTATGAGATGCAAATCTCACCTTGCCCACATCAAGTCTATCACCAGAGTTTAGCAACTTTAACAAAAAAAAAATAGCTACTTCATAGACAAGAGAGTTGTGGAGGACAAGATCTAAGTTAAGCTGTCTGAGTTATCACTCGGGCTGGCCGATAAATTTTAGTATCGATCTGATACCAAGTATGTGGGGCAAGTATTGGCGATACTGAGACTTTTTGCTTAAAATTTCACAATCATTTAACGACTTTGCCTTTAATTATCAAATAAATAATCAAACACAGTATAAAGATTATTGTCAAATAAACAACTTTTATGAATGGCAGAGGCAAAAGAATTTAATTGAAGCTTATTTTAATTTGTGAAGAATATAATCAGCAACATAAAATAATCATTTTGTTATACCCTTTTATCTTTTATGTTTAATTGTTTGGTAAAATTAAGTCAACAGGGCTGCTGGCTTCTGCTGAGACCAGACTGTAGAATAACAGGGGAAAGGGCAGGAGGACTGGATCAAAGCAGAACGTTTTCATCATATAGTGACATTTTGCCATTGTTTTAGCAGACTTTAATGATATAGCATTAGAAATTGGTGACAACTCTAGCTCAGTCCAGGCAGGTTAGCAGTTAGCGTCCTGTTACTCAGCCTGAGCATCAGTAGCTAGCACCCACTCACTCAGCCCAGGTCACATCCTGACATTAGTGGCTGACAATTGCTCAGCTGGGTTGAGTAGCTCCTAGCCCTGCTAGCTAACTGAAATGGTTCCTCTCATCTTCAACGTAGAATATATGGGCTGTCTGACCTCATTTTTCTGACTGAAGATGGTGCTCAGCAGAGTATGGCTCACATTTTATTTTGTAATACATACAAAACTCTATGGACATTGCAGCAATGTTAAAAACTAGATTTTAAGAAGGCAGCTTTGACAAGCATCAAACAAAACATTGAGTGATCCTGCAGTGTTTGTATTGTGTTAAAGCTGTGTTTGTGGGTCTGGTCTTACCAGTTCAGTCTTCCTTTTTGGCCTTGTCACTTTCTGTATTCTGAGAGGCCTCATTTGCAGCTGCCACTGCACACACACAAACACAAATATTAAAAACTGAACATGACATTTTCTTTCAGTGCACAGCCATAATGGCTCCAAGCGGTTTGACATGACTTTATTATCACCATGTTGACAACATAACAACCGTCACAGCAGCCCTCAAGGAATAATGTTAAAATCTTTTCTTTTTTTTTTAAAGTAGTCTTTTATTGAGCAACTATAATGCACACACGGGCACATGGACGTAAACGCATGTACACGTGCATAGTCTCCAGAGAGAGAGAGAGAAGGAGAGCTATAAAAGTTATGCAGTATGCCCCGTCTTTCTTACCAGACCAGTATCCTACACATGCTCCATGAAAGGGGTGTTTCTGTCCTAAAAGTACAACATGTTCTGAAAATAAAGACTAGAGGTGCAGGCTGTATACTGTATACCATGCTATATACAGGACAGCTGAGTAAAATATTGCATGTTCATTGTCAAAGATCCTGCACAAGAGAATAAATAAGATACTATAACCTCATATTTTTATGTGGATCCAACAGATTTTAACAAAGATATGGGAAAAAAAGGGAAAGTGCTGTGCATTTACATTGCTGTGTGTAATTCTTGGCAGCAGAGCATGGTTAGTCTGTAGGCAGTTCACAATACAGCACAATGACTGAGAGCTGCCTGACTGGAGCTGTTGTTCTGACAACATGTTCCTGCTATTATCAACACGCTCAAGACAATCCTCATCTCTCACCCTGAGAGCGTGCTGCTGCTTTCTGTTTCTCACATAGTGCTATCTGTTCACCCCGAAGATCCACCAACATCCCATTCACGCTGTCAGCCTCAGCATCAGAGCAGTTGAATAGTTGATTAAGAGCTTAGGGTTTCCAGCTACACATACTGAATACCTGTTTACTTACCAAAACTCAAGCCTATGGTCAAATGTGAGGCGATAAGATGGATTGGTCTTTTGGACATGTGAAAAAACAATCATCAACTAAATTTGTTGCGCATCAATGAGCTGAACTTGTTCATCTCTTTCTGCTTGTTTGCACATGTTTTGGACCAAACACACGCTTTCCCAGCTATTCAGCCACTGGCAATGTTGCTGTGTGTAACCTCCACCCAAATCTGCCTCACGAATAAGCAGGACTCCTTGATGCTTAAGCTGGCATGACAAGATTTTCAAAGAAATATTTCTATTTTGCACAAATTTCTGAGCATTAAATCTCCCATGAACTTGCTCAAGAACGTTATGGTTAGTTCAAACATCAGGCATTTATCACACACTTAAAGGGATGTTTTTGTCCTTCAGTTGTGTTGTATAATGTAATAAAAATGTGAGAATGTTAGTATTTCATACCATCAGGTGAGGGTTCAGCTGCCGGATCAGCAGCAGGTGCTGGGGTTGAAGAGGCTTCAGATGGCGCCGTGGTGGACTCAGCCACAGGAGCCTCTGCTGTGGCTGCTGTGGACTCTGATGCTACTTCTATAGGAGTTTCTGAAACACTTGCAGGTGATGGAATTTCTGCATTTTGGACTGGTTCAGCAGCAGGTTCCACCTCTGTAGCTGGGCCAGGGGTAACCTCTGGGGGTACGGGTGCCTCTGCTGGTGGGGCAGTCTCAGCAGGGGCTGCAGGGGCCTCTGCTGCCATTTCTGTGGAGGGCTGAGCAACAGCTGTAACAGGAGATAATGCAGGCATCTCTGGAATAGTAGCTGCAGCAATATCTGTGTCTATAACAGGCTCCACAGCATCTGAAGAAACTGAGTGCTCAGCTGGTGCTGCAGCTTCATTTGGTACCGAAGCTACACTTAGTGTTGAAGACTCATTTGGTGCATTTTCTGAAACTCCAACCTGTGAGACAGTCTCTGAGGCCGAATTAAGAGTTGATGTCTCTGTCTTCGCAGGTGCAGGAGCTTCAGCAGCTACTTCAGTGGGGGTATCTGAAGCTACATCTGCTGTAGCTTCAGCTGCTGCTTCAGAAGGGGCCTCAGGAGCCACTACACCAGGCACCTCAGACGTCACTACAGCAGGGGCCTCAACAGCCACTTCCAAAGCTTTGGGGGTCAACTCTGGCTCAGATACAACTGCTTTAAGAACTTCCTCTGCAACATCAGGGGCTTTTGCTTTTGCTGTCTCAACTGTACAGGCTTCCTCTCTGGCCTCAACAGTGACTTCGACCACTGGAGGGGCCTCTTCTACTGCTGTTTCTACAGAGACTGCTTCCTCCACAGGGGGTACTGCCTCCACTACTGCTACAGCAGCTTCGGGCCCAGCAGAGTCTTCTGCTAGAGCAGAGACGGCGGGTTCTGGTGCTGGTTCCTCACAAACAGCAGGCTCTGGCTGTGGCTCAGAAGCTACTAGAAGGTCTTCCCCAGAGCCAAGATCCTCCTGGGCCTCCACGGCCATCAAGACTGCCTCTGTCTCATCTTCAGTTCTTGGATGAAGATCATCTGGTAAAGCAGTCTGCACTGGCAGCTGCATCTGGTCCTCAATAGTTTTTGCATCTTCTGCAATGATGCCGTTTCTGACTGCTGTCAATACAAAAAAAGTATGAGTATTTACAGTTTGAAAGCATTCTGCCCTCATCAGTAGATAATTCAGTCAGTTAGTGATATCCTGTTAATCTGTGACAAAACACTGACAACATCGAGGAGTAAAACAGTCTTAGAGGGAACCCTTTAAAATCTTTTATGGGTTTGAATCTGCCTTTAGGTTAGTATATGAACTGAATGGTTCTGTTTATATGTTGTGAACACCTGATTAAAGATGTTTTATACACTCCCCTGTAGTTTCTTTCTGAAATTAAAAAAAGTAAAAAAAAAAAAAAAGATTAAATGAAAACATGCTCAACATCAAAATACATTCTGTACCATACATTTACGTTTATGTGGATGCAGATGTGAATAATTTAAAGTTACTAAAACAGACTAAACTAGAAACACAAAGGCAGACCTCTGTCACATTATTGTAAAATATTTTTGCCAATGATTTAGAGCATTATTTTTGTGTTAGAAGCTCTAATGGCAAAATTATTCTCCCCATACTAAAGAATCCTTTTAAAATTTCCTGGATCCTGACGGTGATCCAGATCACCCTCAAAATCAAATAACTTGTTCCTTATTCCTTTTCTGAGATTTCCTAAAATTTTCATCCAAATTCATCCAGAACCTTTTGAGTTATGTTGCTAACAGACAGACAGACAAACTGCCGCCACCTAATACATAACAAGAGATAAATATAGACTTTTCAAGGTAGGTTGAGATGCTTTATAATATAAAATCTGAATCTGTGAAAAAATGTTTCTGAAACTCATCCTTGTGATTCTTATGTGATTTGCAAGTTCCCCAATATGTCATAATAATTACAATCAGTTTAAGAAATGATGCATCCATAACTGCTGTCAGTCGCTGTCACTGCCACTAGCTGCAGTTAATAAATCATGCATATATAACAGCCTCCTCTGCAGTGAGGAGCATGCAGTTTAACGTTTGCCAATGTTAAACTGTGAGTTTAAGGGTCATCTGAATACAGTTCATTTGCACCTCAGGAAGAAAGTCTCAGTACAATAGATATGGCTGCTAACCCTTTAGCTCATCGATTGAACTGAATTAAAAACAGACACCTTTCTGAAGTGAATAATTACTTCTGAAATCAGTCAACACATTTAGAGTTTCTAGCTACATCCTCAAATGAAAAATTATTTAATGCAAAGAAAAGAAAAATCCAAAAAAGATCTAGAGACATAGAAAACTTTATTGGACTCATTTAGAAAACTGAGGCAAATTAAAGAAAACTGACTAAACATAATGAGAAATTCTTAACTGAAATCTTACACCCTGCACTCGTTGGGTTAAAGAAGGAGAAAAAAAAAACAGCTTGTTGGAACTCAATAGCAAAAGCAAGCATCTGTGATGTTATGCATTAGAGCACATGGCATGAATAACCAGCACATCTGTGAGGGCATTCATTATTTGAACCACATTTATTGGTTTTGAAGCTAAATTTGTTGACATCTTTTCCAAGAAAATCCAGAAAGAAAGAGTTGTTGAAGAAATATATATATTCAAACCGTAACTCTAATACTTAGCAGGATTTAATAATTTCATGATCTATTTTCATGTAGATTTTACAGTCTCAAGTTCTTGGGAAAAGGAGACTGAACTGGTTTAGCAGGAAATAAAAAAATAACCAGTAAGAGGAATAAATGCTGTGCTGTGCTAAGAAGTCATTCATATCCGTTCCTAAAAAATATGATTTATAGATGCCCTCAGGACCCACACTCTCAGAGGAAATAAAAACACGTGTGACTAAGGACAGGACCCTCCATTTTTAATACTTTTCCCCTCTTGTATAGTCATTGAGGTTAATCTCACCAGCCATAAGGTGAGATTAAAATAGATTCATAAACCTAAATCACAAACAGAATATTTCAGTAACAGGAATCACAACATCCTGACAAATGTATTTTATCTGTTTGATATCAAAGCTTGTTTCCTCACAGTACCACGATGTGGACGGGGTTGACAAATGTGTCCAACCAGGAGGCTTCAGTTGGCTGAATGGGTGGATAAGTTTGCCGTTGCAGCTTCCTGATTTTATTTGTCTGTCAGAAGCTTTAAAAAGAGCTTGGAGTGATGGGTGGAAGGGAATGTGACAGCTTGGCATCCTACATGAAAATCAGCCCGTGGAAGAACACAGAGCTCAGGGAAGCATTTAACTGAAACAAACCATTTCTAATAACATCACCTTTTGTTTTGAGATGTAGAAAAAATAAAAGTAGGTAATTCCTACAGGAGAACTTTGGTTTTTAATCTTTTGCCTGTCCTGTATTTTTTTGCCAGGGGGTGATGGGGTCCTGTCTTTTAGTTAAAAAAAAAAAAAAAAAAAAAAAAAAAAACACATTTTACATCCAGCATGAAGGTGAGAGAAAGCTGCGGTTTGAGTTGTTGTCACAAAAGGGTGTTGAAAACTGTGAATGTGGCTGGACCGGGACAGACACGGCCACTCCAGTCATGGGTGAGTTGTGTGTCAACATGATTTAGCAGCCAAAGATGACACAGATCCCAGTCAAAACAGTACCATGGCTGGCTGGAAGTGCAGGGAAAAGGGGGGAGGGGGAGGGGGTACAGACCAGGGGCCCAGACTGGGGATGGGACCAGTGGTGGCATGGATGGCATGCAGCTGGTTTATTAGACAGACAGTGTACTGTATTAATTAAAACCTACACTCATTCAGCCATATTTTGAGAAGCCTGCTTGGGCCAAGAGTACAATAACTGGGTTTCTTGCTGGGGTGATGTAAGAGCCTGGAAAGGGACCCAAACTTCTCCAGGTGACTGGCTGGAGAAACAATGCCATGACACAATCATCATACAGTGTTACAGACGAAATAGAACATTCTGTACATGAGCACAGAGAAGGCTTTACCATAGAGAGTATGTACATAAAATGTTTTCTCTAACTACATATTAAAAAATGCCATTTTCTTCCCCTACATGTTTTGCATGAACTTGAGTTACACATAAAATACAAGTATTTCGAACAAGGCCAAAAAGTGGCATGCATATGAGGGACGTTGCAGTGAGAACACTGTGTACATACAGCTGTGCTTAGCATGACACAACCATGTGCCAGTAAGTTGTTTGGAGTCATGAATGGACAATCATGGACTGTGTCAAGGCGTTTTGAGGGTGTATGCACAGGCTTGAACAAAGAGTACACATATGCACAGCTGGAAAACAAAAACTAGACATTAATGACAAGAAGAGCATTTCAGCAGAAACACAAGAGTGCTTTTCTGTCCCTCAGAGGAATGATATAGATAAAACAGCACTCAGAACCATCCATCTCCAGTCTTCTCATCTCGTTTTGCAGTTCAAATGCTACAAAAATCTACACCACTGACTTCATGAGGAAACCCACTGCAGCCCAATCTTTAAAACACAAAGCAAATGTCATCTATCTTGTGGATCATGTCAGTTTTATCTAGTAAAATAAATAAGTTATTTTGCTGGTGGCTGATTTAAAAACCAGTTTAAGTCATGAATCAGTACAGTGGACTAGTAGGAAACAGGTTGGATTGCAAGCCTTGCCTTAGGCTCAAAAAAATCTTCCAGCTTTCACGTAGTCCTACTGTGAGACTTGCAAGCTGTCCTAAACAGATAGTTCTGTTTACTTAATAGAAATATGTAGAGAATTGAACATTGTTCATAGCTATGCACTACAAATCAACTCAACTCGCATCTCATCAATAAGTCATTAGAAGTTTTTTATACACACGCTCAGTGGTCACAAAGCCAGAAAAGAGTGGATAAAAATAACATGAAAGACTTGAGGGGCAATGATGACAGAATGAATTTGGATGAATAATTCTGCAGATGAAGTACTTAAGTATGCTGTGCAGGAGCAAGTGAGTAAGGAAAGCACACGGTGTACCAGACCAGCCGGCTGCACTCGGGACGTGGAAGTAGCCTTAGGACACTTACAGCACCTACTGTCCTTTCTCTCAGAAATGTAAAGATTGTAATTTGTGTTCACGTTTAAAACAAGCACGTTTCAAAGAGAAACAGCACTTAAACATTGTCTTACTTTACACGTGTGATAATTACTTACCCAGTGTGTCTCCATTGCTCTCCTCAGGCTTAGTGCCTGGTCTTTTCTCTTGATCAACAGTCTGAGCACTTGATGATGAGCAACCCATGTTTGCAAGCGAAAAGAGATGAGATTAATAAAAATAAAAAGTAGATAATGGAGCCTATTTTAAAGAGCAGCAAAAACAAGTCTCAGTACGGTCTGTTTTTTTTTTTTTTTTAGACTGAGACTTGCAAACATAGACTACCAAACTTTGTCCAGTACTTAAGAGCAGCTGAGCACCATTATCTCTCCGTGTCTATGTGTTTATTCATGGCCTGCTGCCCTCTTGCTCCTGACAACAATCTGTTACGAGCACACAGCTAACCAGTGCAGCCCGTATTGCTGAGTGTGTCCTGCCTTCTACTTAAGTCACACTACTCATGTCGAGGAGGAGGAGGAGGCGGCAATCACACGGAGCGTGTGTCCTCCCCTTTATGGTCTGGCTGAGGAGTCGAGCCACCACCTTGTGGTAAAGTTTGGAATAGCACATGCAAAATTTAATTTCCAAGCTCTCAATGACCTGCAGACAGCTTAAAGTGTATAATAGGAAAATAGAAATAATGCACACATCATAAAATATATAGTTTAAAATGTTTATTTGTCAGTCAACTGTACAAGGAATTATTTATGAGAGAACATTTCAAACTAAATACACTGTGTTGTTAGAAACACTTTATTTGAAGAAGTGTTTGTATAAGACTGACCGAGCACCTTCATTCCTGTCACGATTATAAACATTAATAAGTACTGTCCTGGTCTTTTGAATATTAAGATAAAGTTCTTTCAAACATCTTTCAAAAATCTGTGATAACCCGTCACAGGATACAGAATTATCTAAAAACTAAAAACACTTGATCTCTGATAAAAGTGGGTACAATATTATATGCACAATTTTCTATAAAGTGTAGGCCATTCAAAGTTAATTTTTATGTACTTTTATGTATCTGTAAGGCTCTTATTGAACATCTTGATGCAGGAGTTTGGTTTCCATTCAAATCTATTATATATTTATACAGAATTATCTTAACATCTGCTAAAAAAAAGTAATTTTATGCATGTTTCAATGCATGCAGAAATAAGTGTGATGAGATGGCCTGACTAAAAAGCACAACTCAAACATCAAACAGAAGGAAATAGCTTATGAATACTGTGTTGTATTACTGTAGACAGCATTGCTTTTGCATATGCTCCAGCATAGCTTGTTGAGAACAGTTAACGGGATCCTGTCGATGCAAAGGATGAACAAGGCTCTTTATTTACGCACAAGCAGATTCTCCAGTGCTCCCAGCTTCTTTGACATGACTTCAAGTAAACATGTTAAAGAATTTTATGACAGAAATACAAATTAGTACACAACCTATCAAATCCAAGAAATAAAACAAACAAAAATTAATGAATAAGAATTACTC
The DNA here is from genome assembly GCA_036919975.1 of Melanotaenia parkinsoni. Taxonomy (NCBI): domain Eukaryota; kingdom Metazoa; phylum Chordata; class Actinopteri; order Atheriniformes; family Melanotaeniidae; genus Melanotaenia; species Melanotaenia parkinsoni. The sequence goes on along the minus strand of JBAFTA010000007.1, from coordinate 28,143,231 downwards.
AAAACTGTTTTATGTATGAAAACTGATTGCATCATTATAACTTATAACATTATAGCTTAAACTGACGTAAACAACATGTCAGGCATTTGTACACACGTTGCCATTAGATTTTAATGGCAACGTGTGTACAAACCTCTAATTGGTTTGTTCACAGTACTGTGTAAAAGTTTGACCACCTACTTTCTTTGAGCAACATATTCTTAAGAAAACATCAAATAGGTGCAATAATGTATTGAAACATGCTTAAATATAAATGGAAATGGAGGCATGGTAGAAAAAGTATGACAACCACTGCTTTAAGTTGTCTCCAGAAATAGTTCTCCATGTCGGACATTCACAGTTCTTTTGATGTTGGCTGCCTTCTGTTCTGTTCTCTGTAAAGATGATTCCATGCTACTATATAATGTTGAGGTCCAGGCTCTGGGGAAGATAAATCACTCCATAAAACATGTTGCCACTGATTTTTAGTCCAATTTTTGTCTCATTTGGCGTACCTCAGCTTTTTTTAAATCTGTTCTCCTTCCTTCATAGGAGACCATTTCTGATGAGACCACAGAAAACCGTGAATGGATCAACAGAAGGGTCATTATAATGAAACTTCCTGTGTGAGGTCTTTGTATCTATTTCTTAAAAGTAGGATGATAGGAGATGGGTAGAAGATGTTTTTCAAGAGCTTTTTTTTTTTTTTATTATATTGATTAAAATCTCCTTCACATTCCCATTGCAGTCAATTAATTAAATATTTTAACACAAAAATAAAAAAATGTAGTCACATGTGGAACGTACAGGACTGAAAAAAAACATCCAATCATTTTAACGGCCTATCCTAAAAGACTGGTTCGTGATGTGTCTATCAAACTCAAGTGCCATTTGTTGCTCCCATGTGCGCGTACCCCTCTTCGTGCATGAATCACATGCTCTCAGAGGCTTGGAGTACTTGTAGAGAGAGGAGAGTCGTCACAGAGTGCAGCCAAGGAGGCCACTAAGGCTATGTCCACACGGCACTGAAGCCGGTTCAGGTGTGAAAACGGTGGCGAAAACTAGGAGAAAGGCTTCAACATCCACACGAAACCGCTGTAGTACATACTACAAGGCTGTACGATGATTAAAGTAAGACTCCAGAGCTAGAACAAGACACAGCGAATGCGCAGATAATGACATCTGCTTGCTCCTGCTGTTGATGGTACAGTAGTGCAGCACTGTGTTGTAAAAGCCATGCTAAAGCTGTACACAAGCCAGGACTGTATGGACCAGCACCACAACACAGTCAAGGACGCCAATATTGTTGCTGAGTTTGACGCATGTTCATCACACCAACCTCATATCCTCTGTGGTGCGGCTACGCTGTCCTCACAGTACCACAGACGGTGGTAAAGCGCTTTGGGTACCATTCCAGGTACAGTAAAGTGCTATATAAATACGGACCGGTTACCATTTACCATCCCCACGACCAGGACACATGGCGACCGCAACTAACCCCAGAAGATACCCATCCATCCCATGCCTAGGGGGGAAGGAAAGGAGGGGGGGAGAATAGAGGGAGAGTCCAGACCCATGACGATACAAAAGAAGAGAATCAACATCGCGTTAGCTAGCCTTCCCCAGCTAGAAGGAGCTCAAGAAAGAGAAAGTTGCAGTTTTCTCCTCGACAAGTAAGTCAACGGTACTAAAGGAGCCTAAAGCTAACTTTTTTCGTTCGGTTTTGTTAGACAGTGTTGCTCATTACCATGGGCAGAGTAACAGTAGTTTCTGCTAAAATACACCGGCCTCGTTGGTGCAGAAGTGCATGTTTACGTGGTTTCAGCTGCTTTCATAGTCATGGTAAACACCGGCCTTCAGTCGTGGTAAAGACACAGAGGAACCAGATCTGACAGTTTGATGGGATGCAGTTTGCAATGTTTATGAAATCATGAACCTCCTCCCTTGAGTGAACACGTTGTTTGAATACGTGTTTGAGAAAGTGAGATGCTAGAGTGCACACTATGTTAGAATGAGATGCACGATTCCAACATTAGACGGAAGTAATTCCCTTTAACTTTTGTCCTAATGTTACGCTGATGCAGCTGTTTGTCTCTTTACCAATGAATCCAATAATTCTGGACCTGACTGCATCATTATGTAAGAAAAAAAATCTCCATTCAATCTTACATTAAATCTGGTTTAGATAATATCTCCAGAGAAGAGCAGGCAACAGACACACATGCACTGTTTTTACACTTTGTCCAGAAACAATTATTCTCTGACCATCATTTCTCATGTCTGTTTCTCTTTTTTCTCTCCATTAAACACAAAGTGGGAAATACTGCCTAATATTTATCATTGTGCTAGAGTATACATTTTTAATTTGATTAAGAAAGTATTTATTGTGTCTACTTTCACCAATTCCTGCCAATGCCCTGCATGCTTTTAGTGGTTTTAAGGAGTTGCACGGTTGATATTCACATCTAAGATTTGTGGTGTGCATGATTGTATATGGGCCAGTCTGGACCAAAAAGCTAGGACCAGTTTTTTTTTTTATCCCAGTCTGCCCCTGCTGCAGTTTATTACCTTATGTGAAATATAATTTAAACAAAACACATTTATTTGCAGAGCTGTGTTCAGGAACATGCATTAGTCATGCAGACAGACTGAGCTGAGAAACACTAAAAATAACTAACTATGAACTGCAGTCAACAAAAAAGGATATTATTCGCAGCCAGGTTCTTCAGCTTCTCTGTGACTTGGTTCTGAAACATTATCACATTCTCACACTCACACATTTCTTCATCAGCTGGCTTATCTGTGGGGGAGGGAGGGTAGATCAGGTGAGAAAGTCTCTCTTTTCTTGTTTCCTTTTTTTTTTGCTCAAATCCTTTATCTCCCAGTTCTAACTCTTCAAATGTTCTCTCCTTATTTTTTCTTGTGTGACGAGAATGCGATCGAGTCAGGACAATTCATGTCTGTGCTAGTACTATGAGTACCTTTACATATCCTGGGCTTGAGCTTCTTTGCAATTTCCCTCATTTTCTCAAAATCTTCAGCATAATACAGATGCTTCTCATTAGGCTCCGATGCTATTTCTCTCAGCTCCTGTTCGATGGCCTTGCCGACCCCCAAGGCATATATTGTGATCCCTGAAAGAAGCAGAGAACAAGTTAATGACATAAAACTGTTATGAAAAAGAAGATCTTCTGATTAACAACTGAAACCAATTGGGATCTGAGGCCAATAAACTGTATGTACCAGAGTTTTTGGCTTTGTTGGCCCATTCAGAAACATCATCCTGTGATCTTCCATCAGTGAACACAATGCTGACATGAGGGATGTTTGGCCTGGCACCTTCTTTGGCTGAAAAGCTGAACTCAAACATGTGACGTAGGGCTGAACCAGTCATGGAGCCCCTGCCCATGTACTGTATCCGACTAACAGCTTGCTTTAAGTCCTGAGCTGCAATGTACTGACCCAAGGTAAACTCTGTACGCACTTTGGTAGAGTATTGGATAAGGCCTACATGTGTGCCCGTCCTGGAAATGTCCAGAGAGTCCACAATGGTGTTTACCAGCTGCTTGACCAGCTCAAAGTTGGCAGGGCCCAGACTCTTGGAGCCATCAATTACGAAAACTAAATCCATGACTCCATCAGTACATTCTGCTTCTGTCAGAGACACACAAAAAAAGTTTATTTACTTGTCTTTAACGTTGAAATTTGCAAACAAAGGATATACAAACATATTCTGAAAAAAATTAAACACTTGAGAAACAAACAAAAAATGCAATTCATGATTAAATAAATGATAAATGAATATGTCCAAGTAGACTCAAGTGGGCCTTGGTGCTTGGCGCAAGTTCCATCTTTTTTCATTTTTATGGGTAAGTGGAACAGTAGACTGGGTGTATATTAACGTGGCTAAAGTCAAACTACTTTTATCCACATATTATTCTGTTTTCTTGTCGGTTAAACATGTAGGACGTTGATATAGAAAAGCAACTTATTAACATTTTATTCAACTAACAGTGACTTAAAGAATTTCCAGACTTTCACATTGGTCCTATAAAAGTTTATATGATTGTTGGTACATCTGACAAAATCAGAATTCAAGCAAATCCAAGGCACCATCTGTACAATTAATTCAGATCAGTTAGACAATCACATGAATGAGTATGACTAAAGAATATGACTGACGTTTAGAATCAGTCAGTGTTGTTTTCCTTTGCTTTGTACAGCCGTTGATCAACAGTGTTGTTTTGAAAGTGCTCTACAAATAAAATGGGATTGATCAGACTATGATACCAACGTTTCTTACTCATTTATTTTCTCAGTCTGATGTCAGAGTGACAGGACTAAATCTATGGTGGATACTCCTTCAATACCCAATGCTGGCACCCTAACCAGTCACCAACATATCTGCTGATCATAGAATCTTCCTGAATGGCCTGTTTGTATAGTTTATAAAAGTTTTGTTTGATTTTTATCTCTTCCAACTTTTTTGAGTGTTATAATCAAATTAAATAATTAACATTATTTGCTTAAATTAATAAATATAATACAGTGAGTGGTTTTAAAAATGTTCTCCATCAAACACATTTTATTTACTAAAGAATTTATTTTCCACAAGGAAAACACTACTAATGAAAACACCAGATTAAGAGCTTTCTGATTAAATAAATAAAGGATGATAGCACATAATAACACAAAATAGTCTCTTCATCTGGGTGATGGGGGAAAAGTATTTTTATTGAGGGCTGGGATTAACACTGACCTCAAAACTGGTCCAAAACTCATTCAAAATTATATAACATATAAATACTGGAACAGCGGACAAAAACATACGAATAGAGACGACAGCCTGAATTTTATTCACCTCGTATCTGTTCTGTCTTTTTAAGCAGGCAACCTTTGTCTACAGTCTTTTTAAACCAAAAATAAAATAAGATTCTGAAGAGTAAAGCAGGAAAATATACATTTATGTAACTGGCTTTTGTTTACATGTTTACATTGTTTTTGACAAAAAGAACATCTTTTCAATTGCTTATCAACACTGATGGTTAATGAGCCAGACACACAGCAGCAACTCAGTGCAGCTAGACACTTAAACATGAAGATGATTTGATGAAGTTCAGACTGAACATCACAATGAGAAAGAACAGAGATTTACAGTAGTAGTTAAAAGTTTGGACACACTTTTCCATTAAATCTTATGGGTAGTGTAAGTTATTTTGCGTGTCCTAAGTGTTTCAGAAGCTGATGAGCAGCAAAGTTTTAGAGAGAATGTTCTGAAAAAGAGAAAACATCCAGTAAGGGGCAGTTGCCTGGATGAAAACGCCTGGTTGGGAAATCATTACCTGATCTGATGAGTTTCCATTTCAGTTGCATCATTCAAATGGTAGGGTCAGTGGTGGAAACAACATGAAGGCGTTAATGCATCCTGCCTTATTCAGTTCAGGTTGCTGGTGGCAGAATAATGTTGTGGGAGATATTTTCCTTGCACCTTTGGGCCTTAGTACCAAAATCACATGGTTTAACCACCACAACCTACCTGAGTATTGTTGCTGACCATGTCCATCCCTTTATGACCACAGTGGAGCATCTTCTGATGGTTACTTCCAGC
>JBAFTA010000007.1:28114809-28131463 GCA_036919975.1 Melanotaenia parkinsoni | reverse complement strand
AGCTGGACCTGCAGGAACTCTGGGAGTTCTAAAAGTTCTGAAAAGCCTTCGCAAAAAAAGGAGCCAAAAGCAGAGCTGAGGCTCCGCAACGACCCCCCCCCCCCCACACACACACACACACACACACACAGATATGTATATGGTAGCTGCTGACCTGGAACCTGTTGGGGTCACATATCCATGCTGCATCCCACACTGAACGGCTGACCTCTGAACTCACATATGTTTGTATCAGCTATTGTAATAAACAAAAATGTAAAATCTTTTAAAGCGGTTTATTTTAGGCTCCATAGAAGACTAAATATAAACAGGGCATAACCAGACCAGACCCATCACTGAAGTGTAAAGTAAAGGATGTAATAATGTGCTAAAGAACTATTCAAATACACCTTTAATCAGAAAATAATTTTAGATTTACTTAATAAATTATGTGTATGACTGTGTTGAGTCATTCGCAAAACTCTGCTCAGATTTCTGAAAAGGTTAAAGATTGTGTTTTTGCTATAAAACACTAAAATGGCATGTACTAAACAGCCTTTATGGGACGCTATGGAACCACATCTGTTTTCTGACTCAAATCTAAATACAGAACAGGTGAATGCAAAGACAAAAAAAGTTTATAAAATGTACTTTTATATAATCTAAACCTACAATATTCCATCATGAACAGGCATAAAACTGAAATCTACTCACCTTGTAGTCAAAACCAACAAATTCCCAACTCCTGTACACAAAGTAGCATGAGAAATCCCAACACCGACTCAAGAGAGGAGCTCCAGCGGGATGAATCTGTCAGTCTGCTTGCTTCATGGTGTAAACAGACATATATCCCAGCCCTCTCGTTCTGCATTGCTCAGCCCCTTACTCCATCTACTGTGTTTCTGTTTACACCCCCTCCTTAGTACTTATGGAGGCGCCTCTTGTTCTGCTTCATCTGCTGGTAACTACAGTAACTACAGTAAGAGTGTGTCATTCGCATTCAGATATTGATACAAAGCTTTATTTACAATTGACATCTACAAGATTTGAAGGTAACATCTTACATCTGACCATGTTTTTGGTTTTTAACTGAAAGTCTGGAAGGTCCTCACATCTGTGAAAGAGACAATTGCAATTTCACAAGTTGGGGATGTGGATGGGTTTTCCACATCCCAGCTGAGCAGCGGTTTATGGAAAACTTGGTGAGTAGAGTCATCCCGATTCTGACTGCTCTGAGGGTACCTGCCTGCTACACAATGAACACATTTATCTCCTCGCACCTCAGTGGCCAAACAGCTTCCAGGAGCGCATCTGCCATTTGTGCCGAGGTGTCAGTCAGAGGAAATAACATTCATTTCACATTAAAACATATTAAACTGTGTGAAAGTAACTTGGCTGCATGAACTATACAAGCTTCATCTACAAAATGAGACACACATCTTTTTGGTGGCATTTAATTTTAATAGACAAATAAATGTCACAACAGTATTTTCCATACATCAGTGGTCCTAAAGTTTGACTTTTCTTTTGTGTCGCTGCAGGACATTTTGTATCCAGAGAGCAGCTTGCCAATAATTGCATCTGGTGGAACAGACTTGTGTAATGTTTGCACAGGCTAGAAATGCTCCCATCGGCTTAATTGAAAAAGCAGAAGCAGGGTCCGTATTTATTGAGCTCCAGGTTCCCCTCAAGCATCTCATTCATAGTGACTTCAGAGAACAAACTGATTCCAGATCAGTGCTGTCAAAATAGATACATAGCAGCCCGAGAAGTCTCTCGTCAATCAGTAAAAACACACAATTATATTTAAAAGTCAGCAATACTCACTCCTTTTTTAGAATACAAGACAATAACGTTTGCTGTTGAATAAAACAGTAAAAAGACAGTGATATGTTTGATATACACTAGGTTGCTTTTTGATCATGTCAGAATACAGGCAGATGCATCTCTTTGGGAAACTTCCAGTCAAGGTAACACTTCATACATGAGCCTTTAAAGTGCACCCCAATAGAGAGAAATTTGAGAACGAAGGCAATCCAACCCTGATCATGAGCATAGACGAGACAAATAGGTAACACAAGACGACCCCTCACTCTTGCCGACTCACTTCATTGCTGTGGCCAACAAGCTCTTCATTGTTGCGTTTGTGCATAAGATAAATATTTCTGTATAAACTATGACTCACATGATACTATTCCAGATACACTGAGAGCATAAATACAATAAAAATATATATCATCTATCAAACTTTCTAGTGCTTTCATAACTTGTTTCACCCAGATTTAAATGCATAAAAATGCACGTCCTTTCTGGAATTATACTACGAGAGACAAAATAGATAGGTACATAAAAGGGAGAAATATTAGTTTATCAGTAATAACAGAAAGGAATGAGAGGTCACGGTGGTGGTGTGTGCATGTGTATATGTGTGCTTTTTTGCACGTGTAGTGCTTGAGTGTAATGTGTGTGTGTGTAGCAACAATATATCCATTAATATACTGTACACTGGAGAGGCAGTGTGGTGCATAAATTTTGCTGGGGTCTTATTAACAGCAGTTTCTAATCAGCAGGATCCTGGGAATGTGTTCACGCTGTAGCAACGTTGTAGGCTGGAGGTGCCTGCTTGGGAGGAACACTGACGTTGTCATCATATGGAGGAAGCAACACCTGAAGTTAAAAAAGACGGAGAGGGAAAATTAAATGAACAGATGCAAACAAACTTATGAGTGTGCTTGAATGTCATAACCAGCCTCAATTTGAAGAGCCAAACTGTTCAGTTCTGCTTTGGATTTAGTAAAAATGTCATGAGAATACAAACAGTACAGAGAATAATATGATTTTCTAATAAATAGATAGGCTAAACTGGAGGATTTCAGCTTTATATGGTTATGCAACGGGTAGAGCAGAAGGATGGAGGACATGGGGAGGCAGCGTTATTTGTAGAACACATCTCATAAATAATCAGAGTGATTGGTGGGAAGCATTTTCAACAAAAACATCAGAATAAATAAGATTTTATAAATACATTTTATAAAGAAGAATCTACAGAGCAGATTTATAAATACTTTAAATGATGCTAGCAACTGACTTTTTAAGCAGCACTTTTATCTAAATATTAATGTAATGACGGCATACTGTCTATGTTCCTATTTTGCTGACATGAATTTTATATAATGCTTTATTTCAGGTATAATTATCTTACAAAACAGGTAGTGAAAAAGCTCTGTATTTGTGACACTGTAATGTTTTGGGACATGTGGACAAATGTAGCTATAATCCATTTTCCTGCGAATGTGAGCAGGCTGAGAGCAGATTTATCTTCTATTACCCATCAATTATACAAAGAAAAGTAGGATAAAGCAGTGAGCTCTGCTTTAATTTGTTAATGTCAGTTTTTTTCTTAAGAAAATAATAGTAAAACTATTTTCTCTGCTTGCCTCCTCTCCAACAGAGAACCAACGTGGAGTCTAAATCCGCAGCTGTGTCTCAACACATGGCAAAAAGAAATGTCGGCTCCCTGAACGGTCCAGCTAATTTCATATACAACACCATGTGTCTGACCTGTGTGTCCAGCAGTTTTAGCAATGAGTCATCGAGGGCGTTAGTCCATGCAGACAGGCACAGTCCTGCCTCTGTGACAACAAACCTTGGTGATGCTTAACGAACAAAGTACAAGAAATAATCCAGAACCTTTCTCAGCCCAGACTTGTGATGAGAACTAGATTTTAAAAAATCTGATTCGATTAAATTTTGACTAAATCTGATTCTATATCGACTCATTTACAAATATTTATGTAACTAAGCCAAATTTTCCTTAATAACAAAGACTGTCTCATATAACTATTTTTATATAACACAAGCCTGTTTACATGACCATCAAAATCAGATCTCTGGGAGTAATCAGATTACTGTGATAATCTGATCTGACTTCATGCACTTCAGAAATTATGACGTTCAAAAGATTATTTTCTACATTTAAAAGTCCATCATCGGATTTATTTCCGAGTACATACATGGTGACGTCACTTCCTGTGTTTGTTGAACATAGCGGACCCCACGGTCGTAACATTAGCTGCTAATGTGAGGGGAAATAAGCTACTAAATACTTTACAGTTTAAAGTAATCCAATGATGAGTGAAAGAATCCAAGTTTGGCATTATCTTGGTGACAGAAGCTGATTTTGGGCATATAGGTGCCTTGTCACAGCTGTGAAAATAATTCAACAAAAACCATTTATCTCCTTTAATTACAAAGTTTCTGATAGTTTTCCAACCTTACCCTCAGAATTTTTATCATCGGGTGTCCAGAAGTTATTATGAGTGTTAAAAATCTGAATTTGGAATAATCTCGGAGAAGATGAGCTGATTTTTGGCGGAAGCCATAGAGGCAACTTTTCATTTGTGCATGTTAAAGTGCAATGTTAAGATCTCAGCAAGCATCAGTAAGTCATGCAAGAGTAGGGTCACCGTTGTCACCAAAAAAGGAAACATATAAAAGAAATTTATCTCCAAGCTTTATGACTATGATTGAAATCAATTAATCGATTATTTTAACCACGTTCTAGTAAAATTCTTACTGATCAAGGCAAAATAAATCACTGTAACTAGTGCAGGTCATTCCAGTAGCTATCAGACTGTCTGGAGATGCAGTAGTTCACATCAACAGAGACATTTGCATATTCTCAGCTGTCCCAACTTTATCTGATTTGGGATTGTAAAATACAGCATCAATCAGAGACTGCAGTAAACGGCAAGCCTACCAATCTGCTGCACAACAAAAATGAAAACACAATATTAAATCTTTTTCAGAAATAATAGACTGCCTCTTCTTTCTGTATGTGATAAATAAATGGGGTTTTTTTTATAGCAAACACTGCCAGACCTAGCACAAAAGATCCAGGTGGTTATTGCATGAGGTAAACAGATACAGCTGGTAATATCTGCTGGACACAGGCTTCATTTCATTTCAGCAGCCAGTTCCACAATCTGCCTCTGCATCTGTGCCCCACCAGACAGGCTCAGCGACAGCACCCAAAGGGAGAGGAGCTTAGCAGGAGTCATCATCCATGTCAAACTCAAAGAGAAATGTCTCTCATTTCCCTCTGTGACGCATTTCAAGGCTTACTTAAATCTCCTCTAAAGCCAAATAAGCCATAGTCTGTGTGGGTGTGAATGACTTTTCTGTATGTCCAGGAATTTCCCTCATATGGATTGCATTGTTGCACTTTTGACCTTACCACTGTATTACTAATGTATCACCATGCAAGCTGCTAACCAAAAGCCACAAACCCGCCTGCGGTCTGTGGCTTCTAAATGAACGTGGCTGGCTCTAACTGAAAAAGCATACCTGCAGAGGTGAGGCTGATGTAAAGATACAAAGAGCCAGTTTCCTGTTTTTTCTGCCTCTTTATTGTACACATGAGCTGGAAAGAGGCCTCTCATTACTCTCTTTACAGCTCAGGTGTTTAAATCATCAGGGGCCTGCAGACGTCTGCTGATTTAAAGCCCAAAACATCACATGAAACCACACAATGTATTAAGATGTGGGGCGTGGTCTCAAATTGAGAAGAATGTCACACTCAGAGGAGTCTTAAGCTGCAGACAGGGAGCACATGTTCGTCAAAATACCTGCAAAATCCAGCATGCTGCAAGGTCTAATATCAGCCCTCACGGAGCCAGATGTTCCTTCTGTTTTTATGCTAATAGCAAAAGCAGATCATTAGTGTTTCTACAGTCTTGTTTCTCTTCTTCTTTCTGTCAGAGTGTAACTAATTCAAATTGGTGTGTGGGCAGCAGTGGTCAGAGGGCCAGGCCTGGGCAACAGGACACCAACAAGAGGCCCAGAAACACGCAGACAGTGTATCAGCTCCGACTCTCAGTCACCACTCTAATGGTTTTGCCAGCGTGGAGCCTCATCTCTCCATCCGAGTCTGTTCATCCATCCATGCTACTATAGCCTCTGTAAAACTGCCTGCTTACAACAGACCAGCTTTATATTTCCTTCCTCCCTTCAAACATGACAAATTTACAGTTGCCAGACTGGCCAGAGCAGAGGAAACCTACGCAGACCATAAAAGCACGACCAGCGGTCTGGACCGAATAAGGAAATCATTTTTCCACAGTTGTGAGCAGTTTTGTTGTTTTTGGAAGATGAAGAAAGAAGCAAAATCAAGATCAGACATCGGTTTATGTCTGCTCCTGAGATGATGACGTAGACATAAAAGGGATTATGAATGAGGCACCAATATGTGTTTACAATTTTAAATGATGCACCTCCTTTTATTTATTTTTTATTTTTATTTTTTGCCTGTTGCATATCTGTTGTGGAAATCTGCCTCTTAAGGTTGATGGTAATAAAAGTATTTGTCCAGCTGCAAGCTGCACACAAGGAATGCCAGCAGTCTTGGTGTTGAAGCGAGAGCACTCGAACAATTGTTAAGCTTTGCACACAGACATCTGTTACAGCTGATTGGAACGTATGATTACTGTTTAGACAGGAGAACATATGTCTGCAGAAGATCTTTTTTTTTTTTTATGCAACTTCACAACAACTAGATATGGAAGCAGACTAGGGCTAGATTTTCTGTGCTGTCTGGGTAGCTGAACCCTGTTGTGTTGCATCTTATTGCTCTGTGATATAATGCTTCACTGTTCCAAATGCTCCAAAAACATTGAAAAACACATGACTAAGCCTCACTGTGGTGCGGGACCATCGCCATGAACACCCACACTCATTCATTTTGGCTCAATCCTCCACGTGTAACAAATGCATATTAACACACAGCTAAACTAGTCCCCAGCAAATCCCATATTTACTCCTGTTTGGAAAAAATATTCCTAAAAGCTACGAGATCAGAAATTGCTTTTGCTTTTTTAAAAAACTGATTTTCTTTCACTAAGAATGAATTGAGTTGCGTCAAAGTGGCACAAACAGGAAGTCGCCGGGAATACGGTGAACAAAAAGGATAACCAAGCTAAGAGATGTATGAGTGGTCCCTGGTTGATAGGCAGACATATCAGAATGAGATTCTGGAGCCAGTAGTGATACCATATCTCCAGAATCTCCAGAAACTTCATCTTCCAGGATGACAACGCTCTCCCCCATAGGATCATCACCCCCAGAATTTGGGAGTGGAGAAGATGGGATGGTCTGCCAAGAGTCCAGACCTCAATCCAAATGAACACTTGCAGGATCAGCTTGGCGTGCTGTAGGTGCTAGAATCCCTAACACAACCACGCTGGTTGTGGAGGAATGAGATGCCATCCCACCGCAAAATGTGACCAACATGAGGAGGAGTTGCCAACTGTTGTAGCTGTGTGTGGATGTTGTACACTACTGAGGTCCCTGACAGTGGAAAATTAATGAAGTTTAAAAATGGCCAATAAGTGTTGTTTTCTCATTGTTACTGAAGGAGAATGCAGTCGTCCAACCCACCCAGAAACCTTAGAACAAGAGTGAATACCAACAGCAAAATATTGCAGGGGATTTTGTCATTTCTGGAGGCGATAACCTGTGCTGCTCATTCCACAGAAGTATAATCCTTTAAAAGTTATACCTTGTTGTAAAGGTGACTAATCAGGCTTTCCAACTTTGTATAAAACACTAATTAGTGTTATTAAAAGATAATTTACCAAATAATGTCGCCAATCTTTTTTAAGTTGTTTATAATGACATTATTGCTAAAAACATGCATTAGCGTTAACTTACCGTGGTGTCATTGGTTGTAACATAGAGCAGGATTTCAGAACCGCCTCTGCCGGTCACGTATCTGTAGCAGTTCCACACACATGCTATCAGATATGCCTGGGACCAGGTAAAAGAAAGAGAAAAAACAAAAAACAAATATAGTCATGAACTGTTTAACATCGATAAAACTCTAAAAGATATAATTATGATAATAAATGTCTGTAGATGAGTTGATCAATTTGGCCCCAAATTAAATTTCAACTCCTGCAACATCTGTTGTGAAATTTTGTACATTTAGGTCTTTTACCTGCATTGCCAGGTAAAAAAATCCAATTAGGTCAACACATTTTATGAAGTCAAAACTATAAAATGAATAATTGTGCTTTGAACTAATCTTTAAAATTAGATGGAAGACACTGTAAACACTGTACAAATGACTGTGCCCATAGTCAGTATTTCTTAGAGTAGGAAGATCACTGTAAACTTTAGTTACAGTACTTTTAAGTATTAGGCTTTTAAGCAGCATGTCCTCCAATTTCTCATTGTTTATGCAAATCTATGAGCCAAGGTGTTTTTCTAAAATATAATTAGGCCATCTTGCCCCTGGGGAGGCTGTGGTGTAAGTACATATTCTGCACACAGATGGCATCACGGTAACGTGAACAGCATGTCTCACAGTGCATGAAACACTGTAATGTAAATATGTTATCCCAAGAAACTCTCACTCAACTTGAAATACAAGGTCCATTTTCATGTTTTTAGTGAGAGTTACACATAATTTTATACCAGTAAAAAACGGTTCCTGTTGTTCTCTGCTATCCAGAAATCACCTGGCTCGCAGCAGGCAGCTTGCTACTGGACGCCTCCGCCAAACACAACACCATCTGCTACATCCATCCATCTGCTAGAGGATCCAAAGCCAGTCTGACCTCTCTAACTTTCTTAATATTATAACCCAATTAAGAGGACTTTGTGATGCCCCCACAACTGTGTTATACAAAAAGCCTCCACAGGAACCTCAGAGATCAGTGTATCGAGGTAGAGACAGAGTGATGTACAAAGGGAATTGTTTCATCAGGTAGAAATCATTCAGACATCATCACTATGAAAAAGTTCTAATTCTGGATATCATGTTGGATTTCCAGTTCAAAAGGTCAAAACACACGTTTTTACTGGCTTTAATATGTTTATATGTATTTCTGTGTTTTGGTTTTATCTCTACTGGGCCCTCTTAGACAGGTCATGTTTGTAAATGAGAACTGATTCTCAAACATTACTTGGAAAAATAAAGGTAAAAAAGATTTTTTGAAAAAAAAGGTGAGAATCAAGATTTAATGGTGGCTATTACAGGGCACTAATGCATTTGATCGTCAGCAGAATTACATCATAATCACAATAAATTTGATTCGTTAACAAGGTTTTACAGTGGACATATGTTGTAAATTTTACCATGTCAACATAAACATCCTGCAGGTGGAATATTTTCTACTTAGCCACAATGGTGTAGGTCCAGGCTTGAACCAGAAAAAACACGACGAAACACAATTAAATTAAATTAATCTCCCAAGGGAAATTATAAAAGTATATTATCATATTATATTAGTGTATTATAGAAGAGCCAATTGAAAGCTTTCCAGTAAGTTGCCTTTTTTTAACTATTTTTTGTAAATTTATTGCTCTTCTTATTGTAATGTAAGTAATTACTAAACGTGTCCATTAAATTAACATCACATTCTGTCCCCATAAGATATATTTAAAAACTTTTAAAAATGTATTTTTATGTGTCTAACCGTCAGGGTCTGCATCCCTCTGAATAGGTCAAAACAAATCTTGAACTGAAAGCAGATCTAGTCCACCATTTTTATTTTTATTCACTACAAAGTCACATCTGAACATAGTGTTACATAAAAATGAGCCAGTCTGTGTCCCATATTGCATAATATTGTTACTGAAGTCAGGAAACTCATGGTGTTACAAATATGAGCCTATAGACGGACTGCCAAAAGATTATAAGTGCTGATAAACACATTCCAAAAATATATTAAGAGAAGTAGAAAAAATGTTACCTTGAAGCCGAGAATACAACCAATGAAGAGCAGCACGATGAGCACCAGGCAGACATTACTGAGAGCGCCGACCTCCTCCTTGTAGGGGAAATTATCAGGCTGCACAGGAGCCAGAAAAACAGCAGTCAATACGCAGAAGGCATTCAAAGTGAGGTTAAAAGAAGACCACTCATTAGTCAGAAAAGAAAAGTACAACCGTACATCCCTTTCGACATGTGAAATTCTTAAATGGTGCTGATTTTGCTTTCTTACCAGTTGCTGCAGGTAATCCTGTATCGTGTTTGGGTAAACCACAATGCTAACAGCCACCAGGGTGTTGAGAGCAAAGTCAAATATTTGGTAGCAGAAAAAGGGGATGATCCAGGCAGGACGCAGCTAAAATGAAAAGATTTATTTCAGGTATTAGGGAGAATAATATTAAACTGGACTCTTTTAAATCAGTAGTTCCCAACCTGGGGTCCAGGACCCCCCAAGGGGGTCCCCCAAAGAGCACGGTGGGTCCCTGAGGTTTTGACCAGTAGAGCCATTGAGATTAATGTCCACAAATAGTCCGTATTTTAATAAATAAAAGTAAGGATGTATGTTGTTCATTTATCTTTGGATTTATCAAAGGATAGGACTCAACCAGAATGATTTATTTATGGTTAGAATCTCCCTATTGAAAGCCTAAAACCAAGCATGGTTTTAGCATGGGTGGAGCAGGGGGTCCATGGCTTTTTAGTACATGCATGAAGGGGGTCCCCGAGAGAAAAAGGTTGAGAACCACTGCTTTAAATAATGGAAATAAATCAGAGTTTGAACTAGGTCACAGGCAGATTATTTTATTTTAAAATAAGTGTTAAAGAGAAAGGATGGTATTTGGGTTTTCAGTGTTTGTAAGTAATACAATGCATGATGGCAGAAAAGCAACATTAGAATTACTGTTAACAGTTTGGAGATGGAAATGGAAAATAACACTGAAGGGCAAGAAAGAAACATTTTGTTTACCTTGTAAGCACCATATGTTGCCATCCCACATATAAGTATCATCAGCAGAGAGATCGCTGAAGCAATGCACATATCTGGAGCAGTAAAAGAAAATGAAGGGTAAAGTCAGAAATCCAACTTTTTACTGTTTATTTTAGTCAGTGTGAGGTCAGTTCGGTTGAAGCACATTCAATTCCTAATTACATTTCTGAAAATGTTAACAGTCATGTTAATCCGATCTGTGTTCAGAACATTATGTGCAGAAAAAAATATGCTGCATCTGCCAGATAAAGATTTAACATCCACTTTTGTAGGTCACTCTATGTCAGCCTGACCTTATATCACCTCAACATGACAGGGAAGGACAGGATGGGGCAGAATAAAACATCTGGATTTACTGGGAAACCTCAATGAAAGAAAAAAATATATCTATCCTGTGACAGTATTTCCATCATAAACTGACAAAAAAAAATCACCTCTGAGTCATAGGATGAATCATATATTAGCGTTAGGAGTGAAGAGTTGTGGTCTGGATGCAAACAAAATGTAAATAAATTAACCTTGTCTGCATTTTTTATAAATAGAATAAAGGTTTCACATATCAGACACTGTGTTTTAATGAATCTACCAGCTCCAAAGAATAATTCAGAATAATTCAGTCAACATGTGAACATCCCATGTCTAGCAGTTTTTCAGCAGAACCTAGTCTCATGTGCTCTGCATCCCCCTCCGCCCCGATGTGCAGACAGGTGTGCGCGCTCATGTAGGTGTACACACTCCCACCAGCAACCAGACAGAGAGCATGCCAGGTAATAACCAAGCTCCACAAGCTTACCCTCCACCCCACCAACAAAACTGAGGTACCAACATTTACAGCTACAGTTTCACCAACGTCTCTGCGCTATCGTCCCTCGGAGCTGATGGCGTAGATCTAAACTGCAGCTGGATCTCAACCACACCTTTTCCAAGGCCCCGCTTAACTTCTGATTGGTTAGTGATGCGTTTGGGAGCGAAGCAGCGCTCCTCTCATACCATGGTAGATGAACTCAACGTGACAACACATCAAGTTATTAAATTGTCTCTTTTTTTTCGTTGCTAAAGCTCAAGCTCTGCAGATATATTCACGATCCTCCCTCTCAACATGCCCAACTGACTTAGCCTGGCTTCTCTGCCTTTGTCTCCAAAACACTGAACATGTGGTATCCCTGTGATGTACATCTTATCCGTCCTTATCGCTCCCAGTAAGAACCCTTAACCGTTTCTGCAATCTCCAGTTCTGCCTCCTGTTTTCTCTTCGGGGCCTCTACCTCCAAACCACAACTGAATCACATGTTTAATTTGGTACAGGTTTTATGTTTTATGTTCCTGACACAACCCTTTGCATTTATCTGGGCTTGTTTTTAATTTCAAATGTGCTAATTGAGCACAGGAATTCACATTTTTATTTCTCCTTGCTTTCTCTGATTTGATATAAATAGAAATGATTATAATAAATTAGCATGTGATGTTGTCTCATATGGATTGTTGGCTCCTGAATCTAGTCAAATTAATATCATATTGTGGAAGAATTTGTGACATTGGCAAACACTGAATCATTATTCAACTGACTGATATATTACCATATTGTGATCAAATTCATGGTTTACACCCCTGCTGCCTACTGCCTCATAAGATTTCTATTTCTGACCAGCTTTATGCAAAATAGCCAACAAAGATCAAAGCCATAGCCATAATAAAGAATATTATCAAGACCTCAGGAAATCTATTACTGAATGGAATGAAAGAATATTCCAGACCAAATATGGAGTAACAGAAACATCTAAATAATTTTTACCAAGGCTTGTCTGTCAGATCTGAACTCAAACATCTGCTAAGATAAATGAACCATGTCACAGTGTTCCTTTTCCTATGTGTGTTTCTAATGAAGGGGTGGCACTGCACCGGCTGGCTCAACTTGCATTAATGGATAACCCTAATCTTCTAGAACAGGGACAATGGAGTCATTCCCAGTCAGTGACTCCCAGCACCATGTGTTGAGGACCAATTCGAGCCAGATTGTTAAGGTGAGTTCCTGGGCTGCTAAGACGGCTTTTCTGATGCAAACAGATGGACATTTAGCGTACATGCCTGTGGCTTTGGTGAGGATGATTTTTAAAAGGACTGACTGTTATCCCGACAAACGTTGAAGTCCCTTAGTGAAGTGATAAATCATTCAATGAGTTTTAGATGGAAACCCCGTTGAGCCTACCATCCCATGGGCAAAAGTTGAGCCAACTATGGCTTCAGGTAGAGCAGAAAGAAGCACCAGAGGGTTCCAATCTTTACTTGAGAAAATACAAATCAGCTAAGGAAAATTCTCCAAAAGCTATTATATCGCTCCGCAAGACTACTTATGGGACATGTATTGTAAAGCAATGGGTTTCTGGGCTACTTACTTGCATCATCCATGACATCCAGGTCATTAGCTAACTCTGCGCTGGTCAGGTGGTACTGCTCAGGATCACTGAGTGCTGTCAGTAGGATGAGTAACACCACAGCATTGATGAGCTTAGGGACAGAGGACATATGGGCAAATAAAGTCAACTATATGGACAACAGGACAGATGGTAAGCAGAGCAGAATGGTGGATCAATCAAACTGGACACAAAAAGCTCTTAAAATCTTATAGAAGTGATTTGAAAACAATGATAATTAAAGCTTTTCCTGGAAATGGTGTTGAACGCCGTATCTACAGTACAGCTTTGACTAAGTCTTTGTCTTGCTCTGGCCAGTGTTGTTCATTATGCAGATGACTCATACATCCCCATTGATGAGGTGAATGTAATGGAAAATTCTCTACAGTCAATAAGCAACCTGACACAAACCCAGCTACCTGAAGAGGCTTGCTGCTAATTTATTCATAGGAAGCAGAGACAGGATTTTTCCATATGCACTCTTTGCTCTAATTAAACCTGTCCTGTACATTTAGTCTGAAAGACTGCTGCATGTTACTGAACTGTATATCGGTTAATCTTTAATAAGAATTTAACAGCACGTTATTGTATATAAATCATCCAATCCATCAATGAAATGCTTTGTTAAATGGTAAATGAAAATGTTTGGATTAATTATTCATAAGGAAAATCGTGTGAATGAGAATAAACTAACCTAATAATATCTTATAAGTCCATAACCTTAGCAACATAGAGCATTGACAAACAGCTAAAGTTTGGATGAAAATGTAAATAAAACTATTTAATATTTCTCTAACAGTAATAATTTAATTAATAATAACTTAATACACTTCAAAATCCTGCATGGACAAAGTACGCATCCCGTGAAGAGGTCATTTTACTCTAGTGATGTTATCTGTGGATGTCTACATGGATGTCGTGAGTGACAGACAAGACACATAGGCGGTGCTCACCATGTACCAGACCCCCAGGATGATGGTTCCTGTGCGGACATGGCAGCACAGACAGCAGCTTGTGGAGTACCAGCGGTCCCACGGGGAGATCATCATTTTGTCTGTGAGCATTTAGGCGCGGCGTTTGTAAAAGAGAAACACACCTCGCTGTTCGAGAAACGTCCACTGCGCGTCGACCCGCACCGAGAAATGACGAACAGAAATCCGCTACCTCCGACCGCTTCGTTTACTTATAACCGGAGCAGATTAAACGAAGTTTCGCGTGTCAGGGCAAATACGACTTCCGGTTTCAAAATAAAACCTCGATTATAAATCTGAGGTACTTTCTGAATTCCTCACAAGGTTTGTTTTTTTCCCCCCTAAAAGATATGCTTTTATATTCTAATAACCATTCCCTTTAATTGCCCATGAAATTTTTAATATACCTCAAATTACCTTAATTACCTGATATAAACAATGGTCTAAAACTGGTCTCCATATTTCCAAGAATCGTAGGCTATGTAGCCCATCCTTTTACTGGATACAATGAATTCATTTATATTTTTCTTTTGCAATTATTAAATTTCAGTGGAAGTAACACATGTAAAAAAGCAGCTGGACTCTTCTCCCGTGAAGCCATGCTGTTGTGACAGATGCAACATGTGGTTTAGCATTGTCTAGCTGAAATCTCAAAGCCTTCTCTGAAAGTGACATTGTCTGGATGAAAGTATATGCTCCTCTAAAACCTTGTTATACTTTTCAGCATTGATGGAGCTTCACAGATGTAAAAGCTGCCTATGCCAGGTGAATTAATGTAACTCCTAACCATCAGAGATGTAGGCTTTTGAACTGCCTGTTGGTTGGTCCCTCTCCTCTTAAGTTTGCAGGACATAGAGTCCACGGTTTCCAAAAAAACTATTTCAAATGTTTGATTCATCTGACCACAGAACAGTTTTTCATTTTACCTCAGACCATTTAAAATGAGCTTTGGTCCAGAGCAGGGTTAGGCAAGTTCAATCCTTCGAGGATTGTATTCCAGCAGGCTTTATATGTATCCCTGCTCCAACACACCTGATTCAAATTAATGAGTCACTGTGCAGAACTCGATAGGTTCTTAGATCCATTTAATATGATTCAGGTGTGTTGGAGCAGGGAAACATCTGAAACCTGCATGACTGCAGCTTTCTAGGACCAAAACTGCCTACCCCTTGTGTAGAGAATATGATAGCATTTCTGGATCCACATATGTCTTCTTCTTTGCATGACAGAGCTTTAACCTGCATTTGTGCAGTCCAGGCCGAACTGTGCTCACAGACAGTGATATCTGGAAGTGTTCCTGAACCCATGCAGTGAGTTCCAGTAGAGAATTATGTCTGTTTTTAATGCAGTGCCACCTGAGGGCCCAAAGATTACCAGGATCCAGTTTTCACCTTCGGCCTTGTCCTCCTTATTCTTGGAATCTTTTTATAATCATACACTAGATGGTGTAGATGGTGGAATTTTCCGTCTTTGTATTTTACATTGAGGACTACTTTTCTGAAATGGTTTGAAAATTGTTGTTTCAGATTGGTAAACTTCTGTGCATCTTTAAATCTAATGTCTTTCTGAAATGCTCCTTTTATACGGAGTCATGCTACTGACCCGTTGCCAGTTAACTATAATTAGTTATCGAATCCTCCTCTAGATGTTTTGATTTGTCTGCCCTTGTTCCGCCACTTTTTTTTTTTTTTTAATAAGATTTTTGGGCTCTAGTGGCTTCTGTTTAACAGTAGCTGGACAGGAAAGATGGGTGAAATGACCTGCAGCAAAGGGCCCCAGGCTGAGACTCGAACCTAGACTGACTGCACCAAGGAGCTGTAGTTTCTGTACGTGGGATGGCTGTTCAACCAGTTGAGCGACACACCACCACGTTCTAACATTTTTCAGTAGATGTGTTGCTGCCATCAAATTCAAATATAGCTAAAATAATCCATTAAATACGTTGTTTTTTTCTATTGCTAATAAAATACAGGTTTATGAGATTTTCAAAGCATTGCATTGTTTTTATTTACATTTCACACAGCGTCCAAACTTATGGAATTGGATTTTATATATATATATATGTGTGTGTTGTCTAATAGATGCAATTGCCTTTTCTTGAGTTTGTTGAGCACTTCAGTTAACGTCCATCATTGCCATATATTATACAAATAAGTTTAATTTGAAATAAATTTTCTGAAGAAAATTAACATAACATGTAATAAAACTTTGAGAAATTTTTTTAAAAAAGGGATAAAATTCAGATATCAGGTTGAATAACTATTTGACGGGTTGCTTTTATTTTGAAGGTAAATCCTCAGTACTTCCGGTAAACCGCAGCTTAAATTGTACCAACTTGAGACAGAAAGGTCGCATTTACTCGTCCTGTTGATAAAACACCCGGGCGCGTAAGACCGGAAAGACTTAAATCCGATGAGGTAATCTGTGTTTTCCAGAAAGTTTGAGACATAAATACTTTAATCTGGAATTTACGAGTCAATTCTTTAAACAGTAACATCAAAAAACCTGTCAAGGGAATTACTTTAATTTTATA
>JBAFTA010000007.1:28093718-28109643 GCA_036919975.1 Melanotaenia parkinsoni | reverse complement strand
AGGGTCGATTTGTCCATACCATGGCGGAAATATTTCATTTAGATATTAATGAATGGTCTCAGATTGGGAATAAAGTGGATAATATGGGACCTTTAAATAAGACACAATAAGAGAAACCCTCTCTTTTTATTTTTTGTCCCTCACAGCCCCTGGAGTGTCTCCAGATACCTCCAGGGTTATGTGTACCCCCATCTGAGAAACATGGATATACACCACTAGATGTTCAGGGGAACAGCTGATCTGGAGTTCGAGAAGATTTTGCTCATCAGATCAGGTGGTGTTAACGTCTACTCAGTGGCCTCACTGACCTCGACAGCAGCAGCCTTGATGGGCTGGACGGATGCAGTGTTTTCATGAACGGCTGGCTGCTTCTTCGCCGTCACCGCCGGTACCGGCTCCTTCACTGGTTCCTCTACCTTCACACGACACAAACAAGATCAGATGAAACGGTCTGGTGAATTCTGGTTAATTTAAGATTTTTCTGTGCTTCCATAAGTAAGCAATAAGTAAGACTGTCACCTGGCCAGCTGTTCCCCCTTCCTCTGCAGCCTTCTTCTTCTTCTTCTTCTTCCTCTTAGTTTTAGATCCTCCATCAGTATTGGCATCTCCCTTATCCTTTTCATCGTCATCATCATCCTATAAATTAAAATAAATAAATAAAATAGCTGTGTACCCAGTCTATTCTGTAGATGACTACAATGAACTGCCACAGCCAGAAAGAAGAACTGAAACAGCTCAACTGAGATTATGTGTTATTTTTAAATCTTCCAAGCATCCTCCATAATGTTTAGTTCAGTCCCAAACCTGGGAGAACTTACAGTGGCTCCAATCAGATTGGCCTTGGCTGGCTCAGGAAGGGTCTGCTCCTGAGTCGGAGGGGTGGGCTCCTCATAGTTTCCCCAGACTTCAGAGGGAGCGTTCCAATCAGAGCTGGGATCGGTTGAACCGCCATCTGAGAAACAACAGATCACAAGAGTGAAGAAAATCATAACTATGATTTTGCTTTAAAGTTAAACAGAGCTGTTACTTACTGATTCCTGACCACTCATCGTCCACCCTGGGCTGACTGAGCCATGGCAGGTCGTTCACAGGCTGGGGCTCTACCAATAAATACAGACAAAATGAGCAGAACTAAACATGGTGAACACTGCGCCATCTAGTGGCGATTCCATGTCACAGCATCAGTTTACACTTACGCCCAGTACCAACTCCCAGACCAGCTAAAGATGCCAGATTGAGATCTGCCGACGGTATTGGCCTGTCAATCACAGTCCATGACTCTGAAACACACACAAATGTCCCTGATCAACACAAATAAAAACTGATGTAAAAAGAAAACTAAATCCATTTAGAGTTTTTTTTTTATTGACATTGGAACAGCTTCATAGTTAACTAAAGCTCCAATAAGACTAAATAACACTCCACTTTTGAGACTCTTTAATATTTACAGAAACTTAGTTAAATTTAATTAAATCTCAGTAGGATATGAAGGACACAGACATCAAAAATGCTGCTGGCAATTTGGAAATAAGTTAAAGCTCTAAGGAAAACTTTGTTTAAAACCATATACAGCCTGTACAGATTGCTGCCATCCTGGCAAAAGAAAAAATGCTTTTACCATCAATCCCTGCCCTCCACAATGGTGCTGTCTGTCTAGGAGTTGTCCAGGAGCTCGTCTTTGAGGCAACAGTGTGAGCTGAAACCTTGACAGCCTTTTCAGGGGCAGCTGCCGCCTCCACTGCCTCATTGCCTTTAGCTAAAAGCAATTAGGGAGAAAAGAAAAAAGTATTTAATACTCAGACACGATTAACAACCAGACAGCACTTCAAATCTTATTTCTACTACACTCCTACAGCCATGCCTGTGGGTTGTTTTCCAAATGAGTGATAAGTCATATGGCTTGTTATGTACCTTGAGAAGCGACAGCTTCAACCTTCACTTTTGCAGAATCTCCTGAGAATAAAGAATGTACTGTCAACAAATGTTGAGCACCAACCACATAAGAGCATTTTGGAGGAGAAAACACATGCAGGCACACACATGCACACACTTCATAAAAAAATGTCACATGAGACATAATTCCCATAATGCCTGTATATATAGCCAGTGTTGTTAACAAGGGACCAACGACTGGAAAAAAACAACTCACAAGGAAAAAACAAAAAAAAAAACAACAACTGTCTATATAAATACAAAGTCTTATTAACATTCACTGGTGAATGATTATTTTGTTTTTATGTTTTTTTTTTACACAAAGTTTATGAGGGAAAAAAAGGAAAACACCCTCTCCTCACTCAATTTTAACTTTGTTAAAAGAGCCACCTTTTTTCTTCTTCTGGTTGGTGGGTGCAGGCGGTGCTGCAGAGGAAGCCTTGGGCTGCTCTGAGGAAGCGCTCACAGGCGTGTTCCCCCCTCCAGGACTGGCGGAGCCATCACTGGAGCTCTTGTCTTTCTTGCGTTGCTCACGTTTCTCCTTGTTGCTAACCTTGGTCTCCCATGTGCCTGAAAAGTACCAATGAGTCCAGTTCAAGTTTGTAAAATGTTTTCTAAAAAAACAAAAACCCTAAAAGAACTCACAAGAGGATTACTTAGGACATAAGGTATGGATTAGCTAAGTTAAAAAGGAATGCAATTTAACTGTTTTAGCAAAATAGCTAAGCAGAAATGACCCGTTTACATCAATGCTTTCTTGCTTAAAAAGTTACACAGATATGAATAGACAATCTCAAACAATGCAGATCTCACCTATTTATCACTTAGCAAAACAATTTTGTTATTAATCATATTTCACCTTCTTCTGGTTCTTTTCCCTCTGCAGTCACTGCTTTGGTCTCCTTCACAGCCTGTTTAGCTTTCTTTTTGGACTTCTTTGTCTGGAACCAACATAAGCCAGAGAAAACACAAAAATTAACTTTT
Organism: Melanotaenia parkinsoni; assembly: GCA_036919975.1. Classification (NCBI taxonomy): domain Eukaryota; kingdom Metazoa; phylum Chordata; class Actinopteri; order Atheriniformes; family Melanotaeniidae; genus Melanotaenia; species Melanotaenia parkinsoni. Next base: position 28,106,727 of record JBAFTA010000007.1, on the reverse strand, counting down.
GTAAGACAGTAGTTCATACAAATAATGAGAGAGAAACACAGATAACTTCGAAAGAGAAAGCCATCCTGACAGAACCAGGAAGTGTCCATCAGTCAAATAAGCAGATCCATTAATAGGTGGAACCACACCCACTGTTTAATACTCCCTAATTCTGTAAGAGATAACTTTTATAAACACCAATTACATCAGTAACTTTCAAAGTGCCATTAATAATAACAATAATAAATCTTTACTTGTATAGCACTTTTAAAAACAGAGTTTACAAAGTGCTGGACATCACACAGCAGAAAACAATGACAAGACACATACAAGAGTACAGCATGAAAATAGATCAAATATTATAATATTATAAAAAGGCCAATCGATAAAAGTGCGTTTTAAGAAGTGATTTAAAAGATGACACTGATGGTGCCAGCCTTATCTCCTCAGGCAGGCCATTCCAGAGTCGAGGGGCCCGGACAGAAAAAGCTCGTCACCTTTGGTCTTTAGTTTCGACCCCGGAACAGCCAAAAGAAACCTGCCTGAGGATCTAAGGCTGTGTGGAGGCTCGTAGGGTGTCAGTAAGTACGTAATGTAGCTGGGTGCCAACCCTAAACGAGCTTTAAAAGTAATCAGTAAAACCTTAAAATCAACCCTAAAACGCACAGGGAGCCAGTGCAGCAAGGCTAAAACAGGGGTAATATGTTGTCTTTTATTGCCACCAATGAGAAGCCTAGCTGCTGCGTCTTTTTCTAGATCAGGTCGGGAGAGTACAGGTTTGATTTTACTGATTGTGCGCAGGTGAAGGAAACAGGACTGGATGACTTTATTAATGTGAAGGTGAAAATTAAAACTGGAATCAAATGTTACACCTAGGTTTCTGGCAGATGGGGTGATGTTAGTGGAAAGAGGACTGAGACTGTCTACAATATGGGCGGTGGAGTGAGGAGGGTTGATAAAGATAATTTCAGATTAAGAACTGTTGAGTTGAAGAAGGTTTTGTGCCATCCAACTGTTCACATCGTTGAAGCACTCTAACACAGCAGCTAGGCCTCCAGTGTCCCCTGGTCTCAGCAGGAGGTAAATCTGTGTGTCATCAGCATAACACTGGAAGGACACGTTATGTCGGGATATAACGTGTCCTACAGGGAGCATATAAAGTGAAAACAGAATGGGACATAAAATAGAGCCCTGCGGTACACCACAGACAATGTGGGCAGAGGAGGAAGTATAATTACCTGTGGTGACCGCAAAGGTTCTATCTAAAAGATAAGAGTAAAACCAATCAAGCGCAGTGTCTGTGATGCCAACCCAGGTTTTAAGACGATCGATTAAAATAGCATGAACAGTGTCAAATGCAGCACTTAAATCTAAAAGAATTAAAATGCTGCTCTATCCTCTATCTGAGGCTAAAAGAATGTCATTAGAGACTTTGAGGAGAGCTGTTTCAGTGCTGTGTAGAGCTTTAAAACCAGACTGAAATTTCTCAAAGATGTCATTTTCACTTATAAAATCTAAAATCTGATTAGAAACAACTTTCTCTAAAACTCTGGATAAAAAGGGAAGCTTTGAGATCTGTCTAAAATTGTTAAAATCATCAATGCTTAAATTAGGCTTTTTTAAAAGAGATTGGACCACAGCATGTTTAAAACAGGACAATACCTTCTGACAAGGACAAGTTAATGATGGATAAAATGCTGGGCCCAACAGTACTAAAAACATCTTTGAGGAATTTGGTGGGTTTGACATCAAGACTGCACGTGGTTGTTTTCATGTGAGATAAAACATCAGCTAAAGAGGAGAGAGATAAAGGAGTAAAATGAGTAAAACAATTAAAACACTCAGGAAATTCTCTACTGACAGTGATGGTGTGATTCTGAGCAGTTATTTGACTTCTTATGTCATTGACCTTTTTAACAAAGTGATTTAAAAACAGTTCACACACTTCTGTGGAAGCATCATTAAAATGACAGGGTTTAGGGTTGCTGATTGAGTTTAAAACCTTAAATAAAACTCTAGGATTGGATTGATTTTGTGTGATAATGGTAGAATAAAAAGCTGTCCTCGTTTCTTTGACTGCTTGTTGATAGGTTTTAAGACTTTCTTTCCAAGTGATATAAAATACATTTATCCTGGACTTTTTCCATCTTCTCTCATTTTGACTACAAATCCTTTTCAACAATTGGGTGTGTTCATTAAGCCAAGGTTGGGAAATTAAGTTAGGCTTTCTTTCTTTAAAAAGGAGCAACAATATTTAAAATGGAGTTTGAGACTTTATAAAAAGAAGAGACCAGCTCTTCCAGGCTAAAATCTGTATTAAGAGCAGTTGAGGAGGGTGAGGTAAAAAGTTGAGAAAACCTAGAGGCACAGGATGAGTTAAAAACACGAGATCGGAAAGGTAAACCCTGGGAAATAGATTTATGAGATAAAATGACATTAAATAAGACAGCTTTGTGATCAGACACACAGATATCCTTAGCAGAGAAATTTCCCGGGCTGAGACCAGAGGATAAAACCAAGTCCAGTGTATGGCCCTTAGTGTGAGTGGGAAAGTGAAATGCTTGCATTAAATTAAAAGAGTCAATAATTTCAATAAAATCAGAGGTAAAAGATTGCAGAGGGCAACAGACGTGAATATTAAAATCACCAAGAATCAACACTTTGTTGTAAAGGGCAACTATTGTCATCTGCATATTTTTACAAGCTGTAAGAACATTATACTGTCATAAGTAAGGTAGTATCCCCCCATTTTGGCTGCATCTGCAAGCTGAAAACTGTAACCCAAAACTGGCAGTCAGTTACATCCGTGCAAGGTGACAAGGATCAAACAGCTTTCCTGTACCTTTAATGAACACACACACACATACACACACAAAAAAAAGAGGATGTGATACATTGTATAATGACTAAAGTAAAACTGTTTACTACACCGTTAAATACAAATATTACCAGGGGACGTAAACTACAATAGCAAATTAATGTGTTCACCATCTTTGGGTGCGAGCCCAATCACGCGCTTCTTCCACATTTAAAAATTACCTCCGCAATCTTGTCGTTCTTGACTTCTGGTGGGGGTGACTGATGAGGTGGCACTATCTCTTCCGCCGATATGGCTTCTTCCTGTGGTTCAGCAATAGCTCTGCCATTTGGTTGAGATTTCTGAAAGGACACGAGAAGATTAAGTTAAACTGTCATAAAAGTTTTTTAAAAAAAATCTTATCAGTCAATATATACAACTCCAGCCAAAGCTAGCATCTAACACTAGCCTGAGGCTAGCTAAAGCTTTGGCAATGACATATGCTGCAACTGTCACTGTGGCGTTAGCTTGCCAGCTAGCCTATGGCTAACAGCATGGCTGTCAAGCTGGGCAAAGGTTTAACTTAAAATGGTTCCATTTACGTACCTTTTCCGCCTTCTTTTTCTTTTTCTTCGGCTCCTCGGATTTGACAGGTTTACTAACAGCAGACTTTACTTCAATTCCGTCACCCACAGACCTCGAAACGGGACGTTTTTTGAAAACAGCACGATAGAGCGAGGCCCACAGGACGACCATCAAGAGCAGCCCGGCGCATGCCGCTAAGAGGACCATCCATGGCGGAATAAGCTCGGGCTTCAATCCCAGATCCAGGCCAAACTCTGAGTGCAGCCACGCTAGGCCTTTGGTCAACAGTTCAATCAGACGATTTGTAATCAGCTTGACCTGCTGAGAGGCCGCGTCTTGCCATTGTTCCATTTCTATTGTTTTTACAAACAACAGCCCTATTAGTCACGCTTTGCTTACCTCTACTCGCTGTGCTAGCATGCAGTGTTACCTATATATAACGGAACGATTTCGACATGATGGCAAACAATGAATTTAACCACCAGCAACATTGGCCAAGCTAGACAGCTAATTAGCTAAACCTTGTAGGCGCAACGGAACCTCGGCGAAAGCTAACCACCCTGTAAGCTTCTCTAAGACAATATTTCGACGGAGCTAACCAACAATGCATCTAGTGTGACCGCGACTCCAGCAGGTTCACCTCATATGGCTCCGTTATGACTCGAGGAGAAATGATGCCTTCGCGACGGTAGTAAACTACAGTTTCCGGGTTGTAAACGGTCACTACGTGACAGTCTGTTTACTGCTTACTGCCCGGAAAAAATACATTTTGATTCCGCAGCTCTTAATCGTTTAAACCCAGCTTGCTAAAATATATTTTATTTATTATGTGCTTGATAAAATTAGGTCTGAAAATTCACACATACACAAGATGTATCACATTGTTAATCGGTTTGTGCAAACTAATTCAGGGAAAAAAAATCTCATTCCGTTATTTCACCTGCATATAACTCGGCTTTCCCCAGGTGACTGAAGTGATCTCATATTTAACAACACATTAAGTAATTTACTTTACTTTTGTCTCAGCCTGAACAAAAAAAGGGGGGGGGGGGAAAAAGTACACGACAGTTTAATTTCGCGGTATTCCACGTTGATTGGTTGAAACGGGAATTTAAAGAGACACTGACTAATTTTAAGCGTTCCGGGGAATTCAACACAAACTTGCACTGCTAATGGAATGAGTAATGTTTGTGCCATTATTGCTTAAATAAATTTAAAAAAAATAAATAAATACTAGGTATTTTCAACCTGGATGTAGACAGGGATGACCAGTTTCTTGTTTCTGCTGGTCACAGAATTACTGGAATTAAGTGTTGTTCATAATCGCAAGCAACTTTGCAAGCAAATTTCTATACAATCATCTTTCTATGCTTCGAAGATGGGAAATACTTTCTCCTCAAATCTTTTTGCTTGGTTAAAAAAACAAAAGAAAAATAATAAATTCTTGTCTCCTCCACAGTTTTACAAAGATGACTTCCATTTCTCTTTTTATGTTGTCCACTGATATTTTCAGATTTTTTCCCAATTTTTTAATAATGTACCGTTGTATTGTTTTATCATGTTAATTGATCTTATATTGCTTTAAAAATAAAATAAAAGATCGACCATTTTAAACAAACACCATGGTAGAGGTTTTCTTTTCTCCCCCTAGTTAATACATTGAATTAAGTAATTTAAGAAATGACTAGGTTGCACATTCTTCCAGATAATTTTTTTTATTAAGCTATTTTTTAAAGGTAATAAATGCACCAACAGTAGGTCTTGTGATAGTTTCTACCTTATTAATCATTCATTATAACTTTAAAGTTAGAATATTGTTTATTATTAACGGTTTTTACAGCAAGGTTTGTGACATTGGCATCATACTTTCATACCATGATACCAACTTGCCCGTGTTGCCCCCTAATGAGACTACTGTTGATATTAGCTTAGTTCAGATGTGCTCAAAGAAATGAGGAAGCAGTTCGCTTCATTTGATCTCCTTTTCCTTGCCTAATTGCCCTTTCCTTGGGAAAATCCCTTTTCCCTGTCTCCCAACACTTCATTCAGCCAGAATGAAATTCACTAGATCATTTTAAAAAAGCAAGACACATACAGCTTACATTTTCACTCTTTGAAGACCCCTCCCTGCAGTGGGTTGTGGTATAAACAGTGCTTGGTCTTACTCAAGAATATTTGCTTTTACCAATGCATTCAGTCTCAAGCATTTCTACATTTGGTACCAATATTATTTGGAAATTTTAAGTTATGTAATGAGCATTTTAAAGAGACAAAAGGCAAATTAAGTACAAAAAGCTAAATTCAAACTGGAGGAAATATAAATGGATTTTCATCGACTGGAGCAAAAGTGTCTTATGTACAATAGATCCTCTCAATTTTTCCCATTAATTTTAAAAATAAAATCACAGACGACTTATTTGCATCCAAGTTTATTTTTAAATTCCCTACTCCCCCTGTACAAGAAAAAAGGACTTTCCACAAAGGCAGCAGTGAACTGTCAGTGATAGTACTTTTCTAGGGAAGGAAAAAAACTTAATCACAGTGTGTCTTTTCTCCTTTTAAATATTTCTACTGCCGTCATCTTTGGCTAGATTTTCGTCTGACAGCTTTCTGTCAAACTCAATTCCTGGGAAGCAAAAGTTTAAGCCAATAGAGCAGAGCTGTGGGCTTTACATTTTACAGTGCCAATGCAGGAATGTTCTGGACCATATACCTCTTCATTAACACAAAATAAACAAAAACAATAAAAACTGAAATAAAAATAAGCAGTTTGTGTTCACAACACAAACAAATATTACCACATGGGGAGATAGCGACAGTATGTCGAATTTCATAAAATTGTTTGGACAAAAAATAAATCTACAAAAATGGAGCTAGGTAAATATTACACAACAGTAAACATGTTCTTTTTTTCCTTTTTTTAAACTCTTTTCTTTTGAACCTCTACACAAAACCAAAATTTTTGGTCTTAATGGCTAGCAGGAGTTTTTGTTTGAGTATCTGTTTTGAAGAGTAGAGTGGCACGTAAAGACGTGAGATGCAGGTATTGGCGGTGGGGAGGTGCTGGTCGTCTGGAGGTCTGATGGTGATGGAGGGCATTGGCTGGAAGCCCTCCTCGCTGGCTGGCAGAGAGGGGCTGGAGGTCCAGAAGTACACCTAAGGAGCAGATAAATGAGTAGTCATTGTTGTGTTTGATTTTAAGATATTCAAAACATGGTTTATATGAGGGCTGAGGAACAATAACAGACCAACACTGCTAATATCTGCTTCCTCTTTGGTGTAGTCTTTTCTTTAAAACAAAAACTATTTATATGCACACCCTTACGTATGTCGCTCATCTCATAGTTTGCATTGAAATGCAAACAATTTTAACGTAAACCTCTTGTGTCGTAAGAAGAGCAATTATTGATACGGTAAGAGATGACAGCCTCTGTTAAGTGTTAGCTAACAGACTTACCAGGTCTTGCCTTTCAGTCATGCTCATCTTTTCCACGATGGACCAAAACCATCGTTTAAACTGGAGCAGTTTGTCTGCGTTTTCACCTGTTGGATTAACAAGTTTTAGCTCAATACATTTCAGCAAATGTTTTTCTTTTCATTTAGTAGGCAGGACTTTGATACGGAGCAACATACCAGATTCATCATTGAATGATGTGAAGCTGATCAGCATCTGGACGTTGACTTCTCCACAGCCGTTAACCAGCAGCCTGAAATCCTCAGCCGTCAAGTCCTCTAGCGCGTTTTTAGGAAGTACGTCCAGCAAACCTTTCCTCATCGCCTTTGAAATCAAGTAATTTAGTAAACACAAATTTTGATGGGCAACAAAACACTGAGTGTTTCAAGAAGAGAAAAAGAGGGACTTCTGTTTCTTACATGGAGAGGTTGCTCGGCCACCACCAGCATTCTGTGCTCTGCATACTTCCTCACATACTCGTACACATTGAGGGGAGTTACTGGCATGTTGACCCCACCAGAAAGAAGCTCCACCTGAGCAAAGTTAAAGCATCAACAATCAGTCTGTCCCAGAAAAAAAAGTTTATGAATGCATAGTTCAGGAACTAAGATATTCAGGTCATTCAGCTGCGTTTAAAGTATTTGTCAGCAGTGCTTTGCTACAAACTTTATCCATTGTTGGCCAGCCCGTGAAGATTTAAGTTATTAATGCTATTTTAGCATCTTTTTAACAACTCTTTGGTTATCTTGTGATCTTATCACAGTAAGAATGTTTCTTGCTATTTGTTTTAATAAAGCTTATTAGTGAGAAACCTCAAGCGTACATTATAACAATGGTAGTAAGAAGCTTCGGTGACATAAGCTACACTTTCTCTTTTTATCTTCATGCACACAAGCTAAACCTGACAAAGTTGACATATGTTGTCTACTTTTGATGGGATGGTGCTGCTTTACTTAACATCTGCAGCCTCACACTGGCTGGAACACATTTGCTCTTAAACAGTGACAAATCTGGGCTTTAAACAGACAACAGAGCCTTACTGTTGGAACAGCTAACTTTTTATGAAAATTGTCCAGAGTCAACGATTTTAAAACAAACACACATTTAACCATTTCTTCACACTGGCTTAAAATCCCAATGAGTATTTTATATCAGCTGTCAGTGTGAAAGCAAGTTTACTTCACTTTTGTTGTATACAAGGATATGTGTTTTTCATCTTAATTCATATTTATTGATGGCTTTACTATTTAAATGTGTGTAACTTGTACAGCCCTGATTCACTGAGATTAAGAAATACACTTTGATTGGACTACACTTGGTAATACATTGACACCACAGTTACCTGTCCAGCTCCTTCCTCTTTGCAGAGGTCAATTGCAAAGGCCAGATCCATGGCAGCAAATACTGCATCTGCTTCGCCAGCCTGTGAATGGCGGATCAACTGCCGCAGGCTCTCATACATGACCGGGTCAAAGAATGCAAAGTCATGCCAGTTCACCTACAGTAACAAAAATCATATGGATTTTTATCAGTTTGGTTTTGGAGGGCTAACCTTCGTATGGCAGGTTTTAAATGGGTCATTTTTGTCTTACCTTCCTACCAAGCAGCACTTTGATGACATGTCTATTCAATGTGATTGGGCAGAGTTCGTTCTGCAGCAGGCACAACCCCAGTATTCTGTTCAGAAATATAACAATCAGCTCTTTGTACATGCCAAATTACAACTTCATTAAACCCGTTTTATTAGTCTTTGTCAGCCCATTACCTGCCAATGTTACGGAAGCAGTTGAGTCTGGCCTCTGTGTTTTTGCCAGGCCGAGGAGAGTAAAATCCTCGTTTGCCCGGTTGGTAAAAGAGAGGAGCGTTGTCATCCCCATCATCTGGGTCATCCAGCTCCATGTCAACCACGCTGCGTGTTGAACCGTGACGTTTACGGTTCTCTTGCAGCTACAACCATTAAAAGAAAAAGAAGACAGGGGGAGACTGTAAGATATGCCAAATTCCTGCTGCTATAAGCTTCAAAGTAATTAAAAAATCTTTATGCCAAACAACCAACAATTTAGATATTGCTAAAACATAAGTTAAAATTAAGAATCACTAAAAATAGAGTAGAAACATCTTTACCTGTGCTTTTTCTGGAGCCTCAGGGAGACCCAGATCCAATATGCTGTCAGCACCATTTTCCCTTAGGAAGATTAAAGTTTAAAGTTAGATTTTGAAAACAGAATATGGAAAAAAAAATCCAGATAAAAGAAATGTTCTCTTAAAAGCTGCTATAGTGTCATGTGAAAGAGTCCCTGTTGCTGCATTTGTGCCCTTATCTGCAACCCAAGTGTTAATTTACCTTCCATGTGCAATGAGAAGCTCCATGGCCTCTTCTACTCTGGCTCTGAGGGAATCCTCGCTAGCCAGAAGCAGCAGCAGCTGAGCAGGAGACAGCTCCAGCAACATGCCTGTAATTTTACTGGCAAATGCCTGAGGAGACAAATGCATTGCCCGACTTAACAGGTGCAAAGAAATGAACAAAATACAAATAAAACAAAGCCAAGTTTTCAACCATCACCGCTAACAAAATGCTTATAAATTCATTATGGTGTAAATAGAGGGCAGATCATCACTACATGTAAAGTGATGAAGCATACCGATGGTGATACAGGAAGTCGTGTTTTCTCCAAAAACTTGAAATGTTGCAATTTTTCTTCCTTTTTAAATCTTAAATATAACCTGTTCTGATAATACAGGGTTTTAACAACCGCTGGTGGTTTATTACCGGCTGCATTGCATGAACTCGTGGATATAGCCTTTCGCCGAGGGCTTGTCTGTGTGCGGGCAAAGGATCGGGCTCATCACTGGGGTTTCCTTCTGATGAAGGCCTGAAAGGCCTGGTATCTATAGACAGCTGCCTCCTTGAATCTCTGTTACAGAGATATATTTTAAAACAAAAGAAAAAACAAACAAAATTGTTACTAATCTATGACTGAGAGCACAAATCTTCTCTTAAACAATGAAAGGAGGAGTAGGAATGAAGGTTACCTGTCTCGGTCTCTCCGAGATCCTGCTCGAAGCCCTCCACTTCTCCTCTCTCTTTCCCGGTCTCTGTTCCTCAGACGCTGCATTAGATCTGAACATACAAAACAAGTTCCCTTTCAAGTATTCTGTTTCTCAAAGATACTTTTATAATAATAATAATACAGATACAACTGTTTCAGCATAACTCAAGTACCACTTAAATGCAACAATAAAATATGCAGTAGTTTCTATGTATTGTCATACTTGAATTGTAATCGTGATGACACGTACTGCTGGCCTGCATGCCCTTGCTGACACTCTGAACACAGTCCAAGTTGGGCAGCTTATCGTTGGAGAGGAGGGCCAGTGCGATGGCCGTATAGAAGCTGCGAGCTACGCCGCTGCCCTCTCCAGGCTCATCTTTGAAAGTGACCTTCACCCGGTGTACAGCCATGGGTGTGGTTGTGCACCGCCTGCCAAAGTGCGCGTTAAGCTGGCGCATGGTCTGCTGTATTAACTGGTCTCGATCACGGTCAACTTCCAGGGCCAGATCACGGGACTGCAGGTTCCTTAGCTTCTCCATCTCCCGTCGGAACTTGGATTCTTTCACCTCAAAACCACCCAGCTCTGTGAGGATCTAGAACAAACAAGACAGCTCAGTTGTTTACGATGCCTCACCCAAACGTCTTCCTTATTCACTTCCAGGTCATGAACACATCAGAGGAGCAAGTTGTGCCAATTTTTTCAGGACACATAGGTGTCAATATGATGCACACAAATACATAAAACATATATGAAATAAGTGCAACTTATATTTGGCAAATTTAAATGAGTTTAATCTAAAAGTAAGATTTACCGATCCAGGCTCAGCTCCTACATCCTCCATGAAGACACGGCCAAAGAGCTCCAGCGACAGACGCCAGCGGCCGAGCAGCATATCATGCGAGATCATCATCCCCATAAAACTGCAGTGAGGCCTGGATAGACAGAGGACAACCAGTATTTGTTTCATTAAACTAATTTCAAGCCTGTTTTTGTTTACAAAAACAAAATTACAACCAGTTCAGAGGGTGCTGTGTTTTCTTCAGGCAAAGGATCAACATATTCACTTAAAATTTAATTAACAAATCTGAAGATAATTTACCTTCAGTCACATGACTGCCTAATGCCTACCTAAATGATGGGAGAGGAGGACCGTCACTCTCAGTGAGGCCTATCTCAGCGAGCAGGCTGCTCTTCAGCTGGGCAGCAAGGTCATGAGGTGAAGGGCCTGGTTTCGAAGTCTCCATCTCCTGGTCTCCCAGTGACTGGTTCTCAGCGTTCCGCTGGCCCGTTTCCATACTCATGACATTTTTCAGGTTGGCTGAGTAAGACATCTTCGTGGGCAGGATCTGTTTTAGCAGGGTTCAAAGATTTTCTTTAGTAATGTCCCAACAAAGGCAGTGTGATGATGATGATAGAATGGAAATGGGACTCAGAACACAGATTATGTCCTGATATCTACACTTAAATGATTGTTCACACACAAAAAAATACTATCCAGCGAGTTTGTCCTGTAAAGGTGGGTGGTATACCTGAGAGGAGGAGGGTAGAGAGGAGCCCATGTTTACCTCCAGGCAGTTCCTGTCCATGCTTGCCTCAGCCAGGCCTTTGGTTGTCATGTAAGAGGAAGAGTACAAGCCCTGAGACGGACGCCCAAACAGATCCTCCTTTCTGGCATTGGGCTGGTGGAGAAGAAGCAAAATGGAGTTGAAGTCACAGGGAGACTTTAGGCTATTAACATAATATAATGGCATTTAAATAGTTACAGATATAGTTTGAGTGCTGGGAACAGAAAACAGATCAACTCGTTCTAATGTCAAACTTATGCTGGACAGAACAATCGAAACTCTTTCAGTCAAAGAAACTGATACACGTTTGATTTTATGCCAGATTGTTTGTGATTTGAGAGTACTTCCATCCCCGACTGAAATGTCTGAAGAACAGGAACAAGAATGTGGCTGATGACTGGATTTACAGCATTTTAGAAATTCTGTCTGGCTGTTGTGGAATTCCTCTGTCTAATTTATCACATGGCTGCTGTCAAAAGACCTAATTCAGAATGTAATGGGCCTGTTTTTATTCCACTTGAAATTTTACACGCTATGACTGACTGAAAGTGCAAATTCATTCATGTATTTATTTTTCAATCTACAACAAACGACGAGAGCAATGTTACACTTCTATTACTTTGTGGACAATGAAACAGGACTGTTTCATGATCGAGTGTACTCGTGCAATAAAAGCTGCAGACTTTGAGATTGGATTAACCAGGATCTATATTCATATCAGGAGTACATAGCTTCAGAGACATGGCTGAAATTCTGACCTGCAGCAGATGAGGCTGGTCTGCCAGTGGAATGGCCTCCGCCAGTGGAACATCAAAGGGGTTGGGAGGGATGCAGCCCAGGAAGGTCATGGAGTCAGAACGGCGGAAAAAGGGGTGGTTCTGACCCGTCTCAGCTGGAACTGGGTCCTCATCTTTGTCCTGCAGAGTTGAACCTGAAGTGGGAAAAAAGCAAACCCATTCTTAACCAACATATTAAATGCTTGAGCATATATTATATGGTATAGAAGTATATTTATTTACTTTGATTGGTGTCCTCATCGTTCTCATGCTCTGAATCCTCATTGTCCAAACCAAGTTCCAAAATGTCTCGATTCCTGAAAGTTAATAAAGATGTCAAGTCTTGTATGTATTCTAAAATAAGTTCAACATTAAACGATTGATCAAGATTAGGATTATTATAAAGATGACTTATTTAGTTTACAACTAATACACTGCACAATTATGCTGCCTTTTTACCCCCGTTTACCTCTTTCTATCCATCTGTGGGGTGTCCAGGGTGGTCTGCTGGTTCATAGCCTTTATCCAATAGATAAGTGCCTGGAAAACGTAGGCCACATGTTTCAGCGAGCACACATCCAGGACAGGGAGTACATCAGAATGCTCGTCATTATGAGAGCGCATCAGAGACAGGGCGTAGTTCAGGAAGTCACCCCGTGCTGACATCATGCCTTGACGAGCAGTCAGCAGTGTGGCCGCTCTCCTGAAAGAAACACGAAGCAGGTGAGTGTATGGAGCAAACTATTTAGAAATAAATCAGGATTGCAAAGTGTTGGCTCTAATGGTGTTTTTACTTTTT
>JBAFTA010000007.1:28062609-28093704 GCA_036919975.1 Melanotaenia parkinsoni | reverse complement strand
AAAAAAAAAAAAAGTCCCATTCCCTCCTTTGGTCTGAGCAAGAAACGTAGGGCAAAGTTGTGGAAAAGGCTTAGTGTTAGAAATAAATTGAGGAATTATACCTGCGGCCTTCCAGAGTACGAAGGCTGGCCTCCTCTCGAGCAGTCATGCGCTCCCTGCGTGCTGAATGCTGAGAGGCGTGGAGGGGGTGGCTGGGGTGACCGGGGTCTCCAGCAGATGACAGGGCTGAGCCATATCGCAACTGAGCCTCAGTGGAATCCATGATGGACACCATCCAATTCCAGGTGGGAATGAGCTTTTCTTCCACACAGTTCTAGTTCACACAACAAACAGGCCAAGGCATAATCTGGTCAGATTTTAAAGTAAAACATAATGAAAGTACAGTAATATTCATGTGTTTTACAGCAAATGTATTTCTGATTGTTGAAGAATTAAAGGCAGCAGTGGCTCAGATGGTAGAGTGGGTCATCCAGTAAGCAGAAGGTTGGCAGTTTGATTCCCAGTCATCTGTTGCTGTGTTCTTGGGCAAGACACTTCACCCTCCTTGCCTCCAGTGTTGGCATCGCTGGTGTACGAATGTGGATGAATGTTTGATGGTGGTTGGAGAAGCCGATTGGCTGCCACGTTTCTGTCAATCTGCCCCAGGGCAACTGTGGCTACACATGTAGCTTACCATCACATCAGTATGAATGCAAAGTAAATGAATAATGAACACATTGCCTTGAAAAGTGCTATGAAAATCTAATTATTATTATTATTATTATTATTATTATTATTATTATTATTATTACTATGAAGAAGAAGAACAAGAACAAGAAGAACAAGAAGAAGAAGAAGAACAACAACAACAACAACAACAATAAAGTATTCCTTATGAGGGTTTTTTTTTTTTTTTTTAATTCCCTTAAGGTGATTTTCCATGGCTGGTCTTTTTACAACTGTATTGGCCTAACACTAAAGAAAGGCTCTGGAAGCTTCATAAACATATTTAAAATAAACTTGTTGCTAAATGTTTTGTGAATAAAAAATGTTTTGCAAAAGAAAAGGAAAAAACATTAAGTGTTCAAGACTTTAAAAAAATATCTATGTAGCAGTGGAATATGTTATTTATCTGTTACCTGCAGGTTGACTGCATCTTGGTAGGAGAGCTTCACAGCAGCAGGATACTGGGAGTAGACGAGATGGTTATACTTTGGAATGAGACTCATGAGGTCTGAAATCTGCCTGATGACAATGCTGTAGGCACGGGCGAGGCTGCTGGCGGACGTCAGGTAGCTGCTGGAACTGCTGGCCTCCAGAGCCGCTGCTGCCGCTGCAGCACTGGAGCTGATTGCACTGGAGCGCCGCAGGTTGGTAGGGTCAATATATATCAGGCCCGTGGAGCTTGCTGTGTGGAAGACAACCATCATAACAGGTACAGTTTATATTCTCCATTTCACAATCTGAAAACGCTCCTGTTTCGAGTTGGTTTACTGACCAGCTGTTGTTGAAGAGCTGGAGGGAGCACTTCCACTTGCCCTTTGGCTGGGGGTGTTTCTAACAGCCCACTGCATGGAGCGAGGAGCCTGGGCTGCACTGTTAGCATGCGAGGAGCTTGTTGTCCTTTCCAGTGGCTCATCCAACAGAAACGTCTCTTGGTCAACGTCATCACTCTGACTGCTGCTGCTGTCTGAGTCACTCGAGTCGTTGGACTGGGAGTCGTCCTCTGAAAAGAAGGCAGGGACGCTGCTGGCACCTTCAGTCGGAAAAAGAAGGGATGAATAAAAGAAGAAAAAAAAGGTAACTTTAATGAGTTGCCTGTTCACCTTTACCTCACTGTCATTAGGCTTTCAAACCGGATTCATACAGGCAGAAATGCAGGTTAGTAAATCACACCACTACAACAAAAAACTGTTAAATGACAGTGAATACTATGAGGCATCAAGTCAAAACATCAGCTGCATTCTCTGCTGATCACTTGTAAGTACCATGAAGGTTTTTTGTTCTCTAAATTTTTCCAGGTAAAAATTATTCTCTAGAAAGATTAAAAAAAAAAAACAGTAATGCCTCTCTTGACACAACATACTGAAACAAAACCTTTTTAGTAGGAGATACTAATTTTTACATAACCAAGGACAGAAACAAACAAACAAAAAAAAAAAATCACACTTTCTGGAAAAGCAACAAGTTGATTAGTTGGGTGAAAAACCAACAAGACTACACCTGTGTTGAGGGACACAGTTAAAAAATGAGACACGGCAACAGTGAAATGTGAGACGAGAACGAACTGAAGGAACTCTGAAAGGAAACTGTGTATGCACTTTCCAAATTCACTCTTGCCCTGACATCTGTGTGTGCATTGAAGTAAAGAGGAGCTCATACCAAAAATAGGAAATGCCAAGGACACCCTACTGCCTGCAAATGAAATACATTGGGTATTCAGCCAGGGACCATTTTGTCTGCTGTATCATTAGCTCTCCTAATACAAATCCCACATCCCCAAATGTTGCCCGTTAAGCACTATGAAAAGAGCTAACTTAGACTGTTAAAAAATCCATGGTGCATCTACGCAATTTCTTTTTAATAAGCTGTTGGGAGTCTTATAAAAACTGGAAAAACTTATGATGAAGATTGAATTTCCCTTAAAATAAGCTTTAAAAAGGAGCAGAGCTAAGAAACTGAAGAGAGTATTTCTAGCGTAAGGGATTTAAAATTAGATCTTGCATTAGCTCTAAAAGAAAGCAGCTTTTGACCAACCCGCTTCAGAGCCAGCAGTTGCTGCTGTGACCACGCTCCTGCGGCCACTTGCATTATCCTGATTGCTGTGATTACTTTCACTGTCGCTCTCTGTTTCAGCTGCTGCCAGCAAGTCCAACTCCATGTCACTTCCTGAAAGCAGAAACAAAAAGAAAAAAAAGAAAAGAAAACATGGCACCTCATGAGTAGCTGAAGAAGTTATTTCTGTGGCAAGTTACACTGCATTCTTAGAAAAAGCAGGTTTCATCTCACCATCCTCATCATGCTCATCATGCTGCCCTTCAGCTTCAGCATTTTCCTCTCCTTGCTCCTCCTGATCGTCATGATGGTCTTCTTCCCCCGCGACCCCCTCCACAACTTCAACCTGAGAAATAAATCAGATCCCAGCTGAAAACCTTGAGACAAAAGATGAAGTTAACACAACCACAAACTTTAACTATACAGGTGAAACTCAAAAACATTAAAATATCGTGCAAAAAACTTTTTTAGTAATTAAACTTAAAAGGGGAAACCAATATATTAACTCTATATGTGCAAAGTGAGGATATTTCAAGTGTTTGTTATAATTTTGATGATTATAGTTTACAGCTTATGAAAACCCAAAGATCAAAATCTCAGAAAATGAAGATAGTGTGAAAAGGTTGAATGGTGTCACCTCTAAGTGCCACACTAACTAGCTAATTAATCTAAAACGCCTCCAAATGACTCCTGAGCATTTAAATGGTCTCTCCGTCTATTTCAGTAGAATTTATAATCATGGGGAAGGTTGCTGACCTGATAGAAGGAAAGCTTTACAAAGAATTGAAAAAGAAGTTGGATGCCCTCAAAGTGCTGCATCAAAGCACATCAATAAAAAGTTGAGTGGGAAAATGTGGAAGAAAAAGCTGGAGAAGATTGTCAGGAGAAGGCCATTCTAAAATGTGAGGGAGCTTCACAAGGAGTGGACTGAGGCTGAAGTTAGTGTTTCCAGAGACACCACATACAGACAGATCCTGGACCTGGACTTCCTCTTGTCAAGCCGCTTCTGAACAAAACACGACGTCAGAAGCGTCTTACTTTTCTGATTTTGCATCAAGGTCCCAAATTGTGGAGGAAAATGAGAGGCAACAATCCAAGACAAAGTGCAGCATGAAGTTTCCTCAGTCTGTGTTGATTTGGGGAGCCATCTGCTGTGTTGGTCCACTGGGCTTTATTAAGTCCAGAGTCGACGCAGCCGTCTACCAGGAGGTTTTAGAGCACTTCATGCTTCCTTCTGCAGAAAAGCTTTTTGGAAATGCTGACTATTTCCAGCAGGACTTGACACGTGCCCACCACACTGCCACAAGAACCAAAACCTGGTTCAATGACCAAGGATTACTGTGCTTGATTGGCCAGAAAACTCTCCTGACCTGAACCCGTAGAAAATCTATATGCCATCGCCAAGAGGAAGATGAGACACGAAACCGAGCAATGCAGAAGAGTTGAAAACAGCTATTGAAGCATCCTGGTCTTCATTACACCCCAGCAGGGCCACAGGCTGAAAGCATCCATGCCACGCCACATGGAGGCAGGAATTCATGCATAAGGGGCTCAAACCAAGTACTGAGTTCATATGCATGATTATATTCAATATTTCTGTATTAAAATAGTTTTTTTTATATTGATTTCATGTGGTCTGATTTTCTGAGATTTAGATTTTTGGGTTTTCTAAAGCTGTAAACCATAATCAAAATTATAATAAATAAATGCTTGATATATCTTACTTTGCATGTAATGAGTCTATATTTTTTCCCTTCTAAGTTGAATTACTGAAATAAATTAAGTTTTACACAATATTCTAATTTTTTACTTTCACCTGTACGTTCTACCAGTAAAAACAGTAACAAAAATGCAAAAGGAAAAAAACTGTCTGGGTTCAGGTTTAAGATGCGAGTGGTGTCCATTTCACTCAGGTCCAAAGTTAATTTTGGTCTTAAAGATTTAATTAATAATGATGGGACCCACCTCTTCCACATCTGCCGATACGATATCGTCCTGCTCCTCATCTCGTCCTCTGACAGGCTGAGACTGGCTGCTGCGCCGAGGCTGGGGGTTCCTGATGATGTAAGAAGCCGCCGTTTGGCTGGAGCTGGAAAACAGATTAAACAAGCCCTGAGTCATTACAGCAAAAATAAAGAAAAATAAAAAAAAAAGCTCCTTCTTTCCAACGAAAGGTTTTTAAATAAGTAAAAGGTTTGAAAAACATAGCTATTTCTTTAATCTCACTTGTCTACACATGGTTGCTACCAAGTTTCCTCTAGCTATATGTGGACATCCACTAATACAACGTAAAAACAACAGCTTTTCTTTTTTTTTTAACTCGACCAACCTGCTGGACTGGTCAGGAGAGGGTCTGGGAGGCAGTGGTTCGACAGAGAAAAGCTCCTCGCTGCCCTGGACTGCATCAATGCTGGTGCTGGCCAAAGTAAAAGGAGCAGTAGGTCTTGCGATACCCATTCGCACTGGAACAATCAGCGACTCTGCCACATTACATAGCTCTTCCACGGCATAGGGGAGCAGAGCCTGGAAAACACGCCGACATTTCCCGATGGGCTGCGGGATGAAGTTGCTAAGTGAAAGGAATTGAGAAGAAGACAGAGTTAGTACATGTATCAGTGGGAAAAATCATGTTAAAAAGCTGGTTTGTAATGGTTAAGCATGTTGTGCATGGATGTGTTCGTACTGGAGTTGTTCCAGTAACTTGTAAAGGTCTTGTTTTAAAAAAAAAAAAAAAAAAAACTGGGAGTTTCAGACCATTTTTCTTTTTTATTTATTCAATTAAAACTGCACGTAAATACTAAAGTAAGATTCATAGTTTAACTGAAATGATCAGGAAATGGGCTTCTGAACTGTCTCTTTTCTCCTTTAGCACAAAATAAACTGGAGCATTTCTTACAAAAGGAAACGGTACCAGCCCATAATTACTTGTAGCCACAATATTTAATGTGACTATTCATGCAGACATATTATTTGGGTTTTATGTAGAATCAATGATTGGAAACATGGCAACCAATATACATACTTGGTTTTAAGGAATGAGGAGAATGACTAGACCTATGAATTTATTATAATGTATAATTTGTGCTCTTACTTCTTCTTCTTGGATGACGCCATCTCCACGCTGAGGATAACAAATACTCGGGCTACAGAGCGCAGGAACCTCCTCGTGACATTGACTGCCTCTTCTCTCCGGCCAGGAGTATACTTGTTCTGGAGCTCCTTTATCAGAGTACCCAGTAAAGTGTCTATGAACTAACACAGAAGGAAAAACTATCAGAAACTTCAGGAGTAATCAAAATTGAGTAAAATGCAACAAGAGGGGTAAAACTTATTGGCATTTTTTTCCCCCAGAGAAAGCAAGTCTGCATACAGTGTGTATGCACAGGAAAAAAAACAACACAAAACACCAGGGCTTACAGTGATGTCAGGAGCACACTTGACAATGAGGCAGTGTGTGAAACAGTCAAGGCGAATGGTGCCACTCTGCTGATTCAAGTAGACCTGCTCTTCCGGCAGGAGGTGGGCAATTCTGCTGCTGGCACTAAGTCTAGAAAATACAGAAAATACACAAATCTGAATAAACGCCGTTACACATCAAACTGTTTAACAGTGTTTGAAAATGTAAAAAAATGTAATTCTTAAGTTTAAAGTAACATAAAGTATTTATATGTTAGCCATCTTGCTTCCAAAAATGTTGACAAAAACTGATGCAAAAGTCTGCAATCAGTATGAGTAGCGCATGTTACAACAAAAGTATTGTTTTTGCATAAAATATAAAATATAAAATATATAATATAAACTGCCAACACACAACCAAAACAAAAGAAGCCTAGAAAAGTTGTGTAATGCAAACAATCCGCACACACAGCATACACCTCAGCAAGCAAAGATCATAAGGTCAGCAAAGTAAACTAAGCCCAAAGGCTGATGGACTCATTTTATTTTTTTTTTTACCTGGATTGATCACCATGGTAACTTAAGTTTTCTCTGAATTTCTGATTTAATCAAGGTGTCTATGACGGGAACATAAAAATGTTTAATTTTCAGTTGGTGTTTTCCACAGACCAGGTAGCAATTTTTGGCGCTTCCCTGGCGCCGGTGAGGGAATGAAGTGTGCGGTGTCATGGTGGTGGGTGGAGTCAATCATCGGGATGTATGGAAAATGTGTGCAGTGGGCGATGTTCAAACACACACTTTGAGCTGCCATATTAGCCATACAGCTGTGTGCTAATCGATTGTTCTTCAGTCACCTGCTGAGAATTTTTAAAGCTACAAGATGCATTTGAAAGTATTCAGCTCAATCTTAATTCTTTAAAATAAGCTCTTTAAGAGAAGAGAGAACTAAGAATGAATATGTTTCCACCTCACCTGCTCTCTCTCTCTTTGTGTGTGTGTGCGAGCGAGAATGATGGAGAGAAAGAGCGCTATGAATGAATGGAACAATTTTCTTTTTTTAGGGCTGTCAAGTGATTTTTAATCAGATTAATGACAGCTTACAAATGAATCATGTTTAATCTAAAATCAATGTTAAGACTGAAATATGCCAGTTCTTACTGTATTGCATAAAGAGCGAGAGCCAATGCTTACAAATATTTAGTGTTAACAGACCTTCCCTTGCGTAAATATCACATGTCCAAAGGTCAGTAAACGCATCTAATGTACTTCTATAAGTTGTTCTGTATCATCTCTACCATGTTCAAGATCATAATGCAAATTTCATTGGTCTGTGTGTAGGAAACACAGTTACTAGTTAAATTTTTACAAAGTGATTTTTCCATGCCATCTTGACTTAAAGGGCTTTAATAATTTCAAAGACACTATTTAGTGATGCAACCTTTAGGAAAAAAAGAGTTGTACCCCTTCCAATCAACTATTAAAATCCATCACATACTAATAGTCACTGCACATTAGGCAGCATGTTTTCTATAAAAAAAAAAAAAAAAAAAGCACCAATATTGAGCTTTGTGCATGACTACCAACCAAATTACATTCCTGTTGTGAGACTTACGGGTCTTTGTTTTCCTGAGAACCAAACATGATCATAGATTTCAGGGCATTCCAGTCCTGTAGGACCCTTTCCAGAGCCAGCTGAGCAAATCGAGGCGGCTCAAGGTCATGGTCTGGCATATCAGAGTCTGCAAGAAGAATATGTTAGAGGTTTTTCGGGGGGAAAAAAAAGCTGCTGCACAGATTTTTAAAAAGGGGAGTAAATGAGAGCATGGAAGTGAGCCGACCTTCAGCGTTAGCAGCCTTGCGGTTCCTGTCCTCTCTGATGCGTGGTGGTCTGTACTGACAGTGTTCAACACTTTGTCTTGCAACAGTCTGCACCAGGAACAGTAATATATGCTCTCCCCTGCAAATAAAAACACAAGTCAGACAGATGCATCACTTTTTACATACAAATCAAAGTAAAAAGGGATACTGTTAATCAAAATACCCACCTCCAAACCAAAAGTCCTAACATTCACTCTCCAATTATAAACAACAAATTCAAAATTGCCAGTTACAGCTAAATTCTGGTGCAAAGAGCAGGTGATTCTTACCTGCTGTTTGGTGTAGTGACCAGGTTTGTAGTTGTAAGTAACCTATACAGCAAATCCAGCCGAGCAGCTTTCTGACCGGCTATCAGTGTTTTACATTTGCACTTTTCCCAACAGTCACAGTAGGCTGTCGGAGAAGTCCTTTTCAGCCTGGAAACAAACAGAAATCATTTTTATATCAAATATGCCAAAAATAAGAATGATAGGTAGAATTTAAGATGGAAAAAACACAAGAATTCCAAAAACCTAAAGCTAAAACATACTTGCAGTCATGTCCTTTATGACAGACTCGTGCACACTCAGTACAGCAGCAGAGAGACTCCAGCAAGCCGCATGTTCGACACTCAAAGATATCCTGAAAAATGTCACTGAGTTAAGATTCAATAAAACATTATGTGCTCTAGAAACAAACGTCAGCTCCAACTTTAAAAATACCACTTCTTAGTGACACAACATTTTCTCCAACGTAGGAGAAAACTCAGTGCTGACCTGGTTAATGTGCTCAGCTCCAGTCCAAGTGAAACTGCAGGTGTCGTTGCAGCAGAGAACATACAGTGGAGAATCATCTGGGTTGGTTCCAGATGGACAGATCATTTCCATGAACACAGAATCTGCATCCTCTTTCTCGGCAATGCCAGGATCCCCCACTGTGTATGAGACATTTAAGGAAAAGGGGGAAAAAAAAGTATAGAAACAGAGAAATGTTGGTTAGATAGGAAAGCCAGCTGCTGGAAGGAGGGCAGCAAAATAGGTCAGGATTTACATTGACTCATGGATAACCTCCAATGTTCCAGCTATTATCTAATCACTTTTGGCTCTATTTTTCCATGTCTGCAACATGTCAGGACAATACAACACAGTTTGCGATCAGTGTGAAACCTCCCTTTAATAGATTAGCACAAAACTAATTAACTTACCCTTGGCCATTTTTTGAGCAGCTTCAAGCACAGTAATAGCTGCTGGGTAGGCTCTCCCACTGACAGCCAACATAAATGGGGTCATTCCTCTGGCATCCCTGTCAAATGATAACATGCAAGCGAGAGATCAGCACTTAGAAATAGCAATCTGGACAAAATAAGATATTTAAGTAGGTTTAAATAGCTTAATTGAATCATACTTTGCAGAGAGCAGCTCCCGTAGATGTGGCCTCAGAACAACACTGTCACACATCAGCTTCAGGATAAGGTGGGCGTTGGCTTTCCTGTCTTTAGACTCAACCACAGATGGCTCGGTGGACGGCCCTGCAAACACAAAACATAGACACCAAACATGCCAAAGTATTAGGCTCTGATTATTTAAGTCAGGTTTACACTACGAGATTTTAATACTAATCATCTTGCAGACAAATGTTGTGTTAGCAGAAATGGGGCCAGGTCTGTGACAAATCAGCTGACATCAAGTCACAATTACCAATACACAATTTGTGAGGCTCGCTGACACGTCCTGCTGTCCAAATATTGTGTACATGTGACATTTCGAAAGCGCCAGAAGAAAATTTTTATTTAAATGAGATATCAGTGAAGGGATACAGCCAATTAAAGTGCAAGAAACAGAATAAGAGACAACATACATAGATACTGAGTTTTTCCTCTATAACCTTCTAATAACGCAGGATGAAGATGCTGTATACCTGGTATTGTGGAGGTACTGGGTCCCTGGCTTGTACCAGTGGAGGCAGTGGTAAGTGAACCAACAGCTGGTGCTAAGATGAAGTCAATGTCACCATCTGTAGATTAAATATCAAATTATTACTAGAATATTAATTGCAAATAAATTTCCTTACAGTTGTTAATATATTCCACCACGTCTGCTGTCTTGTTACAATATACTCACCGGGGTCCATTGGGGGAGGGTCAGGCACCCAACTTGGTGGAGCAATGGGTGGAGAAACAGGATCCTGATGGTCACTGGATGATGGACCAGATTCATGGCGGCCAAGACCTGCTGCCCTGAGAGACCTTCTCATCATCTCTCTTAGACGAAGCCTGTAGACAAAGCACAGTACTTTATCAGGTCTGCTTGAGTTTCTGTGTTAATGAAGAAAACGTTTGTTAAACACGAGCAGCACGGAGATTAATTTATCTTAAATTTTGCTAAATTAAATTTTCTGGATAAACATATCTGTATCACCACAAAAAAAAAACATGCAAATAAAAACTCAATAAAAATGATTACCCTCTGCTACTGGAGGAGCCCGTCCTATTTCCAGAACTGTTGCTTGACACCACAGAGATGGCATTGGCAATCGCCTCCACAGCAGACAGACGTTCTGCGAATGTATTTCTCTCTGACCTTTCAGCCTCTGAAATTAAACAACTTGCTCAATTAAGCTGGAGAAGACAGTCCACAGGAAATTACATGAGGCAGATTCCCAGGCCAACAATCAACAATACGAAGCACAGCTAAGTCAGGCACCCAAACTTGGTACTTTACCTTCCTCCTCTTTGGTTTCCTTGTTACTAACAGGGAAGCAGACAGAAACGGCCGCATGGAGGATGTTGCGGTTTCCGTCACATCTGTGGCCTAGAAGAGCTCCGAGTGCCTGGCTACCCTGATCCAAAAGGAATGCCTGCTCAAGGTTCACCAGATACTGCCGACAAGCCTCATAGTCACAACGCAGCACATGCTGCATCAGCGTCTGTTTCTAAAAAATGGCAGAACACCTCTGTGAGCACTTAGACCCATGAAACAGCATCACCATTTAGTTTATTAGAAAGACTGAGATAGACTAGTTATTGATCATTTTTTGTAAAATCTCAATTTATGGGGCGATATTTACCTCTACAGCCATAATAATAATAGCAGCTTTCTTTTTAATAGTGGAGTTAGACGGGAGATTGACCAAAGAGTGCACCCCCATTCCCAGACTGTTTATGGGTGGCAGGTCCAACCAATCGGGATCTCGAATGCCACCCATGCAGTCTTTGGCCATAGGGTAGATTGTGCCATTTCCATCTCGGAGGATGATGGGAGACTCCTGGGGAAAAAGTTTTTAGCTTTTAAGTAGGCGACCAGTTAAAATAAAAATACAGCAGCTATCCAGGAGCCCATCTCACCTGTCCTGCTGTAAAGATGGCCACATTGCGCTCACTCTGCCCCAGGAAAGCCAGGTTACTGGTAGGAAAGTTATTTTCTTGCTCAGCTTTGCCTGTGGCCAGGTCAAAGATACAGTACCTTACCCAGTTACCAGTTTTCAGCACTGCATGGACTCCTGGAAAATGGACACATACTTAACATTTGGAAATATTTTGCACGTGACCATAAATCTACAGAAAGCTTACAACAATCATATACATTAAGAAAGATATGCAGAAACATATACTTGAAGAAAATAAAAAGTCACCTTTGGAGTCAACATTCACGGCAAGAATCTCAGCTTTTTCTGGGATACAAAGTTTTTTAGGGGTTCGCTGAAAACAATCTGGAACTTTAGGAGTCCCACCAGTTTTGACAACCTGCCAAACAGATTGATGGAGATGAAAACCATAGTGAATATCAATTAAAAGGCAAACACATGGTCCTTTTCAATTAAATTTCAAATGCTATCACAACTAGCTGTATTCAACACTGAAAGTTCATGCCTCCCACCTGTAACTCATCTATTCTGAGGAGTCTGCAGTCCTGCAGCAGTGATGACGGGTCTGAGTCAGTGGGAGCAGCGGTGCTCTGGTTGGTCATGCTGCTTGACGCCCCAGGAAACTTCACAGCAACATACGCACCATCAACTTTAAGCACCTAGAATGATTCATTTGTTAAAACATTTCAAACAGATGCCATGATGCAAAACTGCCAAGCAGAGACAGATTATCTGGAGACAAATGTAATTTTCCATTCCGAAATATTAATTATAACTTTTTCTATTTCTATATTAGTCCCTGCATGAACTTTTGACCTAGGGATCACAACTATGAACGCATGTCAACCATTTTCTGTGAACTCTGCACAACCTAGCACTTTCTTTGATGTAATTTTGCTATTCATTTGACCAATCAACGCAAGTTTGCAGTTGCATCACTGGAACTATGCCACTGCTTTCCTGTTTTTCAGGCACATATTCATCCACAACCTCCAGTTATCCAAAACTAACCTGGTGAATGAGCCTTCAAATATAAATCCAGCCTCCTGAATACACTAATAGTAACCCTGAGCACAGCCAGCATAGTCAGTAGTGGAGAGAGCCTTGCTATGTTCATCGGTTAAAGACCTTATCCTGCAGTTTCAGATGAAGAAGTGAACAATTTCTGTTGTAGTGGAGGATTTACCAAAGAGTGTGGTGTGTATTCTATGACTGGATTAAGTTTGTTTTGGAACTTTACTGACCGACTGGTCAGGGGTACACAGTGAGTCCACAATAAGTACTCTGAACATACTGAAAACAGTTTAAACCTGTTTTATAATTAAATAGAATACAGTTAAATACAGTTTATAGCTGGTAAATATGGATCTGGGGTCCATGTTAAAACACAGATTCTGACTATTCACTGAAGTTGTGGGAAAAGCCGAGATAGAATATAGGAGAATAACTTTACACCGAGTTGCTTAGTCACATATATGTGGAATCTTCAATGCATTTCATATACCCGCTTAACTCGTTAAGGCCTGACCCATGAAAAAATGGTAAGAATAGTCCAATTTTTTTACATATGAGGTCTTTATTTGACCCTTTAACAAAATGTAACAAAAAAATTAACATTTTTTGGGCAGAGATATCTACAATTTATTACCATGTGATAGTTTAAAAATATTATGATATGGTTTTCTGCTTCTGGGTATCTATTAGAAACAGTATGTGACAAATATGTCACGTCAGGCTCTTATGGGTTAATCTAA
The DNA here is from genome assembly GCA_036919975.1 of Melanotaenia parkinsoni. Taxonomy (NCBI): domain Eukaryota; kingdom Metazoa; phylum Chordata; class Actinopteri; order Atheriniformes; family Melanotaeniidae; genus Melanotaenia; species Melanotaenia parkinsoni. The sequence goes on along the minus strand of JBAFTA010000007.1, from coordinate 28,080,580 downwards.
TTCAGGGTGGGGGGCACTTGAGCCCATCCCAGCTGCTATCAGGCAAAAGACAGGGTACACTCTGGGCCCCAGTCAATCAAACTAACATACATGCATTTATGTTTATGGACTGTGGGAAGAAGCCGCAGTACATGGAGATAACCCATGCATGTAAGGGGAGAATACACAAACTCTACATAGAGGACTAAGCCCAGATCGAAACGAGGAACCTGCATCAGCTCTACTGAACACACCACTGTACACCCCTATGTGAAATCCATTTGTATTAAACAAATACTTATTTTCATAAAATTCATACTTTGCCTTTGATTTTTGACAAAGTATTTGATTTATTTTCTCTGATAGCCCCATATGAATCCCTGTGAGATGCCATTTGTTCCGTGGAGTGTTTTGTGTAGGCAGAAAAATGCTACGTGAATGAAGTCCTTTTACTGTCGGGTACTAGACCAGAGATCTCCAACGCCGGTTCTTGTGGACTACTGTCCTGCAGGTTTTAGATGTTTCCCTGCTGCAGCACACTTGATTCAAATGAAGTTGTTCTCCCAACAGCTTGTTATCAAAGTTCTGCACAAACCTCTTCATGACACATTAATTTGAGCCTGATGTTTTGCAGCAGAGAAAAAAAAAACAAACAAAAACAAAAACAAACAAAAAACCCTGCAGGACAACAGCCCTCAAGGACCAGCGCTGGAGACCCATGTTCTAGTACCAATGATAAATAAGTTAAAAGATTTGCATCAATGTTTTGTGCATGTTTATATTTTCAGTTTGTATTTGCTTAGCTGTATTTGAGCAGAAAAAAAAACATTTAGCTGCACAGCAATACTAAACCTAGTTGCACTTATTCAGCAACACACTGAAGCTGCAGACAGTTGTGTAATTTCCCCTTACATTTCACCAAAAAGTCTTAAAACATTAAAACGTTTATTGCAACTTTTTAAGAGTCTCTCATAAATTCAAACACTTTTGGCCATAGCAATCACAACAAAATCCTGGGGGACTGATATGTAAAGTAGATCTATATTTTGGATCCACCCACCTTTCCCACAGGAACATTTTTAACATCCTCCACAAAGACCACCTCCCTGAGAGGCCACTGCTCCTCGTTCACCTTCTCTTCCTCTTTTGGAGCTGGGGTAGAACGCCTCCGCTCTGCAAACAGTACAGAGGATTAACTTGTAATCTTTTTATCGCAACATATTGAGGGGACTCTTTTTTTTTAATTTTACATTAAAGAACTGTAATGCAATGGTATTTTTTCAATTCTTGCTTCCTTTACCAACAGGAAGAGTTTCCAAACCCTTATTAGAACTGTAAGAATATATTGCTAACCAAATTACAAAAAACAGAGTGTGGACTAAGGACAACTAATTACAACATTAACAGCATGCCATATGGTATACATGATAAGAAGTAGTAAAAGGCAATCATATATACCACAGAATATACTGTGAGCTGGCCACACGGCCTTCACAGGAAAGCAGACAGAGAAAAAAGTTGCTGATAACAGCCTGTGCACCATCTGCTTCAAAGTCAAATGACTAATGAGAGCACAGAATGAGGAAGAAACTGGTTCTGTGCCTGGGAGATAGGACACTGAAGACTGGAGAGCTGTTAAGAGCAAACAGTCAAGAGGGAGAAACAACATGAGAAAAAGCTACGTACTGTAGGGCAGCGAGGCACTGCTAGCAATGGAAGAGGTGTCACTGCAGGTAGAAGCAGGGGAAGGAGGAGGACCCATCTCAGTCTTCACCAGCTCTGGTTTGCTTTCCATCCTACAGAGTAAAAGAGACTAATGAAAATACATCCCTTTGCTGTTGGGTTTATGAGCTTAACACCACAACTACCTTCAGCAACAAAATCTGAATTGTTCATACAAATGACTGAAGACTGAAAAAAAATTAGACTGACTTGATTTCCTGGGTCTTAGTGGTCTTCTCCATGTTCTTGAGGCTCTCTGGAGAGCGCAGCTGGAACCTGCAGCTGTCGTTCATGTTCCAAACAGACTCCAACAGAACGCCCACTTTGGGAATTCCGGCACTGACAGAAAAGGCCACTGCACCGGCATGGTAGAGGGGGTTATTCCTCAAGCACACCTGAATGAGGAACCCATAAGTTTATCAGTACAATACATTTACTTTGCAGTAAATAGAAGACTTTTACTCGTCTTGTGTGATTTCTTACCTGTGTTCCCACAGTGATGTTGGGTATTGAGGAGATGCCAGCACTGGACTTTGGCTTTTTGTTCTTGGCTCTGGCCTTCTCAAGCATCTTCTTCCTTTGACTAAAAGGCACGACACCCCTGCAGAAAGATGCAAGCAGTAAACAACTACTCACATACACGCCTTCCTTTCTATTCATATCACACAAAGCTTTAATCATTTTTTATACAAAGTCTTTGGAAAGATTCACGTAGCAGAAATACTTCAATCCTGCTGAAGGTCACACTTCAGAAAAATTTAATCATGTTTATCATATGAAGTAAATGACAGGGAAACAAAGTCATACATGTTTCACTTATTGATGAACTGCACAAAGAAATAAACAGACTGTATTCTCACCACCAGTAGAGGCTATTCTCTAGCTGTGCACATGTGTAGAGTGCACAACAGTGTAGTGACACCATGCGTTCCCCCTGCAGCTCAGGGAAAGCCTGAGCACTGTGCTCCAGCTTAGAGGCCACTGTGCTCAGTGTATCATCCACCCAGGTGGCCACCTTCACAACACACACAGGCTTTGGTTAATGAACAACTTATTAAATAAAATGTGAAATAACGTCAAAACACAGCTAAGTAACGACTCCAGGCTGCACAAATGAACTTGTTAATGCCCTTATGTAAACAGGAGCAATCTACCTTATTGGTCTCTGTGGCTACAGTTGCTCTGATTTTGTTGGCAGACAGTAAAGTGATCTTCTCATTGGCTAGGCCCAGGAAGGACACACGAGGGTGATGAATGGAAGGATTCTGATGTAACAAATGAAATCAAAGTATGAAGTCAGAGCTTTCTAACGTGCAATAAACCATCTGTGGTTTTAGTTTTAGTACAATAAGAAATTGATGGACAATGTGCTGTAGATGTAATTTACTGAAGTTCCAAACTATTTTAACTTTCCACCTGTGCATTCCTGTAGGGTTCAGGCTCACTCCACTTCCACTGATAAAGCTCTCCTTTGGAGCTTACAGCTACGAGTTCAGAGAACATGGCTCCAATGCTCACAAACTTCACACCATCCTAACAAGGGAATCAAAGACGTTATCACAAAATTAAAAGACAAGTAACTGAAAAATGGTTAATGAATAATAAATCATGTTGCAGAGATATGAAGATACCCACAGAATATTCAATCTCCACTTTCTATGTTATCTCTTGGAACTTTGTGTATTCTAGATGTTACTCGTCTTACCTTGTCAGGCCACCACTGGAGCTCCTCTCCCAAAGAAACGGGGCTCTGGACTGGGATGCTCTTCTTGTCGAGGCTGGGCTCACCCTCGCGGCTGGTGGAACCACGCTCCGTGTCAAATGAAGCTCCGTCAAGCCACCGGCGCTCACGTAACCTCAACACAGACTCACGTTCACGCAACAACTCTGAGTCACGCTCTAGGGGAAGAAGGAGAACTGGTATGCAATAAGGTCACACCAGTGGGATAGAAGTAAGCCACTCTCTGGGAAAGACCCGTCAACATAGTTTTAAGAATGGATAGAGAAAGATTTTTGAGAATCACTATAATGCAAATCAATCAATTGCAATACTGAAGATCGGGTAAGATATCCTGTGGGTGAGTCCCTTTGCACGCTCATATGTTAAAATGTCAGGTAGAAAAGGAAGTGGATAGAGAGAAAGAAAGAAAGCATGCATATGAGCCGAGAATAGCCTAGGTAGATTTTCAAATTCGACTGGCTTTCAGGGTCCCTGTTAAGACAGGTGGGCCTAGCGGGCCTTTCTCAGAGAGCTCACAGTATGTACTACAACCATGCAGCACACAACACCAAACATTTCTTATTAATTCAGCTAAACAAATGGAAGAACTAATTTAAAAAAAATATTCTGTTAAGATCTACACTTTAGTTATTAAGCAATAATGTTAGGCATTACACCCACAGCTGTATTTTGTCCAAGAAAAAAAAAATCTAAATCAAATCTATAAATAAATAGGGGAAAAGATTCAAGTATACGTCTGTTGTACCAGTCATCTCCACAACATTCCTAAAAAGGGTTTTGAAATTTTTTTTCATCTTTTTTGTTGTATCTTTTAACCAATCCCCAGAACTGAAAACCATCACCAGCACAACCACCAAAGCCTCTCTAACACCATGCCTTCCCTTCATTAGTAAGATGTGAGCTTTTAACTGACCTCTGGAGGATCCAAGACGAGACAATGAAGAGCGTCTAAAAGAGGGGTAGCCAAAGTAGCTGATGTCCTCAGAGAACATGGCATCAGCGTCAATAATGACACTGGGATGGGCTGAGTGGATGTCTGCATCCAACAGGGACATTAAATCCTCTGTATGGGGGAAACATTAGTTTTAAGATATAACTATAACATATATATTTATTACAATGTATATAATTAAAAACATAATTGTTTTTATATATATTTTTCTTTTTAAAATTAACTTGCCTCCAGGAAGGTAGGACTCGCTAGCTGTGTCATCTCCGTCATCTCCGTCTTCATCATCCCGGCTCAGCAGGTTGTTGACAGCCAGGTTAACATCTAGGTTAGTCCTCTGGAGCTCCCTGATGATCACACTCCTTGATTTCCCCTGAAGGACTACCTGGGCCTGAAGGACAGTACGAGGACATAAAAGCACAGAGTACACCTCAGTGATATTCACTTGAAAGCAAATGTGCAATTTTAATTCGTGTCTGGTTAAAAGGTTTTTAAAAAAAAACTCGGGGTACAAAGGTAGTGATTAGTGACCTGTGTAATAAGTTCTTCAGGGATGACCGAAGCTGGTATGACCGGCTGAGGCTGACTACCCAAAAGTCCCGAGCCACGGTCCCTTCCTGTCCGGATCACCCGGGTCTGGCGACGGGAATCGCGAGCCGCTGTGGATGACCTGCCTGATGTGCCTCCCCCTCCTCCTCCTCCTCCTCCGCCACTGCCGCCTCCTCCTCCTCCTCCACTGCTACCACCTCCTGCTCCACCACCTCCCGCTCCTGCTCCACTTCCACCTCCTCCACTGCCTCCATTTACCCCAGAGCTCCAGCGACTCCTGTTACATACAATGTAAAGCTGTGGTCAGACACTACAGCCAAAGACACCATCAGAATAAAACACAGTGGGATTCAGCCTCTGTGACAGCAGGGACGGCGGATTCCAGACTAAAACAGTTTTACACCAGCAGCTTTTACAGGAAGAAGGAAATGAAGTACTTGACATTCTCTTAATTCAATAAAATAGTATTACAGTGCAACATTCCTGTACGGAAATAAAATTATTACATATATTTAGACGGTGGATTATATGTTGAGCAGCTCTGTTAGTTGTGAACAACAAAAAATACTGAGAATCATAGTATCCATGTTTTGAAAAGTCATGATCAATATTCTAAACATAAAGACAGCAATACTGCTCCTGAAAATGTATGGATGTATGGACTGTCATATGGGGGGACATATTATAAACTGTATACCGTTGAACCCTGCAGGGGAAAACACACCTAACCCACTGTTACGCATTTGAACTGAGCTTTTACAAGAACATTTGTCTCTGCCAGCCCTGTCAGAACTTACCCAAGAGTGTTGCCTGCCAGTCTGCCCAGTGTGTCAGAACCAGACAGGAACCAGGGGGGATCACTGGTCCTGCCTGGCCTGGAGCTCCTTCCTGTCCCTGAACCACTGCTCAACTTTGAACTGGAAACAAAAGATGGGAGATCAGTTACAATCCTACAAAGTCCCAAAAGGACTGAAAAAATGTATATATGTATTCTTAAAAAATGTTTATAATTCCTGGGTTAACAAACTAAATTTACCCCAGGTACTTGTTATACTCCTTGGTTCAGGATTAATTTTTATTACAACTTAAACAGGAAGGCTATATGGAGACTAGCATGGCAACACCCTTGGGAATCAGAATTGGCTGCAACTCATTCCTCCTCAAGACTTTCCTTATTAAAAAGTTCTTGGGTTTTTGGGGCTGCAACTGCTTGCTCCTATTTTGGAATTTAGTCAAAGGTAGTTTTCTGCAATCATTTTTACAAATGTGGTCTAAGTAGGAAAATGGCCTAATTGTGTTGTGCTGTTGCAAGGAAATTATATTATTACAAATTGGAAATGTTGCATTTTACAGACACAACACTGAATTTAATAAAAGGAAAAACAACTTCATAAAAAACAAAACAAAAAAAATTACAGTTTGCATCATCTTAAAAGAAAGGGCAATGGAAAACAGAATCTGATTCAGAAATGTCAATTTAAACTATCAACCAACAAGATGACACCAGCCAGTTTTCCACCTAGTAGCAAAGCAAGTCTACTAATCTTCTGAAACCTTGCAAAAAAGAAATGTGAATCAGACAGACTGATTAAAAGTGAATGACCTGACTTGTGCAGTGTGGCCAGAGGGTGGCAATATAGCATACACTGCTAGTGGCTTTAACACAATGGAAGTAGTTGTTTGACCCAGAAACTACAGCACTTATCTCGAGGACAAGGGGAAGAAAGTAAAATTTTTAAAGAAATGACAAATTCTGCTAAGATAAACACAAAAGAAAAATGGAGAATTCCACCTTAGGAATATTAAGATATTAAATCATATCTGATAAGGCACTGGTATGTAACATGAGTCTGCTAGCTGCTCCAAGCAGAAACAGCTGGTGAGTCACGTTACTTCAATACTTACCAGGTCAGACATGATTTGTAAAGTTATTTCTATCCCTACTAACATTCATCAAGTTTTCTATTAAACTTTTTTTTTGTTGCATCAGTATTTTGTTTCTTTGTATTTAATACAATTTCCATTTCCATATTCTAAATGTGCATCAAAAACCACGATGTAAACTCATCTACTTTTCATTACACAGGAATACTGGACTTTGTTCCTAAAGCTGAAAAACCTGCCACTGATGACCAGTAACTCTCTTTTCTGTTAGCTTTCTGACAAACCACAATGTTGCTGACTGAAATAATTATTTGAAAACCACCTCAGTCTGTAGCAGAGAACAAAACACATCCACTGTAGAGAAGTTTGGAGCTGGGAGCTCACTAGCTTTTAACAGTCTGAATCACATGCATATTTTGTAGGTACTACATTGCTGAATGTTCAACTGGCAGCACATCAACACCTATCAAAGAGACATTCACTAAAAATACATGCTGCCAGCCAAAATGAAACAAAGCAGCCAGTGAAAGGTACTTTTATAGAAATAAAAAGTAATGGAATACAGCACACAGTTGCATAGAAATAAAGGCACCTGGTTATCAGAAAATAAAACAATTTGGTAGCTATTTTTGTTATTGGTCGTTTGGTGTCAATCTTAGAAGAGAAGACATGTTTATAATCCAAAAGCAAATATGTCCCTCAAAGCCATATAATTATATTAAAAAGATAGGCTCATCACGCAAAATACTAAAAGGCTTCAACAGCTTAAAGATAGCTCAACACAGGGCTTTATATTAATACAGTGGTAATGTATTTAAATGCATATGTTGAACTTGCTAAAAGGAAGTCATTGTAGCAAATAGCCATAGCTGTATTCTGCAAGTGAAACCACTTTCAAATGTGTCATACTCTGCAAAAAGGGCACGAATGCCGCACTGAATTTAAATCAGACCCAACAAAACATCAGTAAGCCTGAGCATGTTCAATGTACCCAGACTTAGACATCTCCACGAGCAATCTGTTTACCAATTCAATACCGAAGCTAAAACAGTTTCCGGGACAGATCCCATCGTAATGTCTCTCACCCATCGCTGCCATCCGGTTTGCTGAGCTCCAGGCGATCGGGCTGAACAGCAAAGCTGATTCGGCACACGCGCCCATCCTTAGAGAGACGAATGCATGATTTTTAATGATACACACTTAAAGAGGAAAATTTGCAGTTTAATGTGAAGGAAGTTGATCAAAATAGTATTTTATAAACTTGCATCAAGTAAGAGATCCAATTTAGAAGCAACCTCACTTCCCTTATATATTTATTGTCATGTTTTCTCACACAATTCACAACTCATACAGTTCACGCTAGCTTAGAGAGTACAGAGGTACTACAAACTAGAAGATTAATGATTTCTTCTTATCACGCAAATAAATGGGCAACAATTGTGCTCAATGCTTGCATAATTGTAGTGTGCTGACATTTAAAGCTCAAATAATGCATGCATATTTTATGGTTTACACTTAATTACCCTAACTGTGTTGGTATTTCTTGAAGAACATAAAGAAAATTTCCAAAAAATGAAAATAGTCTACATCTATAATATCTCTAGATTCACAAGTGTGAAAAGGCTATCTAATAGCAGGGATCCAACAGATGGTAAACAAGATGCCCAAGTTTTTTATTATTTACTAATGATAGGGTGTTTTGAAACATTACCTCCAGGAGAAATCCGGCATGGTTTGGACCAACAACACACTGTTTTAGAGCAGCCTGCTCAAGCAGACTAAGATGTGGATGACTGTATTAGGGAAGAGGTTAAAAATAAATGTAAAATATAAGGATAAAAAACAGGATACAACAATCTAATTTACCACATTAGAAACTCTAAAATGTTGACATAAACTCACCTGTTATAGCTGTATTTGTTGAGTTTCTCTGAGACTTCACGGAGCCTGAAAAGAGGAAAAGGAAATATTTTTGCCTTCACCAATCCAACTGATCTAGAAGAGACATTTTTTAACCAGTTATTGATGCAGCAAGTCCAAATATGTGGCTAAAATTCCTGTGCTGCTGGCTATTAATATACACTTATTTCTTGCACACAAAATAACTAAAATTTTTTATTGTTTTGAGCTTTTTTAATGCTCAACATGTGACAAAAGGAAATTTGTCTCAACGGTTATTCAGATCAGTCATGTATGACTCTAGATTCAGACTTTTCTTATTGTGCACATAAGTGACTTGCTCCTTAAAGCAACAGTGATTTCTTTTTCATCTGTCATGTGAACGGAGGGTGAATGTTACTGACTTTTTAAAAGGAGTTTGGTCCAAAATAGCAGTCTCAAGGCCTGATTAAAGTTATCCATTCATCCATTACCACACAAACCCTGAGATGTACCCTAGTGAAATATTTGCCAAGTGTCTTGTCAAAACATAAAAAACCCTCAACTACTTCCAAGAACACCATACTTGGGCCTAGGCTGTCATTTTCCATGGTTACTGAGCTATCTGTGATATGATGACACATGCTGAAAAGCACAATTTACATCTTAATGCCAAGTCTATACATAAACTACTCATGATATTGTTAACTCAACAAAACCATGAAAAACATTTAAAATATGATAAATATTCCCACTGGGGGCTGCACAGTGGTGTGGTGGTTAGCACTGCGGCCTCACAGCAAGAAGGTAGCTGGTTCGACTAAACGGTATAGAAAATGGATGAATTACTATCAGTTCCAAGTACGCACACAAGCCGAGCGGTCCCTGTGTGATCATCACTCATCTTCTTGATGAACTGTGTCAAAGGTAAGCAAACAATCAAAAATCTTCTCTCACCTCTGTGTGGCTAAGCCATTCACATTTCACCACAGGCAAATTAGATGTAAACACACACTTGAACATTACAAGCAGTGCCTTTATCAGTTTTTTCCTGGCCAATTTGTGGAACAAAAAACAGAAAAGCTGAACCTGTTCTCACAATACATTTAACACCCCATGCACCAGACAAAGCACTGCAGGAAAGTAAGAGAAAATTACCCTCAAAGCATCCAGGTCAGCCATTCAGTAAACTGCCCATTTAAAAAATAGCACTATTCTATCAGGTACAAGCCTCAATGAGCCATTTAAAGCAGTTTCACTTGAACACAGTAAAAACATGTGTTTGAAAAACTTAGCTAGGTCAAACATAACATCACATGGTTTGGTTGAGGAATACATCCTGCAAGCCATGCTCTTGTGAGCCAAGCCAAACCAAGCCATTCTTATTTAGGACAGAAGCATTTATTTGCTTTGACAACTGCAAGCACCTTGATGGGTAAGCCAGGAATGGGCCTTATTGCAGTACACGGATAATGTAAAATCTAATGCTTTATATTCCTGATGATGGAACAGTCATGACCTCTTTAAGAAACCAATTAGCCAGTGGTGTTTTAATATGACTCCTCCTAAATAGTTGAGTAAACTAGATTCCCTATGAGAGACAAAGCTGGCCTGCCACAGTTAAGACCAGAAAAAGCTTTCAAATACTGTGGGCTTCTTTCCAGTTCTTAATCTCAAGGTCACCCTAAAAACACCGTGACTTCCCAACCTTTTTGTCTGCAAGTAGAACAGCTCATTAATCAGTTCAATCTCAATGGGTGTTATAAATAGATTTATCATAAATCACATGTTGAGCCAAAATACAGGTCACACGCTGTTAGTTTTTTGGACCTGTTCCCCTAAATAAAATCATTTAGATATTTCTTGTATTAGGTAATATAGCCCTATTAGGGAGACAGTACTGAGACCGTACCAACGATAATGTTTATTAATTAACAGTGTGTATTGTGTAGTGCAGTATTTGAGTGGACACGTTACATGACCATATGATCACTCAATAATACAACATAGATTATTCACACTTTCTAAACATTGGCTTGCCCCCCAACCCAATATGAAAGTCGATAACCAGATTAATGTTAATGCCAACTGTGCTTTACCGCATATTTTAGATATGGATCTCAGTGCGCCGTGTTAACAGACAAAATAGGTAATTTTTCAAATGGTTTAATTAAGTACTTATTCCATCAAACTAGAGTGAAAAAAATCCTCTGACACAAACACCCTCAAGTACAAATATTTGGCTTTGTCATGCGCGTAGTAGTGAATTGCCTTTCTAGCGGATGCTAACTAGCTAGCTTTCAGTTAGCTGACGTTTGCTACTTCATTGATCATAATAATCTACAAGACGCCCACTAAACAGACTACGGGATGTGTCAAAAAGGTGTATGCGCAATTTATATAAGACAGCATGGAAGCCTAAAATATTGTTTTTTTATACGACCTATATTTCTCCAATCTTACCCCCATCCCCCAACCCGCATTGTCTATCTCAACTTTGACTGTGAGCCAATCCTCCCAGAGAACCAAGGAAACATCTTGCTAGCATTAGCGTACCATAGCCATTTAACGGGTTAGCATGTAGCACGCCACCGACTGTTTAAGGACTGTTTAAAATGCCGGGCCTTGTATCAGCATTGGAAGGGTCATTTAAATAAATTAAACACGAATGCAAACCCATGACAGTGTCACCATCGTTAACAAATAAAACTTCGACCACAATGTAGCACAAACAGTCCCTTAATAACGATGTGAATAGTTCGTTTCCAAGGGCCGCAACAAAATACCTGTCATTGAGCTGATCCTCGGTCCCGGGCAACGGGTGAACAACGAAGTGTATAGATGTCATGGGGTCAATCCAAAATCCCACAGAGATGCGTAAAAGATATGGAAACAGTTATCCCTTCGATTACTGTATGTAATTGGTTTCATATGAATCGTTTAATGGCGAAAAACCTAGAGTTTGAGTCCCATCCTCCTCACCCACATGCCGCCATCTTAACTCTACCAAGCTTCTTCTGTGTGTTGATTAGTGCACATGCAACCGCTCGGTTGGTTGGACCTCGAGCACAAACAGGAAATGTGTTGGATTGGAGAGGTCTGGCTTCTAGAAGAAAGACGAGACTAATTTAACAAAAATGCTGCACTTCTACGCTTTAAAGGTGTTTTAACCCAGCCTGTTGATTGTATCTTGGTCTGCACGCATGCACAAATAACCGTGTAGTTTTACAGATCAACTGCTGTACAATATACACAAAAGACATTGTTGAATTGTTGTCTTCTGGCTTGTTTTGGCCCCAAAGCCCAAGAAGCAAATTGTTACACCACACCATCTCAATTCTAATAAATTCAGAAACTATATTATATGCATACAAACATGCAGAATGCAATATTTAGCTAATCTCATTCAGTAATATTTTACCAAAGCATCCTGAACAGAAAATATATCAAACGATTAAGACAATTTATAGTTTTATTAAAGATATTAGCTCCTTTGAATTTAAGGGTCACAATGTATCTAAATTACAAAAAAGCTTGGAGTCGTGTGTACCACTGTTGTTAGACTTTTAGAAGAGGAATGTTGTCCATTTTTGTTTGATATAGCAATTTATCTGTTCAACAGCTCAAAAGTCCTGGACTTTCATTGTATTTTTTAGTTTCATTGTGCAACAATTGTTTTCATTTGGTGAAATGTTTCAGCTGTTGGCAGGTCAGGCAAGCTCCCAGACTCTTCTATTCTGGAGCAAAGTTAATGTATTAGATGCTAAATGTAGTTTAACATTGTCTTGCTTAATTTGTAACAGGTATTGTGTGGATGAGAGCATATTGACATAAAGACTGTATATACCTTTCAGCATTGATTATGCCTTAAAAGACGTGAAGGTGTCTTGTTTAATGAATTATTCTGATTCTGAGTATTGATTCTGAAGTTGCCAGTTGCCAGCAGAGATGTAGACTTTTGAACTGGTACTGATAACAACTCAGATTTTTCTTTTCTCCAGAGAACATAGCATCCACAATTTCCAAGAAGAATTCTGAATTTTTATTTTTTATATGTCTACTACAGACAATCTTTCTACTTTGCTTTAGTACAGTTTAAATGAGCTTTAGCCCAGAGAAGATTGGGTTTTTTTTTCTGGATCATGTAGCTCCTTCATTGTCCATCAAGGGCAGATTCTGTTCACAGACAAATATTACCGAGCCCATGCAGTGATTTCCATGACAGAAGAGAGTCCAAAGATCATGAGCATCCAACGTTGAAATGTTTCCAGATCCTCTGAATCTTTTTATGATATTACTGTATGTATTGTAAATGTTGGCATATTCTGAGTCACCACAATTGATGTTAAGCAAAATTATTATGAAATTGCCCCACAAAAGCCAGAGTTTTTTGCAGATCACGAAACCTCTGTTTGCCTCGCTAAGGTGTTCTTTATTTATGCCCAGTCTTGTTTCGATCAATCAGCCTACAATTTAACTGAATTTTGATTATACTTAAAACAATCTTTTAAAAAAAATGCTAAATAGTGACATGGTAATGTGTTGCTAAAAGAGGAGATGCAATAAAGAGAATTATTGTCAGCAGTAAGAAAGAATAGAAAGGTAGGAGACCCAGAAAAATGTGCTGGAAAGTTAACCTTGAAGAAGACCAACTGAGAAAAAAATAACAGAGGACCTGAGGGATGTCTTGAGTAATACAAACAGTGGGTACACTTAGCTTATATTATTACATTTAGGCGGTGGAAGACCAGTCATTTACCAACAGGAAAGTTGTTGGATTGATATAGTTTCCCCTGAAGACACAGAACCCCATGTTGCCTCCTGATGTGTCTATCGGGGTATGAATGCATATGACAGGAAAAAAGCACTTAGTATAACAACAGTAGGCGTGCTTTGTGCATGTGAATGGATGAACGTGACATCACGTAAAAGTACTTTGAGTGGTCAACATATGGCTAGAAAAGTGCTATATAAGTACAGTCCATTTACCATTTTTAAAACAATATTTTTAAAGTATTTGCCTTTTTAATATATTTTTTCAAGTTATTCACATTGTGACCGGGGAATCTTGTATTTCTGCTTCAGACTTTTTAGAAATAGCTAAACAGTGTGAGATAAGAAAAACTTTTTTACTGCAATGTAGACAGATGTCCCTAAGTTTACTGACTGCGTATGTTAAACATTTAATTTAAAGTAAAAATGCTTGTCGGTTTGTTGTTGTCCTTTCTTCTGAAACACCAGCAGGTGGCAGGGTTTATCTTGAAACGAGGGTTGGCCTCTAAAGGCTTGAATATTTACATCAGATCCCATCAAGTATGACTCCTGTAAGTATGTGATGATACAAATGTTGCAGAAACGGCAACTATTCTTGTTGAAATAGATGTAAGGAAAATATGAAATGTAGTATAACACGAAGAGAACACATTAACAGCCTGAAGTCAGGTTCCTCATTTATCCGCCATCTGCAGCATGAGGATCTGCTTGACCCAAACAAGCAGAACTGAACCTTGGAACTGAACTGAACTCCTATGTGGACCCACAGTTCCCTTTATCTCAGAGTCACATTAAAAGCTATGCTGAGTAAGCTATATTAGTCAAATGAATTGCTTCTTTCTAAAGTTTTTCTTTTGTTGAATATGTGTTGTAATATGTGTTGTATGTGTTGCAAATTTTACATTTATGGTTGTTTTTATTACTATTAATTGTTGTTGATGTTTAATGACTTAAAAATGTGTTGAATGCAACATATTAAAATGAATGGAAATAATGGAGATGCAGATATTTTTTTTCTTTAATTAGCTTATTTTGTTTTTCTTTGTTATACAAATGCTGCACATCACATAACCAGTAAGGCAGAGGTGCAGCGGTCTCTTTTCACTGTTTATTTAGTGTAGATCAAAGGTTAACAAAGCCAGGGACGTTGCCCTGCAAGAAAAAGGTGTTCCCTTTTAAACATATTTTAAGAGGGAAGTCAAACAAACTACTGACAACCAGACCTATTTTTAGGTACCTGGGCATGAGGTTATCAAATGACCTAACCTGTGGTTAAATAAGGATGAAAAGATTTAGAGCCAGAAAGCTATGCAATCAAAAGAGCAGTGTTTGAGGCTCAGAAAGTGAATGAAGTTCAGTCTTTTGATTTAAATAAAACCATCAGTATGGATGAAGATTAACTGGGATAGATTCAGTATATTTACACATTTAATCAGTTACTTAAACTGCTTGTATTACAATCTGAAAGAAGGTTAAACAGAAATCATTTTCATTCATACTCCAGGTTGGTGCACTTACATCAGCTCCTGTCAATCAGTGTAAGTGGAGTAACTCGATCACTTAACTGGAGAGTAAGATTTTAAAATAACTCATCTAAGTACTGGCAGGTACATATGCTGCCAGCCTGTGACAGAACAGTCACAGACTGTTAAGCACTAAGTCTGCTTAGGCCTGAGGCTGAAACCCTCTCAAACACCTACACCCAGCTACTCACAGGCTGCTGCAAAGCATGAGCAGAAACGTTGATCCATATGTACACAGACACAGATTTAATTCTATACTAGAACAGGAAGTGTATGTTTTTTCTTTCTGATCTTGCTTCTTGGTTAAATTTTGTATGAAAATGGCTGGCATTGTAGAGCAATCTATAATTTCAAGGGTTATGCAGTGGCGACTAGTTCTAATATAATCTGTTTATCATGCCACAGCACCATGGAGCTCGTAAGTTTTTCTCCAAAGAGCTTCTCCTGCTTTCTGTTGCATCATCAGCTCACAACAGTAAGCCGTACCCACTGGAAACCATGCATGTCCAAGAAACTACATTCCCCCAACAGGTTTTACTGGAGATATTTTCAGTACGTTGGATTATGAGTCATTTCAGGAGATCTCTGTACTATTTCTTCCTATTATTTCGCTAAAGGTTAAACTTGCAATGTTGTTCCAGAATTGCTATGATTTTTTTAAAGGCAGTCTAATTTGCCCTTTGCTATTTTTTTTAATAATGCACTTTCATATAGTTTCATATAGTTGCTATAACTGCCTGTCCCATTCTCACTAAGAAACAGAAACATCACCTCTGCATGGTGAGAACAAGAATTCGAAATGTTCATCTAAACAAATACAGAATCAGTTCTTCCTTTTCACTTGCACCCAGAGTTTTGTCTCTTCAAGCCAATATGCTTTTGAGGAATATCCCACGGTGCCAGACACAGAGAAACGCACCATGTGTCCCTGTGTGTACCTTGTCTTTTTGTGTCCACAGCCGGCCTTTTGTTCCGGCTCTCTGTGCTGTGCTGGAAGGTCTAGACAGCTGACACTTACCTAATCCACAGGCCTGCCAGAGGCCATCTCCTGTTGGCTGACCTCTTTCAACCACAAACGACAAGAGGCCTGCTAAAAACATAAAATGGTTAGATTATCAATAAAAAAAGAAATGATAAAAAAGCAAGACCTGTAACTTTTAAAACCTTGAAGCATGTATGAGTACTGGATTTAATATGTTTATTAGAAGAAACTCTAAAAGAAGAAAATAGTTCCCAGTTACGCTATGTGATTTTCTTTCTCTCCCTTTCTGTTAAAGCCCCCATGATGGGCTAGGGGCCTCTCTAGGTTGCCGCCCCCCCACTATAATAATTGGGATATGGTTCAGCTCCCCTGCAACCTTGAATGGGATAATGCAGGTATAGAAAATGAATAAATGAATAAAATTAACTTGGTTGTATGCTGAAACCAGCCCTGGTCTGGTATGTGATCTTAGAACTGCAGATTGTTTCATATTTTGACCAAATATGCTGATGTGAACCTGGGCACAATAAAACCTGGTTCAGTTTCACAAGTTTGTTTGGGGTCAATTCTATGTCATCAACGATAGTGTGCTTAGACACATTCATGAATATATAATCACATGCATGGCCCAAGGCCATAAAAACCTGACAGCATCACACAGTTGAGGCAGATTTGTTGGCCTCACATTCATGATGAGAATCTCCTCTTCCTGTCTACTGGTGCAGTAGCCCATCTGCTTCAAGAGATGGTGCTCAAAGTAACAAGTAACATGTAGAGAAAAGGCCTACATCCCAAAAATTAAAATAAAATCTGTCCTCTGCACCCTAAAGTTATTTAGTAAGACTTATTTCTTAATAATAAAGTTATATCAAAAGCCTCGTCAAGATATAAAATGAGTGTCTCAGATACAGATGATGGAAACGTGTGAGTGAGGAGCTTAGGGGGCTGTTTTTCACATGTCCACGCTGTTGTGTACCATGCAGCCTCCACGATACCATCAGCCCCTGATCACGCATCGACTCACACTCTGATTGGCCGACGCATTAACACACCTTTGCGGCCCATTGGGCGTTGTGTTAAGCCACGCCCCTGTTCCCCCTTACCGCTTTTGAAACGATGAATGGGAAAGTGGCCGAGAGGAAAAACTTAATTCACTCCTCAAATGTCCACACAAGGAGAAGAGAGTGAACTAAACGACCAAACTTTTCTCCTGAACATTTCACACAGGCTAAAATAGCTGTAGGTAAGATTTCTAATTATTCCATGGCATATTTTCCAGTTTAGATGCATTTTCTTGTTTAGTAACGTCAGTCGTGCAAGTTGTGTGGGAAAATGAAGCTAATTTGTCATTATCACAAAAAGTAGTTGTTTTTTAGAGGGATGATGGTCATGCCAGACCAAACTAGGTCCTGAATGTCTGGTGTTATGTGTCTGTTTTTGTGACCATCATCAGAACCTGCCTGCTTATGTCCCAGAAAGTAGGTGAAAGGTAAGGGTGGGAAGAGCACCAGCTGACCATGCTCATCTCACATGCTGCTTCCCTTATTTTGTAGTGATTAGACGCTAAATCAATATGCTTTAACACTTACAGAGCGTGTTCATGTGGCTGTTGATAAATCAATGGAGCAAGTCACTGACAAGATGCACCTTCATCTGTGTGACTGCAAAATAATTTTATGCTCTGTAGTCATTAACCTTTTTTTGTTTGCTCAGTCAGAGCTGTATCATGGAAGCTGAAGAGCACACCTCTGAAATCCAGCCTGCTCCAATGGCTGCAGGTGACTTGAAGGCTGTGGAGGCTCTCGTGTCCATGATTAAGCACTGGAAGAGGAGGAATTTAAGCCCAGAAGACCCCAGGCCCCTGAGTCCCCCCACAGATGCCTCTGAGGATGAATTGGTCCTCTCTGGTTCTGCTGAGCTGCAGGATTCTTCTTTTGTAAGTCAACCATCCCAACCGAGAGTAACACACACACACACATATAAATATATAT
>JBAFTA010000007.1:28033399-28062509 GCA_036919975.1 Melanotaenia parkinsoni | reverse complement strand
TATATATATATATTATATTTTAAGCTCTTTTTTAAGCTCTATATAAGACATATTTGTAGACTTGCCTATGCTCAGCTACTTGGGTTTAAGCACATTTCCGACTTTTATTGTTTCCAGTATCATTTATTCAGCACTAGAATATTATTGTGAATTGATTTGCAAATTTGCTTTTCTTTCAGTGCATGACACCACCATACAGTCCACCCAACTTTGAGGCCATCCATCCAGGCTTAGTCTTGAAGCAACACCCCACAGAAGAGATTACTCTGCACACGGCTGTATCCCAGAAGTTCCAGTGCACCAGTGTAATCCGGCACACTGCGGATGGCCAACATATCTCCTGTAAGGCTCAACAACTCTACCAGGAAGACAGACTCGCTGGTGCTCATATAGAAGACTCTAAAACAAATTTGAACTCTTATAATGAACAGATTGCCAGAGACTCTGAAAGGAATGTTGCAACACAACAGGCATACACTGATAAACCACCCAATTTAGAAGCCAGGCAGACCAAGATAAGTCAGTTAAGCTCAGATGATAATGCAAACAAACCTCAGTCTGTTCCAGCTGGTGTCTCTCTGGTTTCACATGTGCCTTTCTACAACCGGATTGTTCCTATCTCTTTTCCGTCCCCTGCTGTTATGCAAAACCATGTCTTGACCTCTGAGAGTCAGCTGCAACATCTTCAGCCTTCCCCTTTAGCAATCCCCACCATGCACGTGTCACATCAACAACACAAACAAGAATATGGATTAGCACAACTACAAACAGCTTCTCCTGCACAGGTATTCTTAGTAGGGGGCCAGGTGGCAAAAGGCCCTGTAATGCTCCTCGTCTCTAAACCATCTGTTCCTAATCTTTGCGGTCAGCAAACACCGGCGACCTCTGGTGGCAGCAAGTTTGTGGCCATTGCCCCTGCACCTGGACGTGCCCCATCAGAACAAAGGTGCACCCCACCACAAACAGAAGTGTCCCGTGTACGTAGCCATGTTTGTTCCCATGAGAACTGCAACAAAACATACTTCAAGAGCTCCCATCTCAAGGCCCACATGAGAACACATACAGGTAAACATATGCATCTGCCACTCTAGATTGTTTCCAGAAAGAATTAAAGAAAATTTCAACATCGTATGCAAGTAATGTGATCTCATTAGACTTTGTGTCCCAACAGGTGAGAAACCCTATAAATGTAAATGGGAAGGCTGTGCAAGGCAGTTCGCCCGATCCGATGAACTTTCACGGCATCGTCGAACCCATACAGGAGAGAAAAGGTTTGTCTGCCCTTTGTGCCTCAGCCGCTTCATGCGTAGCGACCACCTGGCTAAGCACGCCCGACGACACCTCGTGGCGAGAAAAACACCCTGCTGGACGCTTGGGATCACCCACCCCACTGACTTCACCGAATTCACTACAATCACACTGTCTTCCACAAACTCTCTATGAAATCAACTGAGAGTTGGGGTTTTTTTCGGCTGAATTTGCACTGAAAATTGTGTTGAGTTTCTACATGGCAGCAGTCGGCTGGTATCAGAACTGAAACTGTTTATGTTCAACCACCAACCACTGTGTCGTATAAAGTTTTGGATTTTATATTGTTTACTCTTTTTTGACCAAAGAATGTTGAATTTTGCATTTTTATTTTAAAACATTTTGCACAATGCTCTATTCTTTCTGGGAACACTACAGTACCAATCAAACTGTAGCACATGGCATGTATTATTGCAGACAATTGTCCAAATTTAACTTTTTGTACTTAGTTTTAGATCCAGCTATTTTTGCAATTACAGATACTGAATGTCTCATTTGCTTGACATCTCTTAATGGTTTGGAAGAATTACCATGTCCAACACTGGATATTTTTTTTTAAATAAAACACTTTAAATCACAATCAAGCTTTTTTCTTTTTAAATCACAATCAAGCTTTTTTCTTTTTATTACTCTTCATTTTGATGGGCACAGCTACAAGTTATTAGGCTAGTGCTTTATAATTTATCATTCTTAGATTGAGAGACAACTTCACAGATATGATAAACATTATGCAAGTATATCTGCACAGTCAAAAAATACAATAATATTCAACATAAGTTGAAAAAATATAAACAATAACACTGGAAATAGAAACTGCGTAACAGTTCAACCATCATAAATGCTTTTTTTTATTTTATTTTTTTAATAAAATCTCGCTTCATGTCCTCTGACTTTATCCATCAGCACTTCCTTGATTCCATCTGCACCACATGCTGTTTACTAATCGTGCTCTGCTATCTGGTGACACAGCAGCTATCCTGCTGGCCCTCTGCTGTACCTAAGAAGAAAGGTTCCCAGCACTTCAGCCAAAAAAAAACAAAAAACCCACAGACACCAGTTTACTGGTGAACACTAAACCTTTAGCTTTTAACCCAGAGCAGCGGCAGACTCTACTACTGATTTTCCAGGAATGGATGGATGTCATATCAACACCACAGATAACACAAATCACAATGGCTTTTTTTTCCTCTTTTAACTGTTACAAAGAGGAGTAAATTCACCTTTGTGTATGCAGCAATATTGTGCTGCACGGTCCCATTTTAAATGCTAAGGATACCCGATTCTAAATGTATTAAGCTCTTATCACAAAATAAATTATAAGATCAGTTGAAATCATAAATACACCTATTGTAGCAAATCTCCTTACAAGATCTCAGAAGCGTGTTTCTATTTAAAACATTACCTCACTCAGGGCTGCACATATTACTTTACAAGACTGGCAACAATAATGGAAATATTGATTATATTGATGATCTGTCAAATAGGATCATCCAAGACCCTTAAGTTCCTACTGCAATAGTGTAAACTGGAAAAAGAAAAAAAAGCACCTGTATTTTATGGAGTCATTCATTTTGTTGCATTTATACTGGGGTTTATGAGTATAACAGTTCAGGTCAATCTGGTCCCAGTAATATCGAACACTATCTGCACTGGTGACTGAAAGATACTAGCAGCATAAACCACAAAGAAAAGTAATAAGCCTTCCAGGTCAGATGATTGCTAAGCCGGGACAGACAGTGCAGCCTCTGTTTGGCAGGAATTGAGAAAATAAGGGACCAAGGAGAAGTTCTTCAGTGTAGACTCGTGGGTGACTCCAGTGTCCTGCATCTCAAACCTGTAGGAGGACAAAAGACCGAACATGGTCACAAAAACAAGCATAATTTTGCAATAAGGGTTTCAAACCATACACAAACTATAAAGCTGAGATACTTGCCAGTCTCTGGAGGAGATGATGCAGTAGACAGGTGGTGAATCAGTGGAGGTGAACAGTGGCTGACCCAGACTGTAGGCCCCAGCATGTGTGAACACCAGCCAGTCTCCTATGTTGAGCTCAGGTAATAGGCAGTGCTCCACTACCTGGTCCAGGTCATCCCCGGAGGGACCCCACAGGCTGCTGCTGAACACTGGAGCATCCAGGGATGCGTTCTGCTTATGAGGCATCAAAGATGGTCATTTAGTAATTGCTAGTTAAAGTCTTTTTCTTTCAGATAGCTGTGCTTACAGCTTCTTAGACAGAGAATCTTTAAAACTCACCTTATGAACAGAGGGAGCAGCAATTGGTGTTTCAGAGAGTTTGCTGGAAAAGGATCCATACACTCCCTCATTCATGTAGTACTGGAATGCTGGCTCCTCGTTGGGAGATAGCTCATCTGTTCAGAGATATGACAAACAAGACTTTATTTTCACAATATGACATTTACACAGTTGGCTAGTTGGGAAACGCTGCTGAGCTTATATTACATAATGTTTGTGTAATAGACAGCTGCATTAAAAACTCCTGGAACAACATTTTTAGAACTGTAAAATAACAGTTAAAATAAAATAATATGCGCTATTAAAGGCTAGAATGCTAAAATAAGCCTTGGACCTTGGTTACTTTTTGTATGGGAAACATATAAATATTCTAAAATACATTTTCTAAGCATTTTCTAAGTATCATGCAACTGACCATGTTCCTGGTCCTTGCAATCACGGGCCACCACCTCTTTGGAGATGACGCTGACAGCCAGAGTGAAAGCAGAAGACACAAAAAAGCTGCCAGGCTCAGCAATGATGGAAACTCCACACGACGAAGGGAAGTACAGGTCCACCACAGACATGACTGCGCTGTTTATCTGAATAACACATGAGAAATGCTTTTAAAAGTTTAAATGTAGCCTAATCTGATCTTCTTACACAGAAAAGCACTTTATTTGGACCTCTAACTTACAAATTACAGTGTGCATGTTAAATAT
This sequence comes from Melanotaenia parkinsoni, assembly GCA_036919975.1. Lineage (NCBI taxonomy): Eukaryota > Metazoa > Chordata > Actinopteri > Atheriniformes > Melanotaeniidae > Melanotaenia > Melanotaenia parkinsoni. The sequence goes on along the minus strand of JBAFTA010000007.1, from coordinate 28,058,247 downwards.
GTGGTCATATATAAATATATTCATATATGATTCTATACAAATAACAATGGATTCCAGCAGAGCTTCTGAATTAAAAGAGTAGGCATGATGGTACTGACCAGTTCCAGATGGGTCTCCGAGCCAATGAATCCACCTCCAATATCCAAAATGTTCATGTTGAAGCCAATTTCCTCCTGTAGCAGGCAAAAAACAAAACCGGAAGGAAAAAAACATAAACATGAATAATATTCAGATACTTTATTACTTTTTTCAAGTCATCCAAAAATAAGCCTAATACTGGTCATATGACCAGCTCTTACGCAATATACCTACCCCTTATTTGCATTATTACAAATAGAATAAAAGGTTTCACCTTTCTAAACTAAACTGTTTGCTAATGAATCTTCATGCTCTGTAGAATAATTCTGTCCAGATTTGAACATCCTAGTAGTAGTTTTTCAGCAGGACCAGGTCTGATGTGGTCTGAGTCCCCAACATGGAATCGCCCTTTTTGTATATCACAGATCAAAAGCTAACTTCATCAATATCAGGCTGTGTCTCTGAACATTTCTTCCATCCACATTTATAGTTTAAAAACTAAAATGTTATTGACTTTATTTAAATGATGGCATGACATTTCAGACTGTACATGGCCGCATGCTTAACATTCTCCTTCTGATGTGAAAACAGGTGTGGATGCTCATGTAAGTGAGCACACTGCCACCAGCGGACAGACAGACAGCATGATCTCTGAAAATATGTGGTATAAATATAAGGTATAACCAGGCTTCACAAGCTTACCCACCAACTCACCAAAACTAAGGTACCAACGTTTACAGCTACAGTTTTCACTAACGTCTCTGCACCATCGTACCTTCGGAGCTGAAAATGTAGTTCTAAACTGGAGCTGGATCTCAATCACATATTTTCCCAAGACCCCATGCTTAACTTCTGATTAGTTAGTGATGCGTTTGAGAACGAAGCAGCGTTCCTCTCATACCATGGTAGATTAACTCAATGTGACAATGGTCCACATTGGTGCACACATCAACCTAATAAATTGTCTCTCCTTTTTTTTTTGTTTTTTTTTTTGCTGCAAAAACTCAGCATGCTGGAGATCTGGCACAGTGCCAGGATACTTTAAGTCTTGCAATTATAAGTTAGAAATTAAAGTAGGCAACTATACAGCATTTCCTCCCTGAGCTGCCATCTTACTGCAGCAACCTCCAGCGTTGAAATGTAAAGCCTATGTGGAAGTGCAAAAGAAATTGCAGTTCACCCCTCATGCACTAGGGGCTGGTTCCAAAACAGAGCAAATCCCCATAGACTCTCTTGTTAAAAAGGCCAACTTCGTACCAAACTTTGTACCAAAGCCTGGTACAAAAATCTAATTTAGGTTTAAAATTTTACCATCATGACAACTGTTGGGGGAGGTGAATTTTTTTTCTAACTCATCTGTTTTGGTGTTATTTAATCTTGAAATTCTGCATAATTAGGGGCGTGCCCTTTTGATTGACATGTATCCAATATCTGCGTCAAGAAGGGAGAGTGCAGCACAACCGCTGTTTGTAGCCGGCTAACAGTGCGCCTTAGCTTTAGTAGCTTTAGCCCACCTAGCTTCATTAGCCATTTAGCTCACATTAGACCCGAGCTGGCTCAGTTGGCTCTTAGCTACAGGCAGCTCAGAGTTTGATAGACGTCAATTAACCACCCCCGCGCTCACAGCCCCCCTCTCAGCTCCGGCACTTTGCCCATTTTTTAATTTTCCGGGAGTGACGGCATGTGGGACACTGCCAAGATGGCAATGGTAGGAACCATCCAACGAGCTTCACTTTTGCTCTTCAGAAACCTATAGGTGACGTCACGGAGGTTCCCTCCATTTCTTTTTATACAATCTGTGGTCCTGATGATCATAGGAGCTATGTTGTCGGGGGGTTTACGCCTCTGGTAGGGTCACCCATGGCAAACAGGTCTCTAGAGGAGGGATCAGACAAAGTGTGGCTCAACAGACTCTTATGATAATGAAAAACTATGGACCAAAGTTTCCCTTGCCCGGCCGTGGGTTACCGGGGCCCCCCCTCTGGAGCCAGGCCTGGAAGCGGAACATGGAGGCGAGCACCTGGTGGCCGGGCCTTTGCCCATGGGGCCCGGTCGGGCTCAGCTCGAAGGGTGACATAAGTCCCACCTCCCGTGGGCTCACCACCTGCAGGAAGGGCCATAGGTGTTGAGTGCAGTGTGAGATGGGCGGCGGCGGGAACCCTGGTGGTCTGATCCTTTGATTCAGAAGCTAGCTCTAGGGACGTGAAATATCATGTCTCTGGCGGGGAAGGACCCTGAGCTGATGCGCGAGGTTGAGCGGTTCCGGCTAGATATAGTTGGCCTCACTTTAATGTATAGCTTGGGCTCTGGAACCACTGTCCTCGAAACGAGATGGACCCTCTTCCATTCTGGAGTTGCTCCTGGTGAGAAGCTCAAAGCAGGTGTGGGCATACTCATTGTCCCCTGACTCGGTGCCTGTATTTTGGGGTTTGTCCAGGTGGACGAGAGGGTAGCCTCCCTCCGCCTTCAGATTGGGGGGACGGGTTCTGACTGTTATGTGTGCTTATACACTGAACAACAGTTCAGAGTACCCACCCTTTTTGGAGTCCTTGAAAGGAGTGTTGGAGAGCACTCCTTCCTGGGACTCCCTCGTTCTGCTGGGGGACTTTGATGCTCACATGGGCAATGACAGTGACACCTCAAGGGGCGCGATTGGGAGTACCGGCTCCCAATCTGAATCTAAATGGTGTTTTGTTATTGGACTTCTGTGCTCATCATGGATTGTCCGTAACAAACACCATGTTCAGGTATAAGAGTGTCCACATGTGCAATTGGCACCAGGCCACTCTAGGCCACAGTTCAATGGTCGACTTTTTAGTCCTATCATCGGCCTTGCGGCTGGATGTCTTGGACACTTGGGTGAAGAGAGGGGCGGAGCTGACAACTGATCACCTGGTGATGAGTTGGCTCAGACGGTAGGGGAAGATGCCGGTCAGACCTGGCACACTCAAAGAACATGTTTGAGTGTGCGGGTCTGCTGGGAATGCCTGGCGGAATCCCCTGTCAGAAAGAATTTCAACTTAATTGAAATGTTCAACCATGTCCCGGGTGAAGGGGGGACATTGAGTCTGAGTGGGCTGTATTCCGTGCCTCTATTGTTGTTGTGGATAACAACAGTGAGAGATGCTGAAGAAGGAGTCCTATCGGGCCTTTTTGGCCTGTGGGACTCTGGAGGCAGTTGATGGGTATCGGCAGGCTAAGCGGGACATGGCTTTGGCGGTCGCAAAAACTCGGGTGTGGGACGAGTTAAGAGAGGCAACGGAGAATGAGTTCCAGACGGCTTTGAGAAGATTGTGGTCCACCATCCAGGGACTCAGGAGGGGGAGGCAGTGCTCCTTCAACACTGTGTACAGTGGGGATGACCTCGACTCGGGACGTTGTAAGCCGGTGAAGGGAATACTTCGAAGGCCTTCTCAATCCCAACACATCTTCCGATGAAGAAGCATAGTCGGGGGACTCTGGCGTTTGCTCTCCTATTTCTGGAGCTGAGGTCGCTGAGGTGGTTAAAAAGCTCCTCAGTGGCAGGGCCCCAGGGGTGGATGAGGTGTGCCCAGATTTTCTTAAGGCTCTGGATGCTGGGCTGTTTGGTTGACACGCTGTTGCAGCATCGTGTGGACATCGGGGACAGTTCCCCTGGACTGGAAGACTGGAGAGGTGGTTAGGCCTGTCGCGATAAGCAATAAGTCAATTAATTGCACGGTAAGAAAAAATAAGCGCGATGAGTTTTGCCAGCCGCGATAATTTTTGTTTTTTTTTTCTTTCTTTTTCTATCTTACTTTACCATAGACTGTGTATGACAATAGGTTTCACTATGGAGTATCTTGACTGAACACTCTCCTTTCTAGCGGAGTGATGTCTCTCATGTCATACTGGACAGCAGCATGTTGCAGCACAAGACTAAGGTGAAGCACTTAACCTGTGCGAGCTGGTATGCCGCATTTGTTATACAGGGCTGCCAAATCTCAAGCATTGGCCATGAGACTAGCGCATTTGAGTGGCTTCCAATGCCCTCACACTAAACATCCAATTTCTCAGGCTGAAACACACATCAAGAGCAATGCTGGCTAATCGAGAGGTTCGGGAGGATTCCCAGTGGGCCGCATTACTTTTGGGACATGTCCCGGCGTATGTGAAAAAGGCGCAGCATTGCATCGCAGCAGCGCATGGTTCACAAACTGCTCATACATCAGTCTGACACGCAGCAATGAGGGGAGATATTTCAGCTTCACAAACAGCAACGATGCACAGTCTATTTTTTTTTATACAATGGTACTAACTGGCAGTTTTACCGGTTTTCCCTGTCTGAGCCCCATGTTTAATATTTTTTTTATATATTTTTTGAAGGCCAGTTTTGTTTACAGAACAGATACTTTATTATCTATCATACTTATTGTTTTTGGTTGTGTTTGGTTTTCATTCATCGTTAATGACACTGACAGTCCATTCTATTTATTGTTTTTGTTTTATTTTAAATTTCTTCCAGTTCCAGTGAAAAATGTTCTTTAGAAATGAAAGTTTATTGATCTTTGAAAGGGTGTTTTGCATTATTAGCTTTGCACAACATTATGGCTTATCGCAATCATTTCTGAGAAAATTTATCGCACAGCATAATTTGTTATCGTAACAGGCCAGGAGGTGTGCTCCAACTACAAGGAGATCACACTTCTCAGCAGTAAGGTCTATTCAGGGGTCCTGGAGAGGAGGGTTCGTCGGATAGTCAAATCTCGGACTGAGGAGAAGAAGTGGGGTTTTTGTTCCAGTTGTACGAGCTGTTTGGTCCCTGTATGATCGTTGCCAGAGCATTGCCGGCAGTAAATCAGATTGGATTCCAGTGAGGGTTGGACTCCACCAAGGCTGCCCTTTATCTCCGATTATGTTAATAACTTTTATGGACAGAATTTCTAGGCACAGGGGAGGGGATCCAGTTTGGTGACTTCAGGATTGGGTCTCTGCTCTTTGCAGATGATGTGGTTCAGTTGGTCTCATCGGGTCGTGATCTTCAGATCTCACTGGAGTGATTCGCAGCCAAGTGTGAAGCGGCTGGGATGAGAATCAGCATCTTCAAATCAGACCATGGTCCTCAGCCGGGAAAGGGTGGGGTGCTTTCTCAGAGTCTGAGAATGTGGTCCTGCCCCAAATGGAGGAGTTCAAGTATCTCAGGATCTTGTTTACGAGTGAGAGAAGGATGGAGCAGGAGATCGACAGGCGGATCTGTATGGCGTCTGCAGTGATGCAGACTCTGCATCAGTCTGTCGTGGTGGTGAAGGAGCTAAGCCAAAAGACAAAGCTCTCAATTTACTGCTCAATCTACATTCCTACCTTCACCTGTCGTCATGAGCTGTGGGTGGTGACCGAAAGAACGAGATCGCGAATACAAGCAGCCGAAATGAGTTTTTTCCGCAGTGTGGCTGGGGTCTCCCTTAGAGATAGGGCGAGAAGCTCTGTGATCCGGAAGGGGCTCAGAGTAGAGTTGTTGCTCCTCCGCATCGACAGGAGCCAGATGAGGTGGTTTAGGCATTTAGTCAGGATGCCTCCTGGACGCCTGCCCCACTGGGAGGAGACCCAGGACACGGTAGATTGACTACATCTTTCGGCTGGCCTGGGAACGCCTCAGGATCCCCCTGGACGAACTGGTGAATGTGGCCGGGTAGAGAGAAGTCTGGCTATTCCTGCTTAGGCAGTTACCCTTGCGACCCGACCCCGGATAAGTGGAATAAAATGGATAGATGGAACTGAACAGCATTACTTACTCCCATATCAAAGATGCAGCGGGCATCAGAGATGGCATGAACATAGACTTGATCATCCTCACAGGAACTAGAAATGTGAGACCTGTGGAAGAAAAAGAGACCGATAATGATCAGATTTACAATTCTATAATCAGTCACCATTTTAATCTGCTACAGATGAAAAGTATAATTTTTCTTTGATGTTAGCTGGTATTGAAATTCACAACTTAGGAGCTACATTTCTTCTTTAGACTGTGTTTTTCTTCAAATCTCACCTGACTCCAACAACCTGCACACCGAGCTCCTTGGCACTCTCCAGGAGATGCCTGCAGTCCTTGAGGGAGCAGCCAAATGTCATGCTCATCTCATCATCTGGATTAGATACCTCTGTTGACACCTGTAGTAGCAGCCTAAAGGAACAGACATGAAACAAAAATTATTGGTAATTGTTATATTGAAAATAAAAAGAATACAGCTTTATGAATCAGGGTAGTAAAGCCCTAGTTTTTTTTTCCCCTTTCCTCTTTTGGGCCTGAATTTGACCCTTTTAGAGCAAGCAATGGCTGCCTGTCCCTAACTCATAGGGTAGGCATCTTCTGGGTCCAACAAATGAATAATGTGAGTGGTTCCACATTTTGTTGGGGGAGCACAGGGTGTAGAATTATCTTGCTTTTTACTCTAATCATGCGTTTATCATGCGTTTTTTGTTTAGAAGTTATTACGGAGTATACGAGTGTTACAAGATACCAATACTACCTGTAGCTATGAAACTGATATAACTGTTTCCTCAATTTCACAGCTTTTCCCATAAGTGAATAAGAAATCGAACTGTGAAGAGTTTCACAAAAAAATAAAAGGACTAGAATGATACAGCCATTGACACTAGAAAACTCAGACATAGATATAATATGCTAGCAAAAGCAGAAACACACAAGACAACATCAGGTTTCTGGCTGCTACAAGCCTTTTAAAAACAGGGGGGAAGAAAAAGAAATTACTGAAAGGAGAAAGTTTCGGAGCTAACTAGTGCTGTGTCTAAGACAAGTCCTTTATGACTCAAAGTGGGACAAAATGGGCCAGACTAGCACCTGAGTAATACAACAAACTGTAGGACAGGGCTTAGACTGCAGCAAGGCCTCACTGTAAGTTTTAAACTCATCCTGTTAAATTTCAACTCACCAAAAAAGTAATACGATAAAGGCAGCAGACAAGGGCTGAATACTTTTGAATAACTGACTTGATTTATGTATTTTAGTACCAATATGCATCAAATAAACATTTAAACTGTCACAATAACTTAACAATGCCAAAACAGCATATTTCAAGTCACATGATTATTGCAGCCTAAACTATTAGTTATTCAGTACTTACTTGGCATTGGGGTGGCAGCGAGAAATTTTACGTAGTTCTGCTTCATTATCACACACGAGAATGTCAATGCCATTCTTAGCAGCATATTTTATCTGGGAGACCTGTTTGCACACACCGCTGTAGATGATGTCTTCAGAGGGAATGCCATGGCTCTGCACCAGTTCAAGTTCAGACTTAAATACAAAGAGACAAAGACAGAGTTGCAACCCATTAAGACACTTTATTTCAACAAATAACATTTGATCCTGCGTGTATAATGAATATTTAAAAGGTGCTCTTTAAAACTATTTTACATTTTGTGGACTGAGACTGACAGCGTCAAACCAAATAAATGTATTACTGTTTGCACAGACCATGAAAGAGCTGTAGAATATATGTGTTAATTCCTCTAAAAGTGATGCACTGCTGACAGTGCAAGACAACCATATGACAATAGTGATCAAACATATTGTGAAAGAATACCTTGTTGCTGCATGTGAATCCAGAACCAAGGGCAGCAAGAACTTCAATCACAGCTGGACTGCTGTTGCATCTCACAGCATAGTAGGGTCGAATCTGAGCCATGTGAGTTCGCCAGCGAACATGCTGCCTCATTATGACTCCCAGGTCTGCTACAAAGAATGCATTCTTCTCTGACTGAGGAAAGAAGAACACATACAGGTCGATGAGCTGGGAAACACTCATAGACCAAAGTCTTCAGTGACACCACATATGCATGATTTTTCAATACAGTGTGTATACATGTTACAATGCATTAAAATCCAGCTACTAGTTCTGATGCTATTTTAATGACCATGAAACACATTTTCATGAATGCATATGTTGTAAAAGCGTGAAAAACCCTTACAAGTGTTTGTTCATCGATGTGATTGTCAATCACGTCACAGAGGGCTGTTCCTCCCTCCAGTAGGCTGACAGAATATTGTGGTTCATCTGTGATTCCTTTCATTCTCTCAACCGTTTTCTTTCAATCCGACAGGCATAAAGAATGTGGCTAGTCCAAAGTAGTCTTGCTCACTCCCCCTCGAACCCTTGGGGTCCTAGATTTATGCAACAAACTGTACAAGAAAAGGATCAAATTAACATAAAACAAGCTCAAGTAGCACAACAGTTCCGATAAATTTAGATAATGCATGGTCAGGGGTATTGTCAAGTTCATTTCAGTATGTCTTGCAGCTAGAACTGAAACATCCCTGGGATCCACAATCAAAGTCATTTTCAGTGGGTGTCCAATCAGAGCAGAGAGCAGGTTCTACATTACTGTGTGGCATTGTCAAAGAGGTCTATTCTTCTAAAATACCACTATGAAAACAAATCTGGGGTTCAGAGTTCCTTTACTTTACCATCAATTACTCCAATTACCATTACTCCCTGAGCTGGCAACCCATAAATGTTCTTTTTGATGGAATTAACAAAGCTAGAATGCTGAAGGGGGTCTGTGTCACAATGACTTTGGTCTTGGATTAGGAAGATGAAATGGGAAGACAACAAATAAGCATTAAAGACCACAGCGGTAGATACAAGAGTGACATGGCTGACAGCAACTAAATAAACATAAAGTTAATGGTAAATGTGCAGTGATTTTCCATGTTTATTTCATTTTTAATTATTTTAAATCACTGCTGCAATTATGAAAATCATTCTGTCAAAACACTGGTTAAAATGGCACTTGAAGATGGCTTAACTCTGACATTCCTTTAAAATTAAAAACCTCACATAACTTGGAAAATGCTTAATTACTTATTCTAAAACATGGACGAAGAAATGGTTTACGCTTTATTTCATTCATTTTACTGTAGCTAACACTAACCAAGACTAAAATTACTATGGCTAAAAGCAGATCAGAAAATGGTGGTGCGTTACAAGAGCTAAAAATAGATCAGAAACAATTTAAAATCAGTTTAAGCTGTTGGTGACTCATCAGGGTACAGACTGTTTCTTTATTTATCTTTCCTTCTATCAAAACATTCAGTGACACTTTTTGCGGTTTTACAAGAAATAATACCATCAAGTTGATTCATACACTACATTGTGCACACAGTGCAAACTAAAGCTGAATGTTTTTGCCAGTGTTTCTGCTATGACATATTCTCAGATCTTCTTTCAAATGTGTTCATTCTTCAATTCAATGCCGATTCACCCACATGGATGAGTCCAGGGATGAACTCGTCCACTATCAGCTAGGATCCCAAGGCGGCTCGGCGTTGAAGTCAAATGGTTCTCTGTAAAGAGCTGCCCCTAGACCCTCTGGGTAGTTGCTGTACACCTGCAAAGAGCGAGATGAAAGCAGGGCATAAAGGAAACTATCACTGACCGAGAAAAAAAGAGAAAGGTTCCCATTACACATACTCCAGCGATTGTATGACCAGCACAATTATATCGGCAGGTGTTATTATTGTAAATGTTACTGTATATAACATTTCTGTAGTGGTAGTACTGTCTACACAAATCATCAAACAGGATAGAAAAACTTGGCTAATATGATTAGCTACATACAAAGCAGTCTGTTATGACTTTGAGACTTCATAACGTTGGATATATTAAATATTGCTTTTACCTAGCTACAGTGCTCACGTTAGTGTAGCGGCTTAGTTACACAGCCGTTTACAACGCAATAACGGTTTTTAAACACAGTTTATTTCATTTTGAGTGATGATTCTAGGCACAATTGTGTTAAGTTGAACATATAAAGTAACTAATTTAACGCCAGGCCACTCGTTTATTTAGCTAACAACGTGCTATGCTAATATTTAGCTAGCGGCGGGGTTAGCTAGCTTTACTTACGTTGATTGAAGACCCAAAAGAGGGGAGAGAACGCTTTTTCTTTTTAGGCGGAATTTTTAAAGAGTAGTGGGGTAACTATGAGAGAAAACGATAACTGCCATAGACAAGGCTAAATTATGACCGTTTGATGTTTAGATTGTGGAAGCTAGGACAGATCATTGGTATGACCGGGGAGAGGACGACGGCGGAAGAAGAGTGTTTGGATCTTCGCTAACGTTCGTACGACCAAATTGATCAACATCCGTTTTGATTATCAACGTCAATCCCTTTTTACAGTCTATGATCTACACTAACAAACACACTGAAAGTTTTTTTTTTCTTTTCTTATTCTGCAACTACAAAGCATTTCCAGTTATATTAATATAATAACATCCCTTTTCAGAGGTATTCAATCATTTTTTAAAACTTGCATACATATTACATGTACATTTATTACCGATTTGGCTTCACTTAAGTACGAGGAACTTGATTTATTTTAAGTGGAAGTCAAAGTTTCCAAATCCAGACGGAATATATTAAGCATTTGTTTGCAAACTATAAATTCTGACTTAAAAATCAAATCAATAATTAAAAAGTAAAATAAATAAATTCTAATATTAAAAATCAGAAGCATTCAGGACACAAATACACAATTTGGTTCCTCTCAAGTTACATCTATAATTATCTGTTAAACTGTTATGTCTTTCTTGATCACATTTCTCAAGAATTACCTGTGTTATGTCTTCATTGCATTTCCCATGGCTCAGTGATGTAGACAAAATGCTGTCCAGTAAAGTTGGCAGATTTTTCCCCTGTTTTGGACGCAGTCAACAGTTGTGTATGAACAATTTCAAATATTTTAAGGCATGCATATTCCCGTGGAGTTGAAGCTTTTCTGACCCTTAGACTGTCCTGTTTCGACTTTGACAAGTTGCGCCTGCCTCCCCGTTTTTTTTTTTTTTTTTTCCAAAGATAAATTTGCATGTCTCCCTCCTCAACACTGCAGGAGGAGGATGCCAAGCAATGCTCAGCCACTGTTATCTAAACAGAAGGGAAGTGTTTTCTCTTGGACTGGTTTGACTCCATATCAATGCTCCTGCTATTAAGTATAGTTTACATGGTTGGGAAATAAATATCCCTCAAATATTTTTGCATTTTACTATTTGCCAGATTTAGATTTGGCCATGTTAAATAAATTGATATGTGGACACATTCATAGATTCTTAAAAGTTTAAATTCTTCAAACAAGTAATGTATTGTTGGTGTATTGCAAAGATCCACTAATGTCTGCCTCCTGAAGTTAAAGTTCATGTTGTCTGTTTAATCTTTGGCTACTCAGTGTATTCTTAACTCAGTCTTTCCAAAGAATTCTTACACAGTCAGAGTACTTATAGTTCTTGCAAAAGAAAACAAACAACAACATACATACTCAAAGGGTACACATGCAAGCAGTTATGTTTACACATAATCACACAATGAAATTCTCCAGTAAACTGCAACCCAGTCCTTCATAGAAATTTTGTGTTATCCAAAAACAATAATATCCCTCATGACTTTTCAACACTGAATGACCCACGTTACCATCTGGATGATGTAGCACTTCATGACGTATTATTATTTTATTTACTTTTTTTCCCATATCACTGAAATTCTTCATAAGGTTAGATGAGCTCTGAATGCTCATTGGGGAAAAATAAACAATAGCAATGTTGGTTTCACTAATAAAACAGTTTCAGAGAATCCATTGTAAAAGCTGGAGAGGCAGCGTCTTTCCCTCAAACTGCAAAACAAAAGCTGTTCCGTGTTTTGTGCCTGTTTTTGCCGCCACTAAATGAGACTATGTATATATAAGGCTAATCACACATAACATCTAGAGTGGCTTCCAGTAAAGCACAGTGTTTGATTTCCATTGTTTGGGTCATAATAGCCATGGCAGCCACTGGGTATGCGGCAGAAGGGACATGTGTACCACCCACTGTGGGGGCAAATACACCAGTGGCTGCATTGTGCAGCAGGAATCCTTATTTGCAAACATTGCAAACAGATGACATCAATGCACAGACATAGACATAGTCATAAATCAACCCTGGCCAAGAATCTCCACCTACACAGGAAAAAACAAATTATTCCAACTTACTAAGTGGATTAAACATGAAAATGATGAAGTATTTCCAAGAGAATTAATTGCCTTTGGTTATTGATTAATACTTAGGAAAACCTGCCATCTTTCTGAGAGGCTGCAAATCTACCAATTCGATAAATTTCTGAATAATAAGTCATGGATTTGTTATGTAGACATTAGTGACTACATAAACCCTTAATAAAGTGGCCTTGTGCAATGGACTCTGGTGTTAAGTCACTCAGAAGTGGTTTCTCCTCTTCTTGCCAGAGAATGTTGCTAAGTAAGAAGGAACTCCAAACAAACTGCTCCTCATGCTGAGCTGAATGTTAAGCAAGGAAATAAAAAAGCAACTGGCTCCAAGAACACTATAACAATATAGCAAATATGCAAAAGCAATTTCTTTAAAAGGCCTGAAACAAGAATCTAACAAAAAATAACAGGTATTTTGTATAATTTTAGTGCATCCAAAAAGCAACTGAGAAATGGCTTTTTCTCCCTCCCCCTTTAGCAATATACCACTGGAACGGACAAATCCATTTCTCTGAGATTTCCGTGAGATGTCAGATATAACAATACTATCAAAGAGGTGGAGGGATACAGCAAGATATAACCTAATGGTCAAACAATAACACAGTCTAATAAATGATGCACATTTCACCCTGATTTCCTTCGTTTCTGCCAAGAAAACCTAATTGATTATATAATAAAATAATTCTATCAGTGCATAAGATTACAGTGAAAATAATTAAGCAGTCTCTTCTTTCTGGGAAATAAAACCTTGTGTTGTTCCCATGAGTTAAATGAGAGACAAAAAAAATTGTAATATATTAACATGTAAATACCCTGGTTTTCTGCATTATATGCCTGGTGTTACTAGTGTGTATGTGGGCATATGAACAGTTCATGGTAGTCTAAGATAGTTTATACAGGTGATGTGCAGTGGGACAGTGTATACAAAGCATCTAGACTGACCTTTCCTGGAATACATGAATGATTCAACAACATACTTGAGTAATGCTTTACTGTGTTAGTACATTTCACAGTGTTTGTACAGTAGTAGAAGAAGAAAAGGAAACATCTCAACAGTTATCAGATTTGTTACGTGTCTCCAGCAAACCATACTTTTTTTTAGAGCCATACTTCAAGACAAATCACGCAACAGATTCATTAGAAGCTCTGATGGTCACTTAGAAGACTCCATGCAAGGTTGAAGTGTTGATGATGTGTACGAAAAGGTTTAAACCATTTGTCTTTTCAGTGCTATTTATTGCAGAAACAGCGCACATTTCTCTCTTATTGAACCTGAAGAGACCACAAACCAAATTCTCAGCAGCTGTCTGTCTTCTGCACACTGTTCAACTCTGTGTCCTGCGTGTGTGTCCTGATAACATTCCAACAGACTGGCTTTTTGCCAGCCACGGGCAAACTCAACCCTAGTGTTTGATGTCGATGGTTGGCTCCAGACAGACCAAGCATTGTGTCCCAAACAATGAACCCCAGACCCACTGAACTATAAACATGTGTCTTTGGGGGCGTTTTCCTCACTTTCTTTGCAGGAGACACCCATAGTCAGGAAACCTGACCCGGCTTTTCTAAATATAGTAACTCTAAAGCCTGAAATGGTGCTGACTTGGCACCCATCATCATTCTCTAATATGTACTAAATGTACTAAAATATTTGAAATGTTCACTGACGCTCAAGTATGGGGTGGAGGTCTTGTAATTCAGGAAATTTATCATGACTAAAAATGACCAAAAACCTTCATCACTATAATAAAACTTTGCTACAGTTACTGTGGCATACAAATGTCAGCATATAAATGTCTTTTATTTGAGAAATAAATTGTTATGCATGTAATTTTCTATTAAATAACAACAATACTGTCCTGATAGGGTCATGGACAGATTAGCAATAATGAATAATAATGGATTGGATTTATATAGCACTTTCAAGATACCCAGAGAGCTTTACACTGAATCCATTGTTCATTTACTGGTGGTGGTAAGCTACATGTGTAACCACAGCTTCCCTGGGGCATACTGACAGAGAAGTGGTAGCCAATCCGTGCCAGCGGCCTCTCCAACCACCACCAAATATTCATTCACATTCCTACACCAGTGTTGATGACACAGTAATATGGGTAAAGTGTCCTGCCAAGAATTACTGAATGAATCTACCTGGTATAAGCCAAGGGGCCAAGGAGTCAGAAGGAGGCCTTAATGGTAAGTCACCTATCTGTGTTTTTGTTTGTTTTTTTTCTCAGCTAAATAAGCTAATGAGACGCAAATAAGTTGTAGATGAAGAAATATAAACTGACCAGGAAATATTATTTAAGAGGAACAAAATGACCAAAATGGAGCACAAAATATCAATCAACAGATATAAAACAGTCTCAAAAGATAATGACAACCAAGAGATACACACAGATCAAGATGCAAAATGACCTCAGAAAAAGTATGGCTATAAAGACATGAAAAACGCCAACATTTTTAAACAAAGTGACAAAAGTTAATAGTTGTTAGCCATAAAACATGGCAAAATGATTAATTTGAGACACAAAACAAATATAAAGATGCCAGCTGACATGAGGTGACCAGTGAGATGTAATGAACAACGAGAGGCACAAAATAAAACACAAAATGAGACTGGAAGTAACAATGAGGACAAACAAAATGAGTATGAAGAGACAGTGAACGGCTATCCATAAGCATATATGTATTTTTTCTTGTTGTCATGTGTCTCTCTCTTTTTGGGTGTCCTGACCCTCTGTAAAACAAATGAGGGTCCTCATTCATGTCTGTGCCCAGTAACCTGTTGTTTCATGATGCACCCATGGGTGAGAATCTAGACCAACAGGGTCGTCCCAGAGTGTTACATATATGCTAAGACTCACAATCCTATATATTTCTGGGGACTTTTATCCTGATAATCTACTTTATGTATATTTAAGCCTGTGTATTGATTTGGGTTTTAGCATGTTATTGCTTTAGTAATTTACGCTGCAGTAGCAGACTTTCGCCAGCCGAGGCCGCTGCTGAGTTTCCTCAGAGTGTGAGGCCTTCCGGTTCCTCTATCGGATCAGCTGACTCTGATGCTGCTGTCAGGAGACCTCACGATCTACAGTGAATGGCAGTTATGAGAATTAACAAGCCATAGAAACACTAAAATCAACTATACATTGACAAGAACCCGAAACGTCTTTAACACGCGGGTGAGTGAGATTGTTGAACACTACGAATTATCACACTAAGTTGTTGTTGTTAGCAAAGCTAGCTAAGTGGCTAACGGTAGCTAATCCCTGCTGGATGCTTATTTGACCTTAACCATCGTTTTATGTCAGCCACCGTTCCTGTACTTAACCGGTTGATTATCATTTTCGGGGATAGCTAGTGGTCAAGGAGTGAGAATAAGCCGTGTGATTAAACAATAACGTGAGGCTGTGATAGACTTTAACATTGAATGAGACCCTGTTCCTACTGAAGCATTATTTCACTAACCTCACTAACGGTAAACAGTGTCAGGACTTTTAATTACAGCAGCACCAGCTAAATTTAAGTCTAGCAACAAACAGATTATATCTAAGCAGATTTAAACTGTATTGCAGGGAATTATTATTCTTCTGATTGCTTTATTTTTTTTCTAGACAGTATGCAGCAGTTTTAACATGACTTTCATCTCAGTTCTCTCTAGGTACACCAGTGCTTTAAACATGACAGAATTTTGGCTGATCTCTGCCCCAGGAGAGAAGACTTGCCAGCAAACATGGGACAAAATGATGACAGCTACCACACGTACCAACAACCTCTCCACCAACCACAAGTTCAGCATCCCAGACCTTAAGGTTAACATGGATTTCTAGGCTTCCCTGCATGTTAACGTTAACTAGCTATCTGCATGGTAACGTAATGCCTTTCCTCCACAACGGAGTAATTAGATAATTCAACTTATAAATAAGGGCATGATTTCCTTTCATGCAAGCTATCTGATTATGTTGCCATTTATTTCAAAAGTAGTTTTAATCTAAAAAATAATATTAGGTTAATGTCACAACCACTTACCTTGTGTACCCACTGTCAAGAGTAAGCTGACTGCCTGCTTGGAAAACAGTCTTTGCACAGATTGCTTGTCTGCATGTTGAAGCGATGTTTAGATGAAGTTTTTATCCACAGAGCAGCTCAGCTCGACTGGTTCAGTTCCTCTCTGTGCTGAAAGTGAAGTAACCCTGTTGACATTGCTTCCTCATAAAGCCGAAATGTCCTCCAGGAACATTTAGCAATGCATGAGCAGGTCTGGACAAAGAGGCGCCATCCTAAGCACATAGAGGCCCCTGGGTGTCACTCTAGACTTGTCGAACCTCAGATGTCAGTGTTTAAACAGAGCCCTGCTGACCTCACTTAAAAAAACACCCAAAACTCAAGACTCATAAGTTTGATGATTTATTTATTTGTGTGTGTGTGTTATAAACAGGTTGGAACACTTGATGTCTTGGTTGGACTATCTGATGAACTGGCCAAATTAGATTCCTTTGTTGAAAGGTATGCACCTTTTTGTACTTTGTATGTCATTATGGCTGATATTGTTTCCTCATGTCAGATAGCTGAAAACCTAACGTACATTCCTGACCTTCTGATGTAGCCGACTTACCTTTGTCTAATCTGCTGCCAGACCCTGTAAAAATGAGGAATTTTGCAGGGACCTGAGAATAGTGAGCCCTGCAGTCTAAACTTGGCAATTTACAGTTGGGTGACACATGAGCAGTTCTTTCTTTTGTCATATTTATGCCATATGACCTATGTGTCATGAGTATAGTCTTTTGGAAATATTGACATATAAAACTCACACACAGCTTATACTGCCTGAGCTGTACTTTGCTTCTTTTGTGGATGTTTCCACAACAGTGAGAAGGACCAGCCTTGCAACATGGTTTCACCTGTTTGCCTACACCTTGTTGTTAATCTAGTTCTATTTTTTTCCAGCATATCTGGAACAAACATTATCATAATATGGACAATAGCATATTGAAAAAAAATAATTAGAAATAAGGACATGTGGCCAAAGTATGTGATTATAAGCTTTCAGCTGTGATCACTGCTGCTTTGAACTGCCGCTGATGTGCTGTAAAATATTTGACCTCTGTAAGTCGGCCATATTACGAATCTCTTGGCAGGAGATTTTCTTTACAGAACCATGTGAAACTTTTTGATGTGTCTTGTCTGTTTACATTATATTTAGAAGGATGAGGCTGCAGTGGCCGAGTGTGCTGGGCGAATGTGGTTTACATTGGCTTTGTGCTTGCAGTCTGTGTTGTTGCAGTATGTTTTGATGTCTGCTGGTTGTTCACAGTGTGGTGAAGAAGGTGGCTCAGTACATGGCCGATGTCCTGGAGGATAGTCGCGACAAAGTGCAGGAGAACCTGCTGGCCAACGGAGGTAAAATGTCTATTTGAAATTGCTTTAATAAAAGTGTACTTTTTTCTACCTTCTGTCTTACCATTGTATGATGAACAAATTGTCTTTTATTGTCCATGTTTTAGTTGATCTTGTCACCTACATCACAAGATTTCAGTGGGACATGGCAAAATATCCCATAAAACAGTCGCTTAAAAACATCTCTGAAATCATCTCAAAGGTAGGCCTGTTTCTTAGATTAGAAAATGTGTATGTGTTAATAATTTCCTAAGGGGAAGTAGTTGTCATTATTTTCATCTTCTAGATTTCACCTAAATGTGGTCACTTCACTTCAAGTTGTTTTTGTGTAATTTGTTCAGTGGTCTTTGTTAGCTGATCATTTCAGCTTTGTTTTCTATAATCCCACAGCAAGTAACCCAGATTGACAATGACTTGAAGGCCAGAGCATCAGCATATAATAACCTGAAAGGAAACCTGCAGAACTTAGAAAGGAAGAATGCGTAAGTCTAATATAATATTGCATCTTTGTGATCACAGACTCTGTTTTCTTAATCTTGTTTGTTCTCTGGCTCTGTGTTGTAATGTTGTCATGTGCCACCAGGGGGAGCCTGCTGACCAGGAGTCTGGGTGACATTGTGAAGAAGGAAGACTTTGTACTTGATTCAGAGTATCTCATCACTCTGCTGGTAGTTGTACCAAAGTGAGTGTAATTTCTCCAGCCTGTCCACACAGACATCTAGAGTGAATTAGAAATAAACATTTGGATCATGTTTGTTTTTACTGTTTTGCTCTTTTAGGACAGGATACACCGACTGGCAGAAAACATATGAAACACTTGCTGAGATGGTGGTACCTCGATCCACAAAGTAAGTCATAGCATTAATGTGAAGTCATTAGACTGATTGATTTAAAATTTCTCATCACAACATTAAAACCAGCACCAAACTTTTCTTCCAGTCTCCTGTTCGAAGACAACGACAGCGGGCTGTTCAGTGTCACTCTATTCAGGAAAGCCATAGATGATTTTAAACACAAAGCCAGAGAGAACAAGTAAGAATTTTTATTGTGTGTGATGATGTGAAACATGAAAAGGATCTATGTGAGAAAATCAGGAACGAGTCTGCTGGATGAATAAATAACTAATAATGCAGCTGTATCAGAGGAGAGTGAGGCTGCGCCAAGAAAACAATGTTAATTTCACACGTTTAACCATCCCACATTATAATGTGTGTAGACTGTGAGCTTGTTTCTTCACACGGTTATGTGGCTTCTGTCCTCGCAGGTTCACAGTGAGAGACTTTCAGTACAATGAGGAGGAGATGAAGGCAGACAAGGAGGAGATGACACGGCTCTCCACAGATAAGAAGAAGCAGTTTGTAAGTGAATTGAAATCGTAAAGGCTGAAAAACTCTTTTTTTCTTCCACCAAAAAGATTATTACATCTCTTTTCAAGTTTGTTTTATTGATATTATTAACTATTAACTTATTAACTAAAAGTTGCCATTTTTGTTGTAATTGTCCACAACACAAAGTACTACAACACATCCTTTAACACTTTACTTGTTCAAAGTAAAGCAGTCTGACTGCACTGTTAGTTATAGTAGATCAATTCTACCTCCCCTCCCTGTGTAAAACCAGAAGTGTTTGCTCTTTTATCAGAAAATGACAAGTTACATCCTGAAGCTGTTTAAAATGTGCCTGCTGTGCAGCTGGAAGCAGTCAGAAAACGCTGACCGCCCACATTTCCAGTCAAGGTTTAGCTTTTCCACTTATCAGTAGCGTTGCATAAAAGGCAGCTTTAGAATGAAAACATTCAACTGCAGGAAAATGTGGGTAATTAAATGCTGCTTATCAGAACCACTGAGCTGGCTCTGATAGGAAGCAGCTATTTTACAGTATTTATGGCAAATCATCTTCAAACGTAATTATGATTAAAGACTTGTGCATCCAAAACAAGTGTTTTCTGTTCCTCCTCTCTGCAGGGTCCACTTGTTCGATGGCTGAAGGTGAACTTCAGTGAAGCCTTCATCGCGTGGATTCACATTAAAGCACTGAGGGTCTTTGTGGAATCTGTGTTGAGGTACCGATTAAGCATGATAACTGCAGGCTGCTTGCATTGTGTCCTGGATTCCAGCGAAGCAAACACGTCATTATGTGGTTTTCTTTCAGATATGGACTGCCAGTGAACTTTCAGGCAATGCTTCTGCAGCCAAACAAGAAGACCTTGAAGAAGCTGCGAGAGGTGCTGAATGATCTCTACAAACACCTGGACAGCAGCGCAGCCGCTATTATTGATGTGAGTGTTTTAATAACAAGTTGTATGTTAAACCCCCATTCTTCATAGTCATCAAGAAGACACCACATGTAAAAGGAACATAGGCACGTCTTTATATAGAAAGATATAAAGCTGTTTTATAATGAATAAATACTGAGTAATAGTTCAGCATTGTAACCAAAACAAATAAGTGGACCAAAGTTTTGGTCCTTTTTTCAAAAATAACCGACATGCCTCATCATTTACAGTTATTTTATATTTAAAACATTACAAGTGCATTATAAGTGTCATTCATTTCCATCCGTTTATCGTAGGGCTGTCAGATGATTAAAATTTTAATCAGATTAATCACAGCTCATAAATGAATTAATCATGATTAATCACCATTCATGACTATTCCTGAAATATGCCCAATGTTACTGTATTGTTTCAACAGAAAGAACAAGCCAATGCTCACTTCAGGGTTTTTTAGTTTTTTTTTTAAACATTAGACCACTTTAGTTGTAATAATCAGTTCAATATTACATAAAATCAAGACCTTAAAAATATCTACTTTGTGCCCTGCCTGGCCCCCATTAAAGCTTTTCTAGACTCGCCCCTGCATCGCTGACGTATAAATCCTTTCTACCTCCTGTCAGCTTCTTTGTTTGGGTCCTGCTCTGATTTGTATCTCAGAACCTGTTCATAATTTCTCTCCTCACATTCATGCCCCCTAAATGATCAGACCTTGTCTCCAACGTCTGGAAAGCACCAGTGATTTAGAGAAGACGTCCCCTTGCTTCCTTTTGCTGTTTCACTCTCACTAGCTATCTGAACCTGATCTATCTTCATAAATGTGTGTGTGGCTGCCTTTTTCTTTCTTCAGCTTCACAATACTTGTTGAAACAAAGAATATTAACATCTCCTTAACAGTGACGTAACAGAATTACTTCCGTCTAACACTGGAATCGTGTATCACGTTCTAACATATCGTGCATTCTAGCATCTCAAACACGTATAGCAACAACGGACTGATTAAAAAAGCTTCAACATCACCGATGAAAGCACGTTATCCGATAGTTCATGGAGTGAAGAGGTTCATGATTTCATAAATATTACAAACTACATCCCATCAAACTGTCAGATATGTTTCCTCTGTGTTTAGAAGGAAGATTGGTTCTCGCAAGGGGGAACGGATCTCGACGGGAAACTGGCCTCGACATGGCACTGGCTTTTTGTCAGAGTAAAACCCTGCTTATAAAGCCTTGCCACCGGCTTTTAGTCTGGCTTTACTGCGACTGAAAGCCGGCGTTTACCATGACTATGAAAGCAGCTGAAACCTCGTAAACATACAACTGGACCAACGAGGCTGGTGTATTTTAGCAGAAACTACTGTTATGCTGCTCATGGTAACGAGCAACACTGTCTAACAAAACCAAATGAAAAAATGTAGCTTCAGGCTCATTTAGGCTGTACCGTTGACTTGTTGAGGAGAAAGCTGCAACTTCAGCATCCCTTTTAAAATCTTTCTCTTTCTTGAGCTCCTCCTAGCTGGAGAAAGCTAATGCGATGTTAATCCTTTTTGTATCGTCTGGTTACGCTGCCTTTTAAGTCCCATTTTTTGCTTTCTTGGCTATGGTGCAAACGGCTCCCGAGCTGCTCCTCCCTTGTCTCAATCACCATGCGATGGCTTGCAGGTGCTATTTGTCCCTTGCTGGTGGCTGTAGTTTCAAGATGGCAGACCACCATGGCGCTGCCCTACTGGCTTACCCCTCTTATGTATAAACAAATCTAAAATTCTTTGCTTATGAGAATGTGTCACTTTATTAGTGGAAGTCATAATACACCAATAATAACACATACATACATGCAGGCATCAATTTTGGCCAGTAAACAACAGAAAATGTCTCTTTAAGGCAGTCGTTCTCAAACTGAGGGGTGGGCCCCCCTGGGGGGGAATGTTTATTCCTCCAAAAGGGGGGCACGATAGAAAAAATTTGAGAACCACTGCTTTAAGGTGTTTTGACTTTGTGACCGAGTGAAACAGGAGCCCCCTCTTGTGGTAATAGCTGGACACTGCATACTGGGTTTAAGAGATGTTAAGCAGTTAAACTATAAATAAAACAGTATGTTAAATCAACAAATACTTCATTATGTAAATTAAACTTAAAATGATAAAAAATAAAATACTTAAAAAAAGAAATCTTACATTCAGAATGACCTCAAATGTAGGGAAACCTGGGATTTACGTGATGTTTCTGTAGTACAGCAAAAAAACAACAATAAAACAAAGACATCTTTTTATCTCAACCAACTTTAACCAAGTACTACAATTGCCTAACCTTAACCAAAGACTTTCATTGTGTGACAAGTACAGAAGGAGAGGGAAGTGAAGTAAAGATGACAAGGGGGAAAAAAATAATGAAAACCAGGAGTCTTAGTGTTGGACCTGAAAAGGAAGGTGACATGTCAGAAAATAGTGACGAAGGGGCCCACTGTGTGTCAAAAACTGGAACCAAACATCATGTGGCAAGATGGAAATGACACAGTGTAGATTTTGTTGCTGAATTCTGTGAAAGCGAGGAGAAAGTTTATCCTCTCAGGGCCACCGTAGACACATTTTATCCCACCATGTTGGCTCTTCATCTATTCCACCCAAACGAACCTCTGCTGTAAACAAGGTGCGCTCCCCCCCCCACACACACACACGGACTAACACTGCTGCTGTGTGTTTTTCTTCTCCAGTCAGCGATGGACATCCCAGGCCTGAACCTGAGCCAGCAGGAGTATTATCCTTACGTCTACTACAAGATCGACTGCAACCTGTTGGATTTCAAAGTTTAAACCTTTGCCCTGTTTTCTGTCTTCACGCTGAGTGTTAAGTTACTTTCTTCCGGGTACAAACTTCCCCCTCCTCCCACGCTGTCCGCATCCTCATCGTCTCTCCTCCATGCCAGCTGCTTGAATGACCATGCTGCATGTTTATTCCTTGTGGTGAAAAGGCTCATCAGCAAGCTCCCACCACCTTCTACAACCAAGGGGCAAAAAAAAAAAGACTTTTAAACATAGTTTTTGTTTACAGTTTATTTCTTAAAGCCTCACAAGTGATTAGCTTTTTGATGTGAAATGAATAAAGAAATCACAATGGAGAGTTGTACATTTACTGTGTCATTCCACATGTGCTGATAGCTACATCTGTACTGGTGTTCATTAAATTGTGTTTATGTATGAGTGATTTGATCATTGTATCTATGGAAACCACATCTGTACATGTTTCTGAGATTGTGGGTGAGCCCTGCAGATATGAAACAAAGGTGTTATCTGAGCGTGTGTCGTTGTTTCATGTTGTGTATATTTGCTGTCAAAAAGAGATCTATATCTGAGAGTTGTGTTATCCATTGATTAAATAAACATGATTTAAATAATTAACCTGTTGTAAACTGATTATTTACAGAGAAAACTGCATCCTCCAAATTTTTAAGTTTGATTTGAGGGTTCATTCAAAACGTTGAGTGCAGTTTATCAGCTGGTTATGTGCATGTGACAGAAACGAACAGATGCGTGAGGAGCATTGGGTTTGTAATAAAAATGAGAAGCCTTGTGAATGCTGATCATGTGCAGAGCTGTAGGCACATTCAAGGAAAACTCAATCATTAAGAATGCAGTAAAAAAAAAAGAACTTGAACATCAAGCTGGGTAGAAAACAACAGCAGAGGGCACCAAACAGATGCATCCACATGCAGTTTTAGGGCCCCACTAAAAGTCATAATACAAAACATGAAAAACTTGTTTATTTCTTTAACATTTTCAAGGAACTTATAATACACTAATGTCAGTTTTTGGTGACAACCCCTTTAGCAGGCATCTCATCTTTCAGCCCCTGTTTGGGTAAATTTAGCCTATTAAGGTGAGAATATAAGAAAGTTTTTCTAAGCAGTTTACCCTTCAGTGTTTGGACAGTTCAAAATGTATCTGGTGTTTCAGACCTCACTTCACTTTCATCTTTCTGCCCTGATAACTTGCTTTATCTTTATTCATCTTTTTTAACCCTTTTTGCAGGCATTGCTAATAGAAAAGCCAATTGTTGCTTATTGTTAGGACATTAGTCATTTAAATGATACACAGGGACATGTAAAACTTTAATTCCTAACACCAGAATATGATTTACATTTGTATGAGTTTTAAAACCTGGTGTGCATGTAAACAGACCACTAAAGTTAAAGTTACAAAATATCTATTTCTCCCAAACTCTTGCATGATTTCTTTTTCAACAGCAATAAATAAATAAATAAATAATAGTAATACAAAAGTATAGATGCCGTTAGAGTATCTGTACTGTGATGAAACTATGGAAACCATGACTCCTTTATGAGAGCTGATCTCACATTACGTCCTTTAAGTGGGTCAAATGACGCTATTCTCCTCATCCATGTGTGTAATAATGTTTTGTGGAGCAACATGTTCTTTGCATGATGAATTGACCTCCTGGCCAAGGCTAAAACCCATAAAAGGCAACTAGCATTTGATGCTTCAGATCTCTGTATTTTTCACAACAATCCTGAATTCAATTTTATACTCAAGGTGATTAATTAGTGCATTAGAGAATAAATATATTAACAGAAAATCAGAATGAGTGAAAGTAAAGAAGGTGTTTTTGTAGCAGTTGTAATTTCTACCTGTGTCTGAAGGCTGGGCTGATTAGGGGACAATGCTGTAGGCAGTCTGCTGAGTTCCTCTGCTTTCTACATGTCTACCTTCTTCCTGTTAAACTTTCATGTTTAGATCAGGTAAAACATTGATGAGTGACCACAATCTGTTTTCTTTGTTGATGTTTTGATATTAATTGTTTTTACACTGTGCAAATAAAAGAAAATTCACACAGACTCAGCAAAACTGGACAATAGAAGATGGAGAAATGTTTCCTGGTCTGATGAGTCTCTATTTCAGCTCCACATTCAGATGCTAGATACTAGGTGTGGGGGAGATTTTCTTGGCCCACTGGGCCCCTGATTACCAACATGGCCTGGTTTAACCACCACAGTCTACCTGAGTATTGTTGCTGATCATGTCCATCCCTTTATGACCACAGTGGAGCATCTTCTGATGCTACTTCCAGCAGGAT
>JBAFTA010000007.1:28011057-28024839 GCA_036919975.1 Melanotaenia parkinsoni | reverse complement strand
ATCTATCTATCTATCTATCTATCTATCTATCTATCTATCTATCTATCTATCTATCTATCTATCTATCTATCTACAACATTTTGTATTTTAGTTAAGAAAAAAACAATAATAATTTAGAAACCATTGTATTATTATGCAATAATGAACCAATTCTCCCTCACCCAGTTTTGGTCACAATCCTTTGCTTGAAGCAAACTTTAGTCTAAAGAAGAGTTCAGCTGAGGTTGTGATGCATTTGGAGGGCAGCAGTAATTAACTAGCTTTGGGAACGCCACTGTGAGACAAATTTCCTGCATCACAGTGCTCTTTATTTTGATTGTTTCACCAAACTGTCTCCTCTCTGTGACAGGATTTCTAATACTGGTCTTGCTTAGGATGACTGCTGCTGTTAATCTGCAGTCCAGCGAAATCTACTTTACTTGATATCCTCATCCAACTCTTTCTTCCTTTTCCTAGTTGTTGTTTTTATTCTCATCACCCTTTTTTTCTTTCTATCCTATCATTCCGCTTGGTTGCTTGAAAGCCTGGGAACCGGTAGAAGGAGACATATTTGCTTTGGCCCCACAGTCACAGGGAACACTCTTATAGATTCCTGTTTGCAGGAATTTATAGCCAATGTAGCTTAATTAAAATAGCTTAGTTAGTCTCTTGTTAACTTGAGTGGCAGCTAAATAAGAAATCTTTTTCATGCATTTGTGCTCTTAACTAATAGAAAAAACATGAAAATTAAAGCATACATCATTTAATTTCCAGAGAAAAGGGAAACTCACTCAGTATATATAAAATTTCATCCTTCCTTCCAGTAGAAACCTTGGCAGTTTTATTTTTTTACTAAATTATTAATGCTATGTTGTTAAACAAATCAATCAAAAAAGCCCAGTCAGTTTCATGGGGGAAAACAAGCGACTATGAAAGGACAGCTGATAGAACAGCTTTACTTGAGACTGTTCCTGTAGCAGTTTACTTAAAATCACTTGACACTGAATGAAAACTTCTGCATCAGGATTTTTAACTTTTAACCATAAGCCTTTGTTACAAATGAAAGCCACTTTCTCGCTGGCTTCACACAAACTCTGTACTTTGGATGAATTATTATCATAATTAACTTATAACTAACTTATAATTAAACTTTGTCATTATGGATAGGGTTCCTTATCCTGCATCTTATTAAGCAGTGTTAGGTTAGCTATTACAAAATACCCAGTTACAGACAAATATACATGCTTAGTGCATGCAGGTTTAAATATTCATGAATCATTTAATCTCAATTATCAGCCACATTTTGGACATCAGGACAGATGCATCTATTTACACATTTGCTGCAACCATACAGAGGCTGTCTTAAACCAAACACTAAGGCTACAAAAAGTAAGAAAACATTTCAGAGTTTGCCTTGTCGCATTTGGCTGATCGCATTTTAACCCTTGATTGAACTCTTAAAGACATTATTTAAAGACAGCTAAGAAAAGGTGCAGATGAGAAAGAGCCTGATAATACCATTGTTTACACTGGACAGGGCAGCATGATGCGTATCTGTCATATCCTCTGCAGCATGCTGTGACTGTCTACAGGGAATGGTTTCCATGCAGTAACCTTAGGTTATAGTAAGAGCCTGAATGAGTATGTCTGCATTTTTCTGTGCTTGCAACCTATCATGTGTCAGTTGATGTGGATCTGGGTGGAGCTCAGACAAAGAGGCCACATTCATCCATCCCCCCTGAGGTAACTCAGATGCAGTGAAAGGGGGGAGAGGAAGGCAGACCTCCTTATATGACTCCTCCTCAATGTAAGATTGTCCATAAATCAGCCCCTCATCTTTCTCTCTTCTCTGACCTGACGGTCCATGCATTTACCCTCATCAATTCACACATTTCTTTTCTGCTGTGTTTATACTCTGTGTGTGCTCTGTGTTTTCTCTCCTTTTCCGTCCCCCATTCTGTCATTCATTCTTGCTCCGTCTAGCTGCCCATGTGGTTTCTCTCAGTGTTTTATATGCTGTATCTCCCCCTCTGTCTTTTCTCAGAGCTCAGAGCTGCAGAATAATCCTCTATGTGATTCCCCACTCTTGTCTTTTGTTCTTTTGGCAATGATGACTTTATCCACCATGACTCTCCAATTCCACAGCAGACTGCAGTAAACAAGTACACCATCTCTTGACCTACATGCATTACGTCTGGAAAGACAAACAACAGTCCTGTTTCAGTGTATTTCATGTTTTCTATTTACCCATTTTTCCACACATGAAATCATTTTTTGGTTCTTTATAAAATACAGTTTTTCTTCTAAGACTTGAGGATGTCATGGTCTTATTTCTTATCCCTCCTCATTTGAATAACAAAGAAAATGCAATTGTAACATTTCCTAAAACCTATATTAATTTGTTCTGTGCATTGAGAATGCACATTTGAATGTGAATGTTGAATTAGGATGCAAATAATTTAATGAAAATAATTCATTTGCAGCTTGTTTCCTCTTTAACTTTTTAAAACTTGAGGTTCCCCAGTGGAAATCATCCAGATGGTGCCAAACTGGGCCAAAATGTCCATTTTTGGGACTTTAGCTACTCCAACTAAAACTTCTCTAATCTTGTTCTGCTTCCCTTTATCAGAGTTGGCCTTTGCAGACATAATATAGACACATTGTACTATGATTTGATTTGTGTTAGCAAGACTGAAACCTTTTCATTTATGCTGTGTGCCATCTTTATTTAGTCTTCAGCAGTAAAACAAATACTAATATTTAGACATTTTAACACATTTCACAAATGTTCCCTTTACCATGACTCCAAAAGTAAAATATACATCGTGGTTGCAAAGATACACTCTTTTCATTATGGGCAACCAAATGTTTTTAACAGAGGCATAAAATATGCACAGGGCTCAAAAGGTTAGGATGTCTGGCAGCAGTAACTGCTGCTTGACATGGCTAAGTTAACTCTGTAATCACTTTCTGCTAATGAGTAAGATGCCACTAAGTGAGCAGTTGTATGGCCTGATATACATCACTGAGAACATCAATGAGTCTTTTCAACATAGGAGCATATTTGTTAAATTTTGACATACAAAGTGGGCAATGCAGAAACTTTGCTGCCTTTGGGACTTGTGGGAAATAAGCCATTAACTAACCTGGATCCACTTTCTTTTTTTTTTTTACTACTGGGTAAAGTACTCTGTTACTCCTGCTTGGAATTTGGAGCAATTTCTATCTGTATGTTATGGAGTAAAACAATTTAAAACTGATTTACACAAAGGCACAGATGTCTCAGTGCAGATTTTTTTCCTTCATGCATCAGTTTACTCACAAGTTCAGCAATAAATCATTTTCTCCCACAGCCAGTGTGTCAGATTTAGTAAAAGGCCATTGAGTGTCTCTCTAAATGTATAGAGTGAAGAGCTTTCTGAGTCATGTGGTGAGCAGAATTTCAGCTGGGATCTGGCAAAAGAGGATCATGTTGCGTAACAATAACACAAATCCATATACTTGTTTTTATCATGTTGCAGATTAACAGCAAAACCAGGTACAAAGCCAAACAAAATGTTCATGTTTGATAAGCAGTATAATATGTGATCATTAAACAAACATTTACTTATGATAAATGTTGGTATAATAAAGACACCCCTTCCCTTAGATGGATTTCATATACAATGTGTACAGCAACCAGAGACGGATGAAGCATATAAGTAAAATATTGTTGTGATCTTTGCACTTGCAGGTGATTGAGTCTCTGGGCATCATGATCTACAAAGCTCTCGACTATGGCCTGAAGGAGAATGAGGAGAGGGAGCTTAGTCCTCCTCTGGAGCAGCTCATTGATCTCATGACCAACATGGCTGAGGCCGAGAAGGACGCCTGCCCTGATGAAGGTTATGAGGCCACAGAGGAAGAGGATGAGACAGATGATCCTGACAATGTCTCTGGAGTTCACAGCTACAGAGACATCCTGAAAGTAGGTGGCGAGGGGATGTGAGTCACTTATAGGAAATCTTTCCCATATTGTCCTATTTTGTGGTGGAGTTAATTGCTAGTTGCTTTGTTGCAGTTTGGCTTATTTATCACTTTTATAATGACAGTTTTACAGGTAAAAAAAAAAGAATGCTCTATTATTTCCTTACAAGATTCTGTTAACATCAACTCCTGTAGTTATCAAGCTCATAAAATGATTCTATCCTTCTCACAGTTCAAGAACTGCAAGATCAAAAAGGAGAGAAAACAGAAAAATGATGAACATGCCCAGTCATGCTAGTGGTGTCTCCTGGATAAATGCTTTGAACAGGATCTGACTTTTATAGTTAGCTTAGTGGTAAAAATCCAGCTGTTTGTAATTGCATTTAAAACTAGCTTGCAGAGCCGTGTCCTCTTTAATATCTTTGATTTGATACTGAAATGGCTTAAAATAAACAGCATCTCCTTCTGTTGTAGTTTAACATCTTAATCTGATTTTGAACTGTTATAGCCATAAACAGAACATGGAAGTGGTTGTTTTTTTTATATAAGAGCAGAACAGCAAACAGCTTCGCCTCTTTGCTTCTTCCTCCTAGCTTGTACTGACTTCTGCTACAGCTGACAAGCTTCTCAGCACATACAAATAAGCTACAAGTTCAGCCTATAAGTAGTCTTGATGGGCTTCTCTGGTGCTTAGCATGCTGTATAAGACCTCAGCTTTTTGAGTCTGCAGATACAAATGTGATAATCTAACAATAATGTTTCAATAGTATACTGATTATACTGATGCAACAATTTAAGTAGCATGGCTGTGGACACAGATTTACAACCACTGTGCAGGCAGATTGCCCTGCTCATGTAGCTCTGCTGTCCATTGGAGCAGAGAGTCACTGTCACTCCTCACATGGCTTTCAGCTGTCAGTTTAAATAGTTGTCTAAGCTTTTTTTCCCCCCTAGACCTTTGGCTCTATGTGCTTCATCACTTTCCCTTTTGTTCTACTGTACTTACCCTCAGTGACACAATAAAGTGCTTTTAACTTAGAGCCACATTTATGCACTTGCCTTAACTGTTTGAATTGATATGTTAGGATCACTGCAACATTTTCTGCTATAGATGTGGGAGGATAACGTTTATAGAGACATTCCTGTCTGCTGTTGTTTGTGTTTAGTGAGATATTTGCAGTCTGGACAAATGGCTGCCAGGAGCCTGCTGAGCGGTAACCAAAGGTGCCTTCTGTTCCTCTGAGAGAAATCAACACATATTTTGTCATCCCTGTTTCTGTTTGTGTAGCAGCAGCACAACTGACCTCAGGCAGAGCTGTCTTGTGCTTGTGAGTTGTGTTCAGCAGCGAAGAAGAGTTGTTTACAAATGTTTTTGGGGCCGTTTGCTTTGGTGAAATGTCACTATAATGACTTAGCACAGCTTCAGTCTGAGACATACAGACAGTAATTAGGGATCACCAGCACACACAGTTAATCCAGGTCATACACCAAGCTGATAGAACTATAAAAATATTTTACCAACAGTTTTATTAAAGAGAAAAAATGTTAAAAAGTTAGTGATGGTAAATCTATGATAAATGTCCAGCTTCTAAGTAAGAAAAAAAGTTAAAAAAAAACCTCCAGTGGTAGCAAAGATTTCTTTGTCATTATATAAAATACTCAGTAAAGTGGTGGTAGAATATTAAATAAATGTTTCTTTCATATGCATATAATTAGCGCTGTTTCAGTGCCGTTCAACTCAGCATTATTTGTATCGTGCCAATTTACAACAAAGTCATCTCAAAGCATTTTTACACACAAAGTCCATTTCAATGTAATTCATTGTAGTCCACTTATAATACAATTAGTGGTTTTAGGTTTATTTGATCTTGTTTTTACTTCTAATTCCAATGTTTTCCTCATGTGGATCCTCAACACCGGTGGCTTTGTCTGCTGGGTCTGCAGGGTTGTTGCCACGGTGACCACCATTGTCTGGGAGTCTAGGGGGTTCTGCACCGCAGCCCTACATCTGGACACCTGGCCTGTCCTAGTTGGTGTCCCAGTGGTGGAGCCCTCTGTGGTTTAAAAGAGAAACACAAATTAATGACAAATGCATGCAAGTTAAAGAGCAAAAAGAGAAAAATGGAGGAAGGTGCTTACCTGCCAATGAGAATTTGCTCTCAACAGCGAGGCAACAAGCAGGTGTTTCAACTTTCCACTTGTGAATTATTGTTGATTCCTTATGATCTGGAATTAGATTTTAGAGGAGATACACATTTGGAAGCTGGATAATTCAACTCTGAGATAAAGGTGTCATAACAATCCCCTCCAAATCTCAACTGATTTTTAAATGTCTATATTTTAAAACTAGTGTGTCACACAAAGTGCCAGACTTACATATGTTATGTTTTTTTTTTTTTTTTGTAAGTAATGACATCAAACTCCAAATTAAGCCTAAAAACAACATTACCTAAATGTGGCACAGACAGGTTACATGGCATTTATTTTGAGGTTAATGTAATAGCTAATGAGATAACATTTAAACAATTAAGAACAGGCTCTTATTTTTGTTAACTTGTTTTAAACTTTTTGTCTTGCTGCTATGTCTATTGTTTTTTAACCTGTTACTCTCAAAGCACAAAATATATGGTTCATATAACCAATGACCTGTTATGAAATTAACACAATGCAGTGTGTTATAATCTGTAATTATTTCCTCTGACATAGAATAAAATATAGCTGTTAAAAGGTTTGTTTTGTTTAATTTTTTTACATGTCTCACTTTCTCTGTTGTAGCTGTGTACAACTCATCTACCCAGTCTGTCAAATGCCCCCAACCACTACCAGGCGGTGTGTCGGGCACTCTACACAGAAACCAGGGAGCTTCGTACATTCCTGGAGAAGATAAAGAGTGCCAAAGAGGTGAGTCCTCATCATCATCCTCATTGCTGTGAGGTCATAAAGCTCAGACAGATTTATTACAGTTCAAACCATCAAATATGCGGGTTGGTTACAGGACAGCTAAAATAAGAAATCATTTTTTGTGGATTGGTTAATGCATGAACTCAACCTTTAATTACATGGTGATCTCTCAAATTTAGGACTCAGCTGGACATCATTTCAAAAGATTTAACAGTATGACAGCTTGATTCTCACTCTCTGACAGTGTTGGCTGTTCGGTTTGGAGAAATCTGTAAAACGGGTCCTAAATGTAGTTTTTTTATTTAAAGTTATGTTCTCATGTACACTCACCGCTAACTTCATTTGTTGATCTTGCTAGTAATGGGTTGAACCCCTCTTTCCCTCAAAATCTTTAATTCATGGTGTCATAAATTCAACAAGGTGTTGGAAACATTTCTCAGAGATTTTGCTCCAAATTGACATGATACCACCACACAGTTGCTGCAGATTTGTCATGTTCAAGAAAGCGGTTAGAGATGATTTGAGCTTTGTGACATGGTGCATTATCCTGCTGGAAGTAGCCATCAGAAGATGCTACACTGTGGTCATAAAGGGATGGACATGGTCAGCAAATACTCACATAGACTGTGGTGCCTAAACCATGTGACGTTGGTACTAAGGGGCCCAAAGTGTTCAGGGAAAATGTCCCCCACACCATTACACCACCAGCTATACATACAAGGCAGGATGGATCCATGAAGACTCATCAGACCAGCAATGCTTTTCCATCTTCTGTTGTCCAGTGTTGGTGAGTGTGTGTGAATTGTAGCCTCAGTTTCCTGTTCTTAGCTGACAGGAGGCACCCGGTGTTGTCTTCTGCTGCTGTAGCCCATCGGCTTCAAGGTTGGACATGTTGTGTGTTCAGCTATGCTGTTCTGCATAACTTGGATGGAACCTGTGCTTATTTGACTTCCTGTTGCAGCATGCAGCAGTCGTGGATATAACAGAGACAGAGGAAAACAGTCAGACAGAAGCTTGTGTTTTCTGTGTGACAGAGCAAAGGCAGTCAGCTGATGCTGAGAGGCATCTGTAGCAATGACTGGGAATAAAGAAACAAATGCAATGTTCATGTAAACTCACTCATACTGTGGCTCAACTCTTAACTTTGACTTTCAGTTTATGATCCTTATACATTAATCATAGATTATAGCACGTATTTAAGTACCTTTAAAATGATTTTGATCTGACATAAGTCACATTTCCATGATTTTACCTTACATTAACTTGTTTGATACATGGGACATAGGAAATGAGTCCTCCATTTGCCAGATTTAGCTATTTTTGTTTGGCCAGACATGATTTAAATAATCATGCATGAAAGCCATTGTAGAGGTTTGCGTGTGCGCATGGCATAATATTTTTGTAGCTTGTCTTCATACCACAAAGGATTAATGCACCACTGGTTGTTATCAGTTGCAGGTCAGTAAGAATTTAAGAAAGGAGCATGCAGGTCTTTTCTAGTTCTGTTCCCTGGCGATTGTCACTATGCAGAATCTTTTATTTGTTAGAAAAAAAGTTAGAAACGCATTTAAACAAGTTTGTTTACTTATTTAAATTAGTTAATACAAGCCATTTGCTTGACATTAACCCTTTAGGTGCCAGAGTTTTACAAAGAAAATGTTAAATTTTGACATCAAGAATTTTAAAGGCTGTAGCTCGGAAGGGGTTAGAGAGAAAGCCATACAGTAAATGAGAAAACTCCCCAATATAAACCTGAGTTTATGATGGGAGAAAATTTTCTTACCTCTATTGCATATTGAATGAGACTTGGCAGCTAGTCGAGAAAGTACTTAATGAAGATAAAAAAAGTGTTTTGTGTGAGTTTTCTCTGTAATTTGCTCTGTATCATCTTCATCAGCTCAGTGGGGTCTTTCTATTTTCCTCATAAGCTTTTAATAGACACCCCCCACCCCAATAAATAAGTGTTAGAATTGAAGATACACATGTTTTTCATCTTGGGGTATGAAATGGTGACAGATTTTGTCTCTTTCTAGAGTTATGGTCTGTTTCATTAAGTTACTTTGCTTGGTGCAAAGTCCTACTTTGGCTCAGTGGGGGTTAATACCAAAACAAAGGGGAACATTTGTCTGGTTCACTTTTTTATGACTGCAGCATCATTCACTGTCTCCTATGAACAAACTGTACTCTCAACCCCCATTGGCTGTCAACTCTGACATCCACTGTGAACAAATCATGACGTGTGTGTCAGACACAAATGACAAAATCTGCAGGCATGCTGACTGTCATTCTGCCAAAAGTGCAGAGCTCAGGTTCTTGTGACTCATTCAGTCAGACATGATTTAAAAAATCACGCATGAAAGCCAATGCAGAGGTTTGCGTGTGTGTGTACCACAATGGATTAATGAGCCAGTGGTTATCAGCTGCAGGTCATGAGTCAGAATTTAAGAAAGGAGCTTGCAGGTGTTTTTTAGTTCTGTTATCTGATGATTATAACGTTTGCACAATCACTATACAGAATCTTCCACTTAATAGAAAAAGGTAAAAAAAATTATGTGATACTTGAGTTTAGATTCAGGCTCCTCCAACCACAAAACCAGTTCTTTTTGCTGCACACATTTATTCTTTAAACTAAATCTTAAGTTCGAGTACAGGAGTCACCGTGGTATTTGTTTTTTCTCAGGAGCAATTGGGAGCTCAGCTGTGGGCTGGAACATTTCCCATTAGGAACTCTGTGTGTGTGTGTGTGTGTGTGTTCTACCTTGGGGTTGCTTCCTGCTATGCACTATTTCTGTTGCCCTTTTAGTGTGTGTAATGCATCTCAATGAAAAGAGGGGGATTTGGCTGGTTGCATAACTTGCTGGGAAAGAAGCTTTATAGGAAAGTTGAGGACTGCAGCCATTGTACACTGAAATAATCAACAATCCGTGTTATAAAGGACCAGAACATGCTGGTGTGTGCCATTTCTTTTGTATACATCTGGGCCAAACATTAGGAATTCACAGAAAAGGACTAAGTCATTGGTGTTTGTCCTTCTTGTCCAGCAGAGTTACTCAGGTTGTAGATATAAAACCAGGGCTACGATTTTTGGCTGCAAAGCAGTAAAAAACAGGTCACATGAGGCTTACGTATCATGATTTAATAAAAATGCTCTGCATGCAGTTAACGCTGCTCAATCAACCTTTTGAAATTGTAATACGGAGCTTTGATGTGATCTGGAGCTGTGCAGCTCATCCAAATGAGATAAAGGTGTTTAAAAGCAATTGAAGTAATCTCTCTTTATGCTCTTCAGTGGCTGGATTAGCTGTTTTAATGTGATGAGCTTGAATGTGATGAACCACCAATGTGCTGTATGCGCTGTAGACAAACTGACTTGTGATGTAACCAGTCGGTGGACACAGATGTTTCATGATGGGACGACGAAGAATTGTGATTTCCCTGTGGGTCGAGGTCTTAACTAAGCAGTCAGCTGGGCAGGCTCTTGTGACTGTCTTATCAGCCATGGTTGTGCTGAGAACCGTAAATATTACCCAGAGGGAAAATATTTTCTGTCCACCAGCTGCTTTAAAATGCCTTCTCTTTGTCTTGTTCACACATAAATGCAGACACACAAACACACCGTACATCTCCTGCTGAGAAAT
The DNA here is from genome assembly GCA_036919975.1 of Melanotaenia parkinsoni. Classification (NCBI taxonomy): domain Eukaryota; kingdom Metazoa; phylum Chordata; class Actinopteri; order Atheriniformes; family Melanotaeniidae; genus Melanotaenia; species Melanotaenia parkinsoni. The sequence goes on along the minus strand of JBAFTA010000007.1, from coordinate 28,014,355 downwards.
GCAGAGAAATGCAGATTAGCTCCTTGTTTCCTGCAGAGTCTCTGTCTGTCAGTGTTTCACAGCACTGTAACGGCCTCGTGCTGTTCGGGTTCAAACAGGTGTCAGGATAGAAGAAATAAGCTAAACTGTAGGGTTCACTGCCTGTAAACCACAGCTGAATTAATTCCTTCTTTTCTTTTTCTTTGACCATACCTATAAAGCGCATTTGTTTTGAATAGACCATACCAAGAAGCTGTAGGCATACGCACTCACAAACAAAGGAAAAAAAGATCTCTGTGAGTCTGATTTGGTGATTGAACTACTTTTCTATTTCAAGCATAAAGTTGCAGCTGTCATTAATTTAATTTCATTAAGTTAAGTTAAGTTAAGTTAAGTTTATTTTATTCATTTGTAGCCTAATAAAGTTTCAAATTAAATTTAAATTGGTTGATTGGAAGATCAATGCTTTGATCATGTTGCTGAGGCTGGGAATCATGCGTGTTAATGCTGTACAGTAGTTCTAGCTGACATTTGGACTTGTTCTGGCAATCACTCAACAGTTCAGCCGTGCAACAAACCAGTTAGATTAGCTGATGCTTGCGCTGCTGTTTGAAAAGCTGCATGTTTCTAAAAACAGGCCCATTTATCTCTGCAAGAGGTCAAGAGCATACATTAAAGACATTTTATGTCCTCATACTGCATATTGTTCATGGGAAATATTCATGGAAACTGGTTTAGTTCAGTATATCAATCAGCATGCTTATTCTTGTTGGCATTTAAATCAAGCACGAAGTATAAACTGGCTGATTATTTCGTGCGGCCGTGGAGCAGAACAAAAAATGAAAGCTTGACCCTGATGATAGGTACAGACATAGATGCAGATGTTAAAGGATAACCAATGTTAATCTACTTTCTTCTGTGGAAAATATGTGGCACAATTTCCAGCAAAGCCTTCAATAATCTTTGCTTTGCAAATGCAAATATTTAATAATTTTATAAAATTGCAAAGGTTTGCTTTTCTTTCGTGATAAATCAAATTGTTCTTTGTGAAGAAATGTAGTCTAGAAATCTACAGCCATGTTTAACATATCCATGTTTTATCCTCATTACTAGTGTAGATCGTTAGTTGTGTTATTTGGAGTGATTAGTGCTGGGTCTGGATCCTGAAACTGATAGAAAGCCAGTGAAGAAAGTTTAATAGTCCAAACAGGAAAAATTGAGCAGATGGATGTCTTTTTTAAAATCTTTCCTTCCTTGCTTGGCTGTTCTGAGGAGCCTCAAATGAACAATTTGACCACTAAGCAGATCTGTTTTGTCCCTTTATCGGCCACTCATTGAAATACTTTGTAATTTAAGTTTTCAATCATATAAAGAGTGTTATTGTAATATTTGAGGATATTCTAATTTTTTGAAACTTGGATGTTTTTTTTAAATAACAAATGTAATGCAGTAGTAAGTGCTCAGTATGAGTTTTTTTCTATTTTTTATGCTGAAGACTGGTATCAGTGAAGTAGCTGGGATGTAGCCTGATCTTTGATGATTGGGGTGGAAAACTTGGTGTGGTTCTAGGATTTCATGGACTAGCATACAGAGACATTTTGTATGTCCAATAAAATGTACAAATATAGTTCTTATCCAAATAAAGGGTTCTGTCTTCATTTCCAAAGATCTTTTTTATCCTGCTGAAGGGTAACAACCTGTCATCCTTGACCGGAGTCAGATCTGTAACAAACACAAACCTTTTCTCTCCCCACCAGAACCTCCGGAAAATGGAGGAGGAATCAACAGAGGAACCTGTCCGAGACCTGAATGAGCTACAGAACGCTGACTGGGTAAGACACCAGACACCCAACCTCCAGCCATAATTTTTACATGGTGGTCTGAACTTTTTTTTTAGTGAGACTGGTCAAAACTACATTTTCGCATTAAGAAATCTATAAGGAGTCATGTGGTACCTCAAATATGTAACCTTATAAATGAGCTTCTCAGTATCTACAGAGATTAGCTAACTCAATCACTGTTTGAGCAGTTGTCGTATTTTCTGCTTCTATGTTGTGGTCTTTTTCCAACGCTACCGTTTTCTTTCTTCATCAGGCTCGATTCTGGGTTCAGGTGATGAGGGACCTTCGTGAAGGAGTCAAACTAAAGAAGGTGCAGGAGCGTCAGTACAACCCTCTGCCCATCGAGTACCAGCTCACTCCCTACGAGATGCTCATGGACGATATCAGGTCCAAACGCTACAAACTGCGCAAAGTCATGGTGAGACAGCAAAATGTTTGTGTATTAAAGGCTAAAATCTACAGTGTTCATGATTAGATTTCTGTGTCTGTTAAAAGGAAGTGACGTACGTAAGGTTAGCCGGTTCCGGTCTTAACGATGAGTAGAAGCATACGTGTTCGGTTATTGCTTGTTAGATTAGGACCCTTGATGATACGTGCCCCGCAGATGTTCATGCAAGCCAGTTCGATATTCTGAGTGTTAAGTCCATGACAAGAAACTGTTATGGTACTGCTGAGTTTGAACTGCTTCAATAAACAGAACTGATCAAGACAGTTCAAGACAGAGACACATATCAGCCTCCCTTTCCTGCATCCTGACCGATACACCATCTCGTCTACCGTAAAATGCACAACAAGCTAGTTTTTCCAGGGAAACACCCCAACAAGTTTGGATTAGAAATTAATGCCTCGTGCTAGTCTCCTGTTTGCTGCACTGGTTTTTAAATCCAGTGTAAATTTTTTTGGAAACCTGCAAACTTGTTAAGTCAGTCAGAAAATGCCGCCGTGACTATGATCGCCACCAATATTGTTTTTGATCAAGTTCAAATTTATTGAATGCTATATTTTTGGTTATATCTGTCACAATGCGGTGGAAGTGAGGACCCAAATGCAGACAGTAAAGGCAGTAGGCAGAATGATGCTGTTGACTGAGATTTGATCCGGAACGCAAAACAGGAACTGAGACACGACATGGGTGAACATATGGACCCATACAAAGGCAACTGAAAACCAAGGGGCATATATACACAGAGGAGTAATGAATGAGGAAACAGACCAGGTGATCTAAAGAGCCAGGTGATCTAACGAGCCAGGAACAAAACACAGAGCACCTGAGGGAAAACTACAAACTGAACTAAACATGACAAAACCAAAAACACAAACATGATCTAAACAGAAACTAAACATGACAAACACCAGAATATAAACAAAGACCATGAAACATGACAGAACCACCCCCCGACACCCCCGCCCCCACACACACACACACACACACACACACACACACACACACACACACACAAGGGCCAGATACCAGACAG
>JBAFTA010000007.1:27995982-28010957 GCA_036919975.1 Melanotaenia parkinsoni | reverse complement strand
ACACACACACACACACACACACACACACACACACACACACACACACACACACACACACACACACACACACACAAGGGCCAGATACCAGACAGCACGACAAAGTCCACCAAAGAGAAAACAAACAGTCCACCCAGGGTGGCAGAAGGGGCCCGGAGGAGGGACCAGACCAAAACAAAACAGGCCCCACGACAAAGTTCAGGGGGGCGACCTGGAGGCCGACCAGACAGCAGACTTGGGAGTAGCGGCAGGGCAAATATTGACTTTATTTTTTAAGTTGGAATTAATTAGTTGAGAAAAGCTGACTGAAACATTGGCTTAAGTTGAATTAAGAAAGTTAGAGTAACCTCTCTAGCACCAACTTTGAAGCCAACATGGCTGCCGTGCATATAAAAAGCATTGATAACTGCAGAGATAAACAGATGATTAGCACAGCTTTCAGATCATTAGATCAGATGTGCTCATGGTACTGTCCAACCAGTGAACATATTCTGGTCTGGTCAGTGAGCACAACAATATGTAAATTCTTTTGGTTGTTTCACTTACAACTAGATGTAATGTTATTCTTTACACTATTATAAAATCGTGTTTTACTCATTACAAAGGTTTCCTCTCTAATCCATTTAACTTCCACATTCAAGACTATGAAAAATCTGCTAATCAGAAGCTCTGGGTTATCATGAGGACATCAGACTACTGCTGTAGGAGATCCTGGACCTCTGTGCATCATCATATCAGAACTTCATTCACAATAAACATTTTTAAAATACAAATAAAAGGAAAAAGCTGTACAGTATATTCATCATCAAGCATTTTCATATAAACAGAAACATAAAGCTTTTTCTCCTTATCTATGTCCTTTTTACTGTTTTCTTCCGATGTGCCAGGTCAACGGAGATATCCCTCCCAGGTTAAAGAAAAGCGCTCATGAAGTTATCCTGGAGTTCATCAGGTCCAGACCACCTCTCAATCCTGTGAGTACAAATATTACAAAAATAAAATAGGAAACCAGACATGACTGTGACAAAGACAACCTACAGAACAGTAAAAACAAAAAACTACTGAACCAAAAGCCCATAGACTATGACACAAATCTCTTCTTTTTGCAGCTTATTTACTAACTTGGTAATAAAGGAAAATAAAGAGGGCTATGTTCACATTTGTGAATCAATGAGCTGGACTTGATTTTCAACCTTTTTAAGTTTAATTAATTTCAGAAATGATTTATCACTTGTAAAGGCAAAATCATCAGAATTTAACCAATAGTCAGGTTTAACTACCTATTTCTTGGTGTTCAAGACTTTGAGAATTTTTGTAAAAGTATATCTTATTTAAAAACAGTTTCTGTCAGATATGATTGTTAGAGCTTTGAGTTTTAGTGTTGTGTAAATTCAGTGAAAAAACATTCATCACTCCTCTGCTGATAGAAATCTTGCAGCAGGATTAGCAGACGCTCATTTCTCAGTAATCAGGTGGACAATCAGTCACAAGAGCCATAAGGAGTTGGAGGGGAGCAGCCCTGCTGGCTGCAAACTCTGGTTTTGCTCTCCACTCTGTTAACCCTCTGTCACCTGCCAACCACCTGTACCAGGTCTCTGCTCGGAAGCTGAAGCCTCAGACTCAGCCTCCTCCCACCCTCCACGAGCGGATCTTGGAGGAGATCAAGGCGGAAAGGAAACTTCGGCCGGTATCTCCTGATGAGGTCCGCAGAGGAAGGCTGGGTACGGAAACCCTTCATTTTCTTTTTATAACATTGATGCACATGCACACTATCCTGCACTAACAACCATAATTCAATCTGAAATGTTTCGAATGTTTAGCAGCTTAATTATTTTAAGCCGTTTTATTTAATTTGACACTTTCCCACATTATGATTTGTTGTTGCCCAGCCTTTCATATTTGAGTTGCATCTGATGCATAGCCATGTTTTGCTAACGCATACTGTTGCAGTGAACAGAGGTAAAGACAAACTAATGCTAAGTGTCTGCATTTCTTTTTAACGCTTAATAAACTAAAACCAGGGCTGATGCTTACTTGAAATTTCCCATCATGAAAGAGGTGAAACTTTTGTGATGTGACAACATCACATGTTGTTTCCCAGCATTATTTGCCTTGTTTAATCAGACTGTTTTGTCTTGTATGTGTTAAGTCTTTGCTTTAACTTGCCACCTAATCACAAGCAGTTTCTCGTTGCAGTAATTCGGCCGCTTAGCATGTCTTTCAGTTTTGATGTGTCAGGTAAAGTCTCCCTCGCTGCTTATCAGGCTTTTTTTTTATCTCATTCTGCTTTCTGCTTTGTTGTGGCCTCTTATTTGCACACACACACACACAAATTAAGCATTAGCACACATATCATGTCATGCTTCTGTGTTTTGGTTGTGATTGGCTGGCTGTTATCAATGGAGGTGAAACATGGAAAAGTGGGACACTGGTCAGTAGGAGGAGGCTTAGGAGAGCAAACTGAATGACATGCTGTGTACCCGATGAAATCACTGAGTTTTTATTTAACTTAAAAGCATTTGGATATTTTTATATACTGCTCCATAAAGTCAGTTTTGATAACTTTGATCATTCAGAACTCATTTAGACATGAAATTTGCAGAAAATTCTATATGATTCAACACTTAACTGGGTAGAGTAAATTTAATAAAAGCATGTTTGTTAAATGGTACCATTATCCATAAAATTCAGAGGGATAAAGTTAAAAGGATGTAAAACTTCATGGGCAATTTATTTAATATCTAAGCAGTGATTCATTATCAGGAGCGAAACCTCTGAAATGTCCCAATCTGCCTGCGAGGCGATCCGATCTCTTTTAAGTAGCAGAAGAGCCACATTTAATCTCTCCCAATGGTAAAACAGATGCTAATAAAAACATAATAAATCCACTCTCTTATATAAACCCTTTGTAATGGATAGCATACACTGCAGTATATCTACCTGATCCTGCTAAGAAAACTATTATCATGGTTTATTTCTGTGGTGAAGGAAGTACTTTATACTTAAGTAAAAGTCTAAATAAACAGACAAAAATGTACTTTAGTAAAAAAAAAAAAAGTACCACATTAACCTTTTTACTTGAGGAAAAGTAGATATCTGTTATCATTTTCAATAACAATGATACAGATGATGCTGCTGGTGAAATCCCATATCAGTTATTTGAAAGGTTATTGATCCTCTTGTGTTTACCCTCCGTGATACAGTTCACACTGCAGAATTAAATGCCAACAAAGTAACGAAGAAGAACCCATTTTGGGTGTTTTACCACCAGTTTGTAATGGCATATATTAAGGGAATTAAGAAATGTACCTATAATTATAAGTTACCAATAGAAACACAGATCTTATTCATATATAACATTTTTTTTGTTATTGACCTTTGATTTTGTTACACGCTGCATCTTTAAAGGATGAAATACATTTCTGAGACAACTTTAATGAAGGTGGATGTGACGATATCCATCGTCCTAGATCTTTGGAAAAATCCATTTTAAATGTGAGGCAAAGTTACAGCAGCTGAGACCTCATATTAAGTTCTCACTAACCAAACCTAAGATTTTATGTTTGGACAAAAAGTTCTCAGGACCTGATATTTACAAAAATGTTTCAGTTAATATCTGCTTGCTTTGCTAAATTAATTGTTTTTACTATCTTACAGTGAGTTGGAAATGCTGTTTTTATATATATTATCTTAATCTAAGTACTGCAGCTGAATATTACAGGTTAAATTTATTTCTTGGGCAGCAATTGAACATTTACTTTACTGTTACATCCATAAACATTAAATCTTTCTTTCGAGGACGTAATTTTTGGTACTTTATTTGACTGAAAGGACTGTAGAAGACAGTTTATACAGACAGTTTATGGAAATTGTTCTCAAACATCTGGCCCTCATTATGTAACTCCTGAAAAGATGTTCTAGTTGTTGCCTTTAATCTTTAAAGTCTCAGTTAAAGTGTCGCCGTTGTTAAGGACATAATCTCTTAAGTGTACCTGCTGTAATGTGAGGCTGAAGTAGAAATGTGCTGCCAGCTGTGTAATCAAGGAGTGAAAAAGGAAACATCCAGCAGTGTAGGTTCCACCTCCGTTTCTCAACTTTGCACAAAACATGTCTTTCATGTAACAGAATGACTTTGCAGAATTGAACCGGCACATAAACGGGTCAGTGATCAGCAGTGAGCTGTGAAGCACAGGGTTTGTCACGATTAGTTCACATCTATCAGCAGTGGAAAGTGTTTTCTCTAAAACTTTATGATGCAGGTTTGGCTGAGATGAGGAAACACTGCTAAGGCAAGTCCGATCAGAATAATGCTGCACACCACGTTCCTCCTACTGAAGTCAGTGTCTCTGCTTTACTACCACATCCTCAATCATTTATGTTGTCTGATGATCTGTGCGTTTTGTGTGTACGATCCTGCCTCTGCGATCGATCACCTCACATGGTGAGCAGCTTCATTGCTTCATGTTTTATGAGGAGATGCTACAGACCCTCTGACATCTTAATCAACAGTAAAGTTTTAATCAGTAGCTAGAAATTCATATTTCAAGAAGAAAAATGTGTCAAAAGATTAAAGATTGGTGACGGATCAGGTACTTTTGGTACCATTTCTTCATGTTTATAAAAGAAAATATCGAATGACGTGAAGTGTGAACATTTAGAGAAATGAGGGAAAAAAAAGTCTGCGTTTTGCTTCAGATTAAACTGACAGCAAGACTTGATATCGAGCCAAAAATGTGAAAAAAGTCACTTTTTATCCAACAGATTAGATAAATTTCACATTAAATATTTAATAGAATAATTAAATGTATTGAGATGGAGATTATAGGTAATGAATGCACTTTTTAAATCTGGAAAAAGATATTTAAATGTGTTAGATTTTGTCGCTCCTTCTAGAATATTGGTTTATTGCGTTAAGATCAAGTATAAATACTTAAAGATCTTCCTGAGACATGTTGTACATGATGTTAAATGGCAATTCTGGCATAAATATTTTGATTCAGTTGGTTTGTCTTCAGAAAAAAACAAATCTATTTCCCATCAAAAAAATGTTTTTTATTTTTTTTTCTTATTTTTTTTATGTGAACTAGTGATTCTTCATATAAATTGGCATCAGACCTCACATGCATCCTCTCTTTAAAGCCCACCCTGGTCTGGAGAAACACGCTGAAAAGATTCAGCTGGGCGTTAACTTGATAGCTCTTTATTTCATGGATAGTGTTTAGATTTGTTTATTATAGTTACACAAACTCTTATTGTCTGTACTTTGCTCTTTATTGGAGGTTTTAGGTTTCAGTTGCTGGCATTTGACTGAGATTGGCTTTTACATTTGTGTTGTAACAGCTCTGTCTGACCCAACGAGCACAAACATCTCCTTTTACACAAGAGTAATAGAAAGACATCTTTATGCTTCGGCTGAAATATTTCCATAGATATCAGCCACTATAATTAAAGAAAAACACTTAAAGAGACACAAGCAAAAACAAAAACATGTTTTGTTTTTTTTAGAATCAAAATGCAATGATTTCATTGTAGTCAATTTGGACATTCAGCTCTCAGACCAGTTTAATGTGCAGCAACAAGTCCATTTATAGCTTTCACACCTTCATACTATTTATATTCTGCTGCTATTTAATAGAAAACACTTGCTCCTGCTGGAAAGTATGAAAATGTCATTAAAATCAATAAAGCAGGATTAAAGAGGAAGGATTTATTAAGAAATATCAAGCAACTCAGTGAGACAATAATGTTTTTACTGTATAGGCAAACAGAAATTAGCTGCAGGCACTGAATGGTGATCTAATGAAGTAGGTGTCCTCTTTTAGGTTTTGGCAAAACTCGCAGTATGCCGCAGGATTTGTTCCGTACAGGGACAGGTAAAGTATGAGCAGTGCTGCGGTCTGGAAGGCCTTGTTCTGCCTTGAACTTAATGGCAATGTCTATCTCCCTCCCTGGCTTTCAACTAATAACTTCCCAAGTTAAATACTTGAATGCTGAGAACTGGAAATAAAGCAAAGACCAAAGATGAAACCCAAATGGGGGAGTTGAAAACCTGGTGATGTAGGTTCTAAGAAATGTTAGGTTTTTAAGAAGTCTTACTTCAGCTGCAGCTCTTTATCTTCCTCTTGCAAAACTTGCTTGTCTCACCTTCCACCTCCTTCCCCTCCTCTTCCCTCCCTCCCTCCTCCTTCTACCTTCTTCCAAACCATTTCTTCCATTTTGGCTTTGCACTCTGACAAATTACAGCCAGTCAGACAGCATAGCAGATGTTCTCATTTTGGATTTCTGTCACCACAGAGTGATCATTTTATCTAGTTTCAACAACTCAACTAGTCCCAAATACCAAGAGGGAGTTCAATATTTCATGCTTTGTGTAACACTGGCCTGCTCCTCTGCCTCCCAACCCAACCTCTTTAACCCTCAGATGGAGCTCAAACCCCAGTCCTCTAAAACAGGTTTCATTGCATCCTTCCATCTAACCTCCATTTAAAACACACTGATTTGAAAACGTTCCTGTTTAGGGAATACAATAATTAGAGATTCAAAAAAGGAAGGATGCAAGGGAGCACAAGAGGAGGTGTTTTGAGATTCATTTCAGCTGCTGTTCTTCCATTTGTCTGAATGATCATCTCCTGTGTTGGTGTGTTCAGATGAGTTTAGTCCATACATGGGCAGGAGGACGTCCAGCACTTTGTCTCTGATCAATGGATCAGCGTCTCCCAGAGTAGAACCCACCGGTTCCCAGTCTGTACCTCAGAGAAAAAGACTTCTGAAGGCTCCCAGCCTTGCTGAGCTGGACAGCTCCGACTCGGATGTAAGTGTCTCTTTTTGTGTCTCTGTATTTGGGTTGGATTTTTTTCCCAGAGCGAAAGATTACTAAAAGTGTTTGTATCATTTATACATTCAGGATGAGCCTGTGGGGCGTAAATCAGCTAGCAGCTCTAGTGTGGCAACTTCTTTAATGGATGATACATCCCCTGAGTCGGCACTGGGGAAGAAAAGTGAGTCAGGAAATATATCTACACCCCAGACACATTTACACTGCCTCCTAATAAAACCTTAGATTGATAGTGCTCAATCTTTTTTAATCTTACAACCTTGCCAGCCATGATTTCCTCATTCATTGCTTTTCCCTTGAGCATTACTTGAGTTCTGAATACACTGACCACTGGGTTTTTTTTTTGCATAATTATTTTCCTTCTATATTTCTTATCTCCCCTCTACGAACATCAGCTCCACCCATGTTCCTGCCCATCTCCTCTACACCTCAGCCAGAGAGGCGTCAGGCCCCACCGAGGAGACACTCCATTGAGAAGGAAACACCCACCAATGTCCGACTGTTTCAGCCTCCCTCCAAACAGAACTCCAAGTCTCTGGTGAGTAGATCCTCGAGTACCCTCAGAAATAGAATATGAAATAAATATTAGATTGTTTTGGGCTTTTAGGTGGAAAATAACTGTATATTGTATAAAAACAGTAGGATTTTAAAGTCAAAATATAATTTTTATCTCAAAACTAAATCTCATGATGCATCAAAATAAACTGCATGCATCACTGTTTTTCCATGTTTTTCTGGTTTTAAAGGGCAGTTTAGCCAGTAAAGTGGTCCAGTTTGGTTTTGGAACTTACTTATCTGGAAACAGGAGTAATGGATACTGTGAGTAAATATGGAGAGTAGGACTAAAACCGGAACAAGGCAGGCTGAAACTAAACACACCTGTGTTATTGTCTTTATATGAAATGCCTCCTCCCCTTTATTTCATTCCTCTCCCTCTTCTATCCCCTCATCTGTTAAGTATGCTCACTCTTTCTATCAGACGGCACCCTCTCTTATTCAGGTTGGGATGATAGCCTCATTTCACTCCTGGATACCCTTCCTCCTCCTCCTCCTCCTCCGCCCCTCTCCCTCCGCCCTCCACACCTTGCGGAGCTCCCACCCTCTGGAGACGTGTGTGTTGGGGTTGGTGAAGGCAGTTTTTGCTCTGTGCAGGGGTGTTTACATCAGACGACGAGTGTCGGCCAAGGTTTGCTGGTCTCCTCTCAGTCAGTCCTGGCATAATAACTGTAGCCGCCCATTGTCTCCTAATGTTTCCAGCTTCATTAGAGTTCATTCGCCTGCAGTATGAGGAGGCTTCTGCCATGGCACACTGATGATAAAAAACTCATTTAGTGACCAATATCACTAACCTCATTGCTTTTTATTACATTTTTACACTCTGGTCTCAGTAGGTAGCTTCCTTGCTGCTAAAATATGTTTAAATTGGCTATTATGTAGAACAAATTCTTAGTTTTTAATCATTACATGCATTATGAATTGTAAGATTTTGTTTTCTGATTTGTCAATTGTAGTTTTTTGTTTAGTTTTTTTTAAGACAAAATATTGGAAAAAGTGATGGAGAACACCAGATTTTTATGTTTCAGCCTAGTGTTTCTGTAAATTGAAAGATGTATTTTAATCAGAGAAATATTAAAGACCTGTGTTTTTTTGTTTTGAACTAAAAAACTAAATTAATGGTAAATATATGCATATATATCTTATCTGCCGTACTGAATGCAGAGACAGAGGTGGAAATAGGAACCATCAGTTTGAAGTTTTGGTGTTGCCATATTTGGACGTGACGGTCGGGCTGGACAGGCACCTGAGGAGGCTATACACGGTCATGTGGTAGCATCAGTCGCAAAGTATCCAGATTAATAGGTAGTTTTAGTTTAAATAGGATCATTATTTACAAAATGAACATCATGTTGCATTAAAGAAGTCTGGAGTAGTATAACACTAATGTAAAACTGGAAAGCTTAAAAGATAATTATGCTGCAGAGCCTTTCCATAACCCACAATAACAACAACCAGCCTTGCACCTGAGCTGAATGAACCCGAAAAATCACTAGAGCTCCAGCAGCAGCAAGCAGAACTGGGATCCAATTCAACCTGGCCAAATCAAGCCCTCACTGTTTCAGTGCATCATACTGCACCCTTTCTGGTCTTTTCTCTGCTGGGTTTTGCTGCACAGGTATACACATAGTTAGCATTACCTAGCATTCCACAGAGATGCAGTTTTTAACTTTACCATTAACCTCATATTAACCCTTGTTTACACTTTATTTAGTGATGTATCATAGAGATAGACGTGAACGACAGATGCTTGTGTGAAGTATGTGAAATGGTTAATGTGTTTTTTATGTTGTAAATGAATGACATGTAAGACAACATGAAACCAGGAAGCTCGCTGAAAGAATGTCAAATCTTGGGAATTTTTTCCATGTTACATATTACCTTTAGATAGATGATCATTTTAACCAGTTGTGGCAGATGACCGTCCTTCCTGGGTCTGGTTCTGTTGGAGGTTTTCCTACCTGTTAAACGGGAGGTTTTTTCTCTTCACCTCATGCATGCCCAGGACAGGATTGAATAAAGACGGGAATTTAATGCAGTCCATTGGTTTCCTTTGCAAGGCTTTGTTGACTCGGATTGAATTGAATTGTGTCTGTTAAGTGTTTTGAAATGAGTTTATTTAGAATTGGTATTATACAAATAAAGCTCATTTGAATAGAATTAAATAGATGCAGAATTCTATACATAATTATTTCAGATAAAATTATTGTTCATAGAGTAAGTGCAAACAATCTGGCTTAAAAGAAGTTAGACGGAAGAACTATAGATCTTTTCTAGTACTTTGTTCTCTCCTTTGATGAGGATATTTTTGGAACTACTTTAACATACTTTACCTGACTGAACATGTTTCTAAGTCTTATTGAGGGCCAGATTTTATTATAGTTGAATTGAAAATTTAATTGAATTCAAATTTATCTTAAATTTGTGTAAACTTAAAATTCAGTCGCATTGGTAAAATACTATCCTAGCATCTCTGCTTTGATAATAACTTTTCCTGAACTGCTGTTCAGGTTTAGCTTGAACTGTGTTAACTTGTTTTGAGTATATGAATGTCTCAAATAAGCCAGGAATAGGCCTGGCTTCATTTATATGAATCAGGTCTTATGCAAACACCCAAATAACAAAAAACAAACATTTTTATGGAACTTTACCATCATACTTTTACACAGTTTTTGTCTATTCAAACTTTATAAGTAAAATTGAGTTTGAAAGATCCTGAGCTGTATCATTGTCAGGAAAGCCCATACAAAGCACATTTTCAGTGTTTATTTCTCAGCTATTTTCCAATTCTCATTCCAAATGCAAAAGAGATAAATCCCATCCTAAACTCAGTTTCCAATTAAACATTTATCTCATTTACTGTATGTTTTTTATCTCTAATAGCTTCTAGGCTACAGCCTTTTGGATTCTTGAAATCAAAATTGAACATTTTCTTTGAAAACTCTGGCGCCTAAAGCGTTAATTAGTCTGCTACCCTGTACTGCTGCAGGAATCAGGTGTTCACTCCATGTGTCACTACATAACAAAGGTATTTTTATAACCCAGAGGTAACCAGGACCTACTCACGCTGAGCTGAAAGGTGCAGAAAGATGGCGGTTTGTGTCCTGAATGAAAAACACTAAGTCCTGTGTGTTGAATCGGCTGTTTTCCAGGGTCATGCACTGCTCTGTGCCTTGTTGTACTATTCGCTGTGGGGTCCAACTGTCAAAATGTTGCTCTTCATAAAGTGTAAATGGCTTTTTGAGGGCCAGGACCAGGTTTTTAGGCCTAGGGTTAGACCCAGTGTTAATGTTAGGATGAGCAGTAAGGGAGTATGTTGCACCTGCACATAAACAGAAGAACATGGGTGTGTGTGTTGTTGTTGCAGGAGGAGTTCTGTTTCCCTGTGGAGTGTCTGTCTCTGACGGTAGAGGAGGTGATGCACATCAGACAGGTGCTGGTAAAAGCCGAGCTGGAGAAGTTCCAGCAGTACAAAGACATCTACAACGCAATGAAGAAGGGAAAGGTAGCATGCTTTTCAATTTATTACAGAACCATCACTGATACTCTTAATAAGCAGGGTTGTGTATTTCCAGCAAGAAAGCATTTACATTTAGTCTGAGGAAATTACTTTTTGTACATATATGTTTATTTTGTTTTAATTCTGTCTTTGTCTTTTAATTGCAGCTTTGCTTCTGTTGTCGAACCAAGAGGTTTTCCTTTTTCACCTGGTCCTACATCTGCCAGTTCTGCAAAAAGTAAAAATGCCTCAGATATTTATCCTCATGTTTTGCAACATCTATTTTCTTATTATATTAGGAATTATGATTGCTTTCATTAATTTCCTCTTCTGTTTTATCTTCCAACCTGCCTGTTGCAGGCCTGTGTGCTCACAGTGCTGTAAAAAGGTACGTCAGGCAGGAATAAAACAGCCTGTGCAGAATGAAATAATAACAAAGTCCAAATAACAAAAGTTGAATTTCAATATTTTGCTTAAATATTCTTTTTAAAAACTGTCACTAATTTTATGTCTTTCATCTCTAACAGATGCGGCTGCCATCCAAGCCTTATTCAAGTCTGCCCATCTACTCCATTGGCTCGACCAACACTCTCCCCAGAGAGAGAGTAAGTGCCATGGCTGCTGTAGGACAAGGACTCTCTGTGGCTGGAGGCCCGGAGCCATTAAAGGCAGCAGGAGGGGCCACTGCATCCCACACTTTGAAAGGAGCTGCAAAAGCAGCATCTAAAGGAGCTGGAAAAGCTTCAGGAGCAGCAGCTGCTGCTAAAGCTGACAAATCCTCCGGGAGTCCACAGCGCCACGGCATTCAGAAGACCATGTCCAAGTAAGAGATCCGAGCAGCATTAGTCACTTTGTCAGCAAACATTTGTTCTCGTTTCAGCTAAATTAGAGGCACAGACAGAAGTTGAAATGCAGTTTTAAAGCAGCAAAGCAGACGTACTAAAATGTAATCCTAAAGCACAGATGCCACTTTTAGTACCTGTCCTCTCCGACCAGCTGATTCTTCCACTTTGATTCTCCAGAAAGTCAATCGCTGACATCTAGTGGACAATTTTATATTTACCAAGGCAGTGAAGAGCTAATTGTTATTCATGGTGCTTTACAAGTTCTTAGAAGACCTGCTAATCTTCTTATCATGCTAACTAAAGACAAATTAGAAAATGACCAATAATTATACTTCAATTTTGGATTGGTTGTTTTATTTTTAAGCTGCTTCTCTTTTTGTGCAAAAGCTAAACAAATAGACGAAAGTGGGCAAACAGTTATTGGTGGATATAAGTTGAATTTTGAGACAATTTTGAGAGAAGCAGATTTTTGGACAACAAAGGGACTGGGAACAATAAGAGATCTTTACAAGTAACAAATGTACTGAAAACATTTAAAGTAATAATTGATATATTCAACATACCCCATAACCACATCTTTGTATAGCAACTAAATCAAAGTGTGTTTTGAGTGTTCCTTGTTATGCTGTGAAAGCAGAAATAATAGTGTAGTCAAAGTTGAATTTGAGTTTACACTTGAGATAATCACCCTTCAAATTACTTGTTAAAGACCACCTAAACCCTGGATGATGAACACAGCCTCTGTTTAGTTTCAGAAACTAGTCTGACAACATGCCATCCTGTTATCTCTTGCACGCAGGCTTTCAAAGCACGGCTCCTTAAAATCTCACGAAGAACTGGAACTTCCCCCGGAGCTGACGGAGGACTGGGCCACCATGGAGGTGTGTGTGGACTGCAAGAAGTTCATCTCTGACATAATTGCATCCAGCAAGCACAGCCTCTCACTGGCCACCAAAAGGGCTCGCTTAAAACGCAAGACGCAGTCCTTCTACTCCCCGAAGGGACGGGAAGACTACAGACCCTCTGAACGAACAATCAATGAAATCTAAAACTGCTCATGCGGATGTCAGTCAGAGAGCAGTCAGAATGACGGTCTGTGTGTCTTTATTTCTTTTCTTTTCTTTTGTTTTTGGCCTGTATCACTGATATCAAAGTATATCCTGTAACTACTGGCCACAGACTTGACAGAGAAGACTAAAGTTTTTTGTGATGGCACAATGTGGTCCAGCTCAACTCACATTCAACTCAAAGCACAATTCAGAGAGAGAATGTGTGTAAACTGAGAGTGATGCTTAGGAAACTGAAAAAATATTAAGCTGTACATTTTATATGGGTTATAATTTAGTTTTTTACCTCTGTATGTATGTGTGTGTGTTAAATGATTGCTCAATGAAAAACATCACCCTCTGTTTTAGATTTTTTGCTGATGATGCTCAGGGAGACCCTCCCTCCTCAATGCTACTGTCAGCACAGCTGAAAGCATGATTCTGCTCTGATAGAGGACACGAAGGAAAACGTTTCCTACGTTTCTTTTCCTCATAAAACCGCAACACAAAGACATAATTTAAAAAGAAAAAGCATTCAGTTTTTAATGCTTATTTGTGCCAAATAATACTTTCTTTCTCATCTATAAGTCACTGAAGGAGAGGTTACTTCTCTGGTGGATCTGCTGAGGCGGTCAGTCTGTGCAGGTTATAGTCCAACTTCAAAATGAAATGTCCGAGATCAGTGTGGGTTGGGTTGGGTTTGGTCAAATTCGATTGTCAGCAGTCTGGTGCTCTGGAGGATCAAAGGCAGCATATCAAAATGGACAAATTAAAGTCAACAGGGACTGAACTATTGAAATTTTATCTTTAAACTGACTGTCCTTGATATTTTTTCTTTTAAATGCTACAATTTCATGACTGAAATAGCCCAGATTTTTAGACAACTGTTTCCAGAGGCTGTGAAGTGCTCTTGAGTCAGTACTGTGGTTGTACAAGCAAACATGTCCAAACATTGTTAGATTCATGTGTGGGGTTATTCAGACTTGCCTTTCTTTAATAAACAGGAAATGTTTGCATACTTTTGTGTTTTAAAATGTACATTAATCGATAAATATAAAGTACTTGTTAATTCCTTTTTTTTTTCATTACAATTCTTGACTTGTGTTTGAATGTTTGCATTGTGTAAAGATTAGTCATAATAAAATGCCTCATGTACAGATGATGTAATCCAGTTCACTCTATAGGCTGCAAAAAAATTACTCAGTCCTGTTGTTCATTACACACATTAAGTCTTATTAAAATGCCTTTAAGATTTCTGTTTCTCATTCAAATCTGACAGGAAGTAAAATCTTCCTCCTGGCCTGGATGTGTTTGTTTTTGTTCTTCATCACATGTATCATCTTCCTTCTGAGATATTTCTGCCTTAAAAGTTGCCTTTTATGATCACTCATACATACGTTAGCCAGCCATCCACTGTTACTGTACATACTTTGTTTTTGTTGGTTTGTTTGTAGACCAGGTGTGTGTTGCCTCGATGGAGCTAATGGTGACACTACTGTAGACGTGCATCTCTGAGAGGAGAATGCTCCCGTTGCATTGTGTTAAGGTGAAAAGTGGAGGAGGGTGAATTGGAAGTCTGCAGAGGAAACCTTGCAGTGTGACAGACAGCATCATGCATGTACTACTATGTAGCTTGTACCCTCAGTCTGTATACCTTTAATCTGTAACTCCCTGCAGAGAGTGCAACAAATGATGAATACAACAATAAAATTAAATGCAATACATGATTAATACCTATCACTTGTGTGTGTGTGAGTTAAAGGAAAACAACTTTACTGTATCTCATAGTATTAACACTGGGACTGGGACACTGACGCTCTAGTCTGCTGTGTTCTTACGTGCCTCCAGTGTTGCTCTCCTGATGCATGATGTCTGACGTCAGACAGACCACCGCGCGCCACTGAAAACACATTTTACAATGCGTCTTGTAAACATCTCCATGAGGCTGTCCAGCTAAGGATAAAAGCGTTTTCACTTTTGATGACGTGGTGGAGTGTCGGGTGAAGAGGACATTTAAAAAAGGCCCAGGTGTTGTAAGCAGCGCCGGTGATGTGCCATAAAGTGATCGTCTGCCAGAAACTGATCAGCCCCCGCGGGAGCGCGCACAGCCTGCAGAGTATATTCTGTGTTGTCTGCGTTTACTCTCCCCGGAATCAAGCAAAACCAGCGAAAATGCGCCACGTTTTGTCCATAATAAC
>JBAFTA010000007.1:27982091-27994094 GCA_036919975.1 Melanotaenia parkinsoni | reverse complement strand
ACAGATTCAAGACACCCTGTGCCAGATGCAGCAAAGCAGCCCCAGAACATAACAGAGCCTCCTCCATGTTCCACAGTGGGGACGGTGTTCTTTTCTTCATATGCTTCATTTTCCGTCTGTAAACATAGAGCTGATGTGCCTTGGCAAAAAGTTCCATTTTTGTCTCATATGTCCATAGGACGTTCTCCCAGAAGCTTTGTGGCTTGTCAACATGTAGTTTGGCAAATTTTTGGCAAAAGTTTTTTTTTGGGCTCTTTTGTTACCGTTCGTATTATCCGTTTCTTTGATTTGTCATCAATTTTCCTCCTGCAGCCACGTCCAGGGAGGTTGGCTACAGTCCCATGGATTTTAAATTTCTAAATACTGGATTAAACAACCCCCACCTCCTCTGCTCCCCTGCCAACATCCAAACTGACCACCTGCCTGGAGGAGATAGAGGCATGGATGAAGCAAAATTTTCATCCAGCTGAACAGTTCAAAAACAGAAGCCATTCTTTTTGGCACTGCACATCAGCTCCGCTCCTCCACCATCATCAGCATCACCTTCTCTGCCAAAACATCCCCCTTTCCACATCTGCCTCTAACTTGGGTGTTAAAATGGATCCTCACCTTACTTTTGACATCCACATCAAACATCTCTGTAAGACCTCATTCTTTCACCTCAAGAGCATCACCAACCTCTGTCCAACACTCACCCTGGCTGATGCAGGAATGCTCGTTAATGCCTTTGTCTGCTCCAGGCTAGATTACTGTAATGCACTCCTCATCAGGATCCCTGGCAAGAGCATTCAGAGACTGCAATGCATCCAGAACAGCACTGCCAGGATCCTAATGAGGGTGTGCAAGCAAGATCATATCACCCCCATCCTAAAAACTCTTTACTGGCTCCCTGTCCTACTCAGAATAGAATACAAGTTCTTCTTCCTCACCTACCAGTGCATTTATGGACATGCCCCTCTGTACCTACAGGAACTCCTCACACCTTCTCACAAACCCTCCGTTCTACAACCACAAACACCCTCCAAGTTCCCAGAACCAAGCTTTGTAGCATGGGTGATCGGGCCCTTATATAATATAAAGTGCTATACAAATAAATGTATTATTATTATAAATAATATGTGCAACTGTAGTCACAGGAACATCCAGCTGCTTGGAGATGGTCTTATAGCCTTTACCTTTAACATGCTTGTCTATAATTTTCTTTCTAATCTCCTGAGACAACTCTTTCCTTTGCTTCCTCTGGTCCATGTGGAGTGTGGTACACACCATGTCACCAAACAGCACTGCTGAGAGGTGCAGAAGTCTCATTGACAGTTACGGGAATCATTTGATTGCAGCGATTGCCTCAAAAGGTTGTGCAACAAAATATTAAGTTAAGGGTACCATCATTGTTGACCAGTCCTGTTTCATGAGTTTATTTTTTTAAATAATTCTGTTGAAGCATGGTTGAAAATCAATGTCTGACTTTCATTGTTTAAATTTCATAGAATTTTTATTTATTATTACTTTAGTCAGATTCAAGTTATTTCTGTGACCATTGTGAGTTTTTCTTTCATTAAACGAAGGGTACCAACAATTTTGTCCACGTGTATATATTTATATATATATGTGTGTGTGTGTGTGTGTGTATTATCCAGAATCCAACAAAGATTTATCTACTTAGAAGTAGCTAGTACACCTACAGTACCAGACAGATAGCAAAGAGACTGTTGCTTATAGAGGCTGCTTTTTCACTCAGTTTAGTATCTATTTGTTAAAATTTAAATAATTTTGTAGCTGTAGCACTTGTACATGTTGTACAGTAAGCTTTTTTTTCTGTAAATTTCTCCAGAATCATCACCTGTACTGTGTGGTCCACAGGATGTCTTTATCCAAGATTCAGAGTCTTAGAATAGCAACTGTACTGGAGGACTGTTCACATAATCTGGACATACAGGGACATGTCCTGTCAGGGCAGATTGGCCAGGAAGAAAGCTCAGTACCTGCACAGGTGACATTGTATCTTTCACCTGATCTGACAATGATGTGAATTTATTTAAAAAGTGTTATGTTTGTTTCACTTTGTCAACATAATAAATGTACTGATGAGCACTGACTCCTGTGTTTTAATGCGTAGGATAAATCCAAGCTTTTTAAGCTGGTAAGAGACTGGTGAGTAACTCTAGAACAGCGATTATGGTACATTCAATTTTCTTTTCTTTTAAAAATGACACTTGTGCTTCTGCAGTCAATTAATCTCACAACAGATGTCCAGCCTATGTGTTGAGCTGCAGGAGAAGCAGAGTTTCAGTTCTTTCCTTCAAGTTGTGAAGGAAAAGGAGCAGAAAACAAGCAATAAGGAGAAAAGAAGGTTCATTGCTGCACCCCTCAATATTAGTAATAAGCCCATTCTTAATCATAAGAGTGTGTAATCAGAAAATCTATCTTTATCCAGAGAGATAAACGTGGAGCTGAAACTGAGAAAATCAAATCTGCAGAGACAACAACAGGAGCTGTTTGACAAGAGTAAAGAATTAGAGGTGAGAAATTAGGTGTCTGTCTCTGTAAGAATTGCTAGTAAGAGGAACAATATGAAAACCTTACCTATGCTGTCTCCATCCTTAGAGGTTGTCCAGCTACTGTGCTCATCTGAGGGACGAGATTGCCTTTAAGAAGAAGCAGCAAATAAGTGTGCAGAAGCCAATGCAGAAAAAGAGCTATAAGGCTGAGAATCTGCTGGAGGATGAACTGGAGGTACATCAGTCTACTATCTCATCCACTTAAGTCTGGGTCAAAGTAGTTACACCCTTCCAACAGGATATGTCAGTATTGTTCTACAGGTTAAAAGCTGTCTCAATCATGTTCTTTCTCTCTCAGCTACTGCAGAAAAAGATGAAAGAAGAGAGGAGAGTTCATGAAGAGTCAGAAAGATTCCTGCAAAATATGCAGAAGGTTAGTAAAGCAGCAACACTACATAATATATTGTTATGGAATTAGTCTAACTTGATTTTAGATCTTCTGGGCCAGAGTGCAGAGGAGCCAAATCCACCATATTGTGCTGTATTGGATGACCTGACAAGATGGATCTTGAACAGGCTAGAGAAGCTAACGGGATGGGCCAGGATGTCATTCAAATCAGCAAAGTCAATATCTTTGGTCCTGGATAAAGGCAGAATGATCATTAAGTTCCAGCTTTTAATCTCAGGAACACCAATTTGCATCATTTCAGGGTTGACCAAAGAACATCAACAAGACAGGCCTACCAGGCAAATTCCAGACATGGATTGACCAGCATGGGATTTTGTCTTGGATACTGTGGCCACTGGTCCTCTATGAGTTTCCAATGTCCACCACCACAAACTTGGAGAGGAGAGTTAACCGCTACCTGAGGAGATAGTTGATCCTACCATAGAGCTTAAGTACTATCAACCTCTATGGAAAGCAGTGGAAACAGTCTCTCCCCCTTAAATCCATCAAGGAGTCGAAGATCTTACAAGTGAAAGCATGAGTGCAACAGTGAGTCTGTGGCCAGATGAAGAGCTGGGCTAGGAGCCATTACAGCTTCCTGCAACAACAAAGCACGGGGGGTAGGAATGGAAGCAACTGGTCAAGGATGAAGTGAGAGTGGTTGTGGAGGAGGAGAGGTTCAGCAGAGTGGTGAGGGTGAGACAGCAAGATACCAGGACTAGATGGGAACAAGTTGTGGAGAGGAAGCTCATCTTGACTGACCTTTTGCAGGCAAAGCCACACCACTTCAAGTTCAATGTCCAGACAATTTATGACGTTCTCCCTAGACTATCTAACCTGCACTGTAGAGGTCTGGTAGATTCGCCAGGGTACATGCTGAGGCCTAATCAACCTTGGTAGGGTTTCCTTAGAGAAGGCGTCTGATTTTTGAAAGAAAGATCTCAGTAAACATCATTGATGATGTGCCCTGGCTTTGTATCAGAAGACGTATCATCACAAAAAAAAAGAAGACAGAAGGAGCAGCTGCAACTTGTCGAGAAATGGTGTCAGAGATGGAGCTTATCTGCAAATACAGAGATGCATATTAAATTAGGAAAAGATGTAGCGTTTGATTTAAGCCTTAATGAGGCATGACAGGATTATTTTTATGGAAAACGTTAACATACATTTAATGATTTTGATTACCAGACATGAGTTCTTGAGAGTAAATAATAAAGATAGTTAATTAAACTGCAAATTAAAGGTGAAGAAGAGATCTTAGAAACATGTTTTACACTCACTGGTAACTTTATTAGGTACAACTGACAACTGACACAAATATCTAATCTGCCATCAAATGGCAGCAACTCAACACATTTAGTCATGCAGACATGATCAACATGACTTGCTTAAGTTCAAACTGAGCATCAGAATGAGAAAGAAAGAGGATTTAAGTGACTGAATGTGGCATGGTTACTGGTCTAAGTATTTCAAAAACTGCTGATCTACTGGAGTTTTCACACACAACCATCTCTGTGGTTTACAGACAATGGTCTGAAAAAGAGAGAATATCCCATGAGCCCATTGTTTTGAGAATGGGCAAACTAGTTGGGACAGCAGTAACTGGGGCTCCAAGTCACACAGACTCACCAAACCTGGAAGATGGAAACCGTTGCCAGGTCTGATTAGTCTCCGTTTTAGCTCCACATTCAGATGGTAGACTCAGACTTTGGTGGAAACATCATGAAAATATGGATCCATCCTGCCTTGTATCAACGCTTCAGACTGCTGATAGAGTCATGATGATGAGGATATTTTCTTGGCACACTTGATATAAATGTGGCACAGTTTAACCACCACAGTCTTCCCGAGTATTGTTGCTGACCATGTCCATCCCTTTATGACCACAGTGTAGCATCTTCTGATGCTACTTCCAGCAGGATAATGAACCATGTCACAGAGTTCAAATCATCTCCACCTGCTTTCTAGAACATGACAATGAATTTACTGGACTCCAACGGCCTCCACAGACACCAGACCTCAATCCAATAGAACAGATCTTCAGCAACTGTGTGATGCTGTCATGTCAATATGGTGCAAAATCTCTAAAGAATGTTTCCAACACCTTGTTCAATCTATGACACCAAGAATTAAAGCTTTTCTGAAAGTAAAAGAAAATCTAAACCAGTACTAGCAAGGTGTGCCTTATAAAATGCCCGGTGAGTGTATAGATGAGAATAGGATAATGATGTTTAGTTATTTGTTTACACATGATTATAATGTGTATGTTTTTCATTTAACATACTCTCGTACAGTCATATGCCATAAAACTGTCAGCAGTTTGCATTAATTACGGCTGGAGATCACACAATCAAAAGCTTTTTTCTGAAAGATTTTTTTGCCTTTCTAATGCCCCACTGGAGCGATTTTTTTTTTTTTTTACAATATGAAGAGGGAAATTGAGGGTAGCTGAACTTATGAACCTCCACAGGTCCATTATCAGAGAGGAAACAGAGATATGAGACCCAAACCTAAGGCTATGTGCCACAGGAAAAAAAACTGTAAATGTACTGTACAAGACCAATTCCAGCTGCAAGTTCAAAGTAAGATAATCCATCTAACAGATTATTGATATCGCTATAGACTGCAGTTATTATTACAGAGGTAGAATCTAAAGCTGTTGCACTAAAAGAATGACATAAATGCAATGAGCAGAGAAACATGTTCTCTTTTAATAATTACATTTGACTTGTTTTTGAGAATATTGAGGATAATTACAACTGACAGACTTTACAGTCCGCCTTTTGTTTCCCTGATCAAACTGTACGTCGTGTCTTGCAGCAGCAGTTGATGCATTTGTTTGTCTTTTTTAGGGTCACTGTTAGTCTGAATGTAATAATTATTCACATTGATCGTGCACTGTAGTTGATGTAGATTTGTTGCTGTTCAGGAGCTTCAACAGGTTCTGCAGAATTGGCAACAGTGCACAAAGCAGATGCTGCAGGAGAAGGAGGATCAGCTCAACAACACATCCTGCAAAAGAACACTTAACTTCGACAGAATAATGGAGATGAGGAGGAAGGTGAGCAGGTCCCAGTGCTTAACAGCTGTCGTTGCTGCACAACTCATTGTTGAATGAAATGCAGTTAGTTGTCAATTTTCAGTTGAGGGTGATGGAGCAGGTGGTAATGGTGGACAAGGAGGAGCAGGAGCAACTGCGCCAGCAGCAGGCAGAAGCCACAGCTGCTATCAAGGTAACAACATCCAGTCAGTCTACACCTTTACAAGCCCTAGAGACACATTTTGTGTTCAGCATGCCTGATGGTGTCCTGGTCTTTGCAGCTGCAGGCCTGGTGGAGATGCTGCATGGTCCGCCGAGGCCTCGGCCCTTTTAAAAAAGTAGAGGAGAAGAAGAAAGGCAAGAAGATGAAAAAGAAAGGAAAGAACAAGAAATGACATTTCTCTAACACTCATCTGACATCACACTATTAGATTAACACCATTCAGTCATACAGAGTGTGAGTCTTTACATTTCTTTATTAAAAAGTTTAAAAAAACAAAACAGTTTTTGTCATTTTAAACATGCACCAAAATTAAAGCGAGTCAGGCAAGACTTCATGGACGAAATCAGCATATTTAAACAAGTAGGTGGAAACTTTTCTCAACACTGCTTGATTATGTGACATCACAGTATTAAATTAACACAAGTCATACAGAATGAGCTTTTACATTTCTTTATTAAAAAAGTAAAAAAAACAAACAAATAGATTACATGGAGATCACCATAGTGAAATATGTAGCACAATATAAATAATAATACTAAAATAAAATGGTTATTCAAAAACCTTTTAATTTTCATATGTTCAACATTGAAAAGGGGAAATGAGAGGTTTTCTAAATAGAATGATAAAAAAAGCTTTAAATAGGTTACAGCAAATATATACATAAAAAAGATAATCTAAATATCTTACTTCAATAAAGACCACTAAGTAGTCCACTGTTAATGACCATAGGTCATACACTTCATCATTAGTCTTTATCATGACACAATAGAGATTTTAGTCACAGCCGTCTGACACAGTGTGACATGTAAAAGAATGACCTGATAAAATCACAGTGATATTAATAATTTCAAATTCTGCCCTCAAAAAATTCCAGCTGTTCCTCGACTGCCAGCCCCCATATCTGACAGAGAAGCAGAACACCCAGTATTACAAAACAGGAAACATACCGGTTGAGAAGAGTGATCTTGGGATACAAGGTTTTTGGGTAGTTTACATTTGATTGTGCGGGGTGGAACTTTTACAAGAGTAAAATGATGGATACAGTTCTGTTTATGTCAAGAGTGAGACCAGATCCCAGTCGTGTCAGGAGATAAGATCATGAGGGATGTCAGTCAAGTCAAAATCGAGTGCGTAGTGTGTCAGCTCAAGCCAAAGCTTCACACTTGTGTTTCAGTCGAATGGCCGGTTACACTCAACATGCATGTTGTTGTTGTCTCCGATAATGACGTAGTTGAGACGCGAGCTGTGGATGCTGATGTTCGGATGCTTGCCTGATGGGACTGAAGGGCAGGGAGGAGGAGGTGGAGGATTGGTTTGTGCTTCTCCCTGCTGTCCATGGCTGCAGCTGCACCTTGCCTGAGCTGTAAAAAATCAGCATAACATGTGAGTGCAGGTTGAGGGATGTTACGTTTGATACAGGAATATGCAAACAGAACAGGATGCATTCCTGCTACGTGACTTTGTCACCCACCATGCTTTTGTAGCTCATATCCCTGAATCAGAGGGTCACATTCAGCCACGGCAGATGGGATGGAATCCCCAATGACGCAGTCGATTAGGGTGGAGTTGCTTATGTTGACAATCATAATGGTCGATGGAGGATTTCTCAGTGTTTCTGTTTCTGAGGTGGAGGAAATGAAAAAGGGAAGAGATTCTAAATATAGGAAGTTGTTGTCCAAGAGTGGCATCATTGTAGAAATGCAGTCACAGTCCTGAATGTACAGACAGTGCCGATTTCTGAGGTGCTAAATTGCTATATGGTTGGTTTTAGCTCAAGATAATGCACAATGCAGCATAAATACTGTAAAGACAGAAATATAATAACATAAAAAAACATGTTACCTGGTATATTTTTCTCCTCCTGGGGTTGAAGAGTTGGAGCTGTAAAGGCAGTGAGAGGTTTTATTTTTACTAATAAGAAATTATCAATACAACAGAAGAAAACAAGAATATATAAATGCAGAGTAAATAAAGTTGATATCTTGTTGATTATTTTCAGTTTGTCTTCCTGCAGGTGCTCCTGATGATTGCCTGCTGTGTTTTCTTATAGAGGTCATAAGAAGTTTTCTGTTTTTTTTACAGGTTTTACGGCTGATTGTTCTATTTTTTATGTTTGTGGCTGTTTTCTGTCTTTTGTATCTTTGTCTCTTCATTCCACTTTTTACTCTCATTTTCTCTTCAGTTTACTTTGCTTCTTTTCATCCCATTTGTGTGGTCCAGCATTAATATGTTAATTATAAGAGTATAAAAAAAAACAACAAACAAACAAATGTAAAATAAAAGACAGTACTTAAATATCAAGAGGAGTCTCATTTTCAAAAAGCTCCTTTTAGCAAAGCCAACTTGTTCAGCACAGCCAGACCATCATTCAGCTTGCTATGACAGTTACAAAAAAATAATAATAAAATTAAAATAAAGTTTATATCTCTATTATTAAAGTGTAATAATGGGGCAAAAAAGTCTAATTAACATCATATATGAGGATTGTACCTGAGCACCATGTGAACTTATCACACAAAGGGAGACAGAAGAGCTGGCAGGCTCCAACGCAGCTCTTCTCAGCAGCTGTCTGCATCACCTGGAGGATTCTCGGCAGGCTGGAGGCTTTAGAAATCGCCACCTGGGGGATGGGGGAAGAAATAGAAGTTAGTTTTTGCAGGCATGGTAATAACTATGATGCAATCTTAACCCAGAAAACAACCCATACAACCGCGAATAGAGTGGTGTTTTTTTTTCTTCTTGTTTTTTTAACCACACGGTAGGCACGATTTTTCTAGGTCACGCACACGTACGTAAAGGTGGTTGCCCCCCCCCCCCCCCAATACCATTAGAAGACATCATACGATGTCGACTATGCCACTATGCTGAAGTTCTACCGCAAAGACAAACTTTAACTGAGCCTATTATTTAACATTAAAGTAATTTCAACAGATTCAAATCGTGTATTCTGTCGGAGACTGAATGTTTACATATTTAATGGAAAAAGCATATTTGTCTTTACGAGCAACGTTAAAACTAATAAATGTAAACAGAACCATACCTGAGTCATAGGCGCCTTTTCGTTGTTTTTTGACATATTGCTCATCAGATTAAGAGTCGTTGACCAGAGCTGTTGATCTGTGGTGGTGTTGAGATGTTATGCTCTTCAGATCAATGCTCGCCGACTATAGGTGAAGTTTTCAGAAAGTCCCAGCGCATGCGCACTTCAAGTCGTATTTTCCGCTTGTGGCTTTTAGAAAGACGACTTTTAGTTTGTTACTGGGTATGAATTGAAAACTTAACTCAGCGTGTTGTGAACTTATACAGCCCGGTATAAGGGTTTAATAAAATATGTATAAATTGGTACAAAACTGCAGTAAAAGTTTTATGTGACACGACATAAGGAGAAGACTATTGTCTGCTGCTTTGCTTCCGCGTTGTTTTCAGATACAATCAAATTGAATTACATCATTGCCAATCTACAGGTTTCGGTTTGTGGTAAACCAATCTACACGACCAGTTTGAATAGTAAGAACAGCAATTTTTCAGATAAATAACAAATTAGAAAATGTAATTGTATTTGTATATATGCAAGGTATTTTCTAGCAGTTGTTGATTATGGTTTTAATTACATATCAGAATAAAATAAGTACAAACAAATTTTTTGTTTCGTTTTCATTGTTAGCAGCAGAAAGAATAAATGATATCCTTGTATTTTAGTAATATTTTACTATTCTGTGCTAACACTTCGTTAGATTTACTATATCTAAGCATTGGCCACAGAAACTTATCATTGTATATTGTGTGATTAACTGTGCTAACTCTTTAGGGGTCCATACCCTTATCTTCTTCATCTGTCCAGCTATTGCATTGTTCATCTGTCTATTGCATTTTTCCTGTTTTTGTTCCTTCCAATCCAGCTCATTTAAAGTTTCCTGTTACAGACGTGGACAAAAATGTTGGTACCCGTCAGTTAATGAAAGAAAAACTCATAATGGTCACAGAAATAACTTGAATCTGACAAAAGTAACAATAAATAAAATTCTATGAAATTTAACCAATG
The DNA here is from genome assembly GCA_036919975.1 of Melanotaenia parkinsoni. Classification (NCBI taxonomy): domain Eukaryota; kingdom Metazoa; phylum Chordata; class Actinopteri; order Atheriniformes; family Melanotaeniidae; genus Melanotaenia; species Melanotaenia parkinsoni. Next base: position 27,983,843 of record JBAFTA010000007.1, on the reverse strand, counting down.
AAAGTCAAACATTGCTTTTCAACCATGTTTCAGCAGAATTATTAAAAAACAAACAAACAAACAAACAAAAAATAACTGGTGAAACAGGCCTGGACAACAGTGATGGTACCCCTTGATAGGGATGTTTTGCTCGAGCCGATCTGCTCGATCACATGTCGATCATGTGACACGGAAGTGTTGCGAGCATTGTCAGCAGGATTCAGCACATAGATGTATTATTAGAAGTTAGTTCTAAATAATACATCCATGATTCAGCATGCCAAAAGTGAAGTGGCAGACCAAACGCCACCTCGTTACGTCATCAGCGCGTATCGCGCAACACGCGGGATCTTTGAAGGGACCGGGCTTGTCAATCTCTCAGAGATTCCAAACGCTGAGGAGATCGCGGGTTTTTTAAAGGGGAGATTCTGCTAGCGATGCTGCAACATTACATTTTGACAACAAAATTAGGAAAAGCATCACATCAGCATCAACTTGTACTGGATTACATTTAGCTTTTAGAGATTTTGGGAAACAAACGTCTGCCATGGTAACTGCAGAAGGAGCTCGGAGTGTGAGAGAAGGACGGAGCGGACGGTGCCTTTAACATCACAGGTAAGCTTTATTTCCCTTTCTTCGTATAGATGTTTAAAAAAATAGCTTTGCAAAAACAGACTTTAAAGTTAATCATAAACTACAACCAGAAGCATCAGAGGAAAAGTCTCAGTCTACATCTACAGAAGAAACCACAACCTGCAGGAGCTGGTTTCTGATCACCATAAGCAGAGAATTTAATGATATTAACGTTGGTTAATTACAATTTTGTTCTTGTGTTTCTTTCAAGTGCAAAGCTGGAGCGGTAGTGAGCCAGAAAAGGAGCATACTAAAGCCTGACATTATCGAGAAAATACGTTTTTAAATAAAACCTATGACACATCACAATGTTGCCAAAGTTTTTTCCTCATATTACATTTCAAGATTCAATATTCAAAGTGTTTATTGTCATTTGCACAGTAAGGAAACAAGTTTCCCTGAACAATGAAAATCTTACTCTGCCGTCCACCCTGAATGCCATAAATTATAAAATAAAAAATAAACAATAAATAAAAACTAGATAGAAGATAAAGATAACAAAAAACTCTGAGTAAATAATGTATGTACATGAATGTGCAGTCTGCTATAAACTGTTGTGCCACATTCAACAACGATCAGCTATGCAAAAGAAAACAACTCGAGGTAGACGATAACACGCATTTGCAATATCTATTACAAATAATAAGACACATAAAACAGTCTTATTACAACTTTATAAAATAACTAACGCAATCACTCCTTCCCTCATGCCTTCCCACTGTGAGTAACTACTATCATTACAGATTGGTTTACTTAAGTTACACCACAATTCTGTTACCTAATCCAATGTTACCTAATACCCGTCCTTGTTATTTATATGAACAGCAGAAAATAAATATTCACTCGGATGGTAGATTACGTGTCGTTTATTAAACACGTATTCCAAGTTGAGATAGGGATGACAGATGTGAGGTGTCAACGCTGTCCTTCTGATGCATCAGACGCCCACAGCCAGCAGATAGAGCTCTTTGATTTGGTCAAATGATTCAGAACAGCAAACCTTTTTCATGCATTTGGGTCAAAGTTGGCTCGATGATTCATGAGGCCTCGGTTTCACCATCCCTACCCCTAGAAAAGACTGAAAATAATGTGACCAAAGGGACATGTTAATCCAAGGTGTGTCCACTAATTAGCATCACA
>JBAFTA010000007.1:27963690-27981991 GCA_036919975.1 Melanotaenia parkinsoni | reverse complement strand
GGTCTTGCAACAGGACAATGACCCAAAACACAGCTAAAAACACCCAAGAATGGCTAAGAGGAAAACACTGGACTATTTTAAAGTGGCCTTATATGAACCCTGACCTAAATCCTACTGAGCATCTTTGGAAGGAGCGGAATATTAAGTGAAATATAATATTAAGTTAAGGGTACCATCATTTATCAAGTTTATTTTTTTAAATAATTCTGTTGACGTATGTTTGAAAAGCAATGTTTGACTTTCAATGGTTAAATTTCATAAAATTTTTATTTTACTTTTATCAGATTCAAGTTATTTCTTTGACTATTGTGTGTTTTTCTTTCATTAACCGAAAGGTACCAACAATTTAGTCCATGATGACTGAAATGTTAAACTGATCATTATTAGGTCAGATGTCTGTTGCAAATTATAAACACATTACTATTTGTTAATTTTTAATGTGCTCAGAGATAAATATTTATAGACAACAAAAAAAAAACCTTAAACTTTATATGTAATAATTTCTGCTCTGACAGCTCAAACAAAATGCCAAAATTGCTCTTTCTCTCTTTGTCACAGTTTTGAAAATATGCGTGTCCCAGGCATTAAATAGGAACAAATGCATTTTGCAAATGCATCATATAATTGAGTGGATAGAAAATATAAACAAGCAGAAGTTTATAATGCAAACTTCTGCTTGATGACCTTGTAGAAGCAGACTTTGAAGTTGATCATAGACCCATACACCTTTTTCCTTCCTTTTTCCACGGCCTCTGAGAAATGGGAGGCGATGACGACAGTACCTATGTTCATCAAAATGAAAGAGCCCAGCTGGTGAGGAAAGTAAAAATTAAAACATGAACTGAACTAAATTTATGAAGGCAAGACACTATCTCAGAGAATTTATAACATTGTTACATTAATGAGTAAATATTACAGATTCATAACTGCAATATATGTTCACAGGGACTCAAATACTTTGTTTATACTTTTGTTTTTATTTATTCATTAAGTCATTCAATATTTTATTTTATTTTATAAAACTTCAGGGAATTATGATTTTGTACCAAAACATAAAGAGAAGTGGGTACTTACAGCAGTCATAAGAATGAACGGAATAATACTTCAGTTGGAATGAGTGTCCATCACGAGGTACATAACATCTGTCCAACCTGGAAGGGTGATAACCTGGAGGTACAAAAAGCAGTAAAGGCAACAATCTTCAGAAAACCCAGCTAGATACAGACAAAGATAGAGTTCCTAAACTGTAACACTGGCTTCAATATTTCCCTAAATAACTAAGTAATTATTGGAATTTTTTTTATGAAGTTGTTATTGACGTTCATCTAAAAATCATAAAAAGCCATAAGTACTGGAGAACAAAATGCTGAATAAATTAATTTACTGAAGTTGAATCAACATAAATTACATGATTTTTTTGATCAATCAAAACTAGAAAGAAAAAAAATACTGGTTGATCAAAAGTTCACATGAGACACAAACACACACACACACTGAGTTCCTGCTGCAAAGTAGCTGAAAAATCCATTTAAGTTAGTCAATTAGTCTAAGTAAGGTAACTTTGAAATCATCCAGTGTATTGAAAATTAAACACATCACCACTGATTTACCAAGATTTGATCAGATTAGGTTTCTAGCACAACTTCATGACAACATACTCAGATATCGTGTTTATTCTAAGTTCAACAAACTCAAACATAATTTTTTTGAGGCAAGAAATTTGCATAATTATTTTTTTTTAACTGAAACCAACTTGTTAGATTTGACTGTGATCCATGCATATATAATGTTGTCATTCGCATAGCCCTAAATCTGTAGGTCCCAGCTCTGTCACACTTGGTTCTCTTTGAAGCCAACTCAGATTCCTCCGTTTTGATGTATAATTTATGTCTCTACGATGAAAATTGTAGGAGTTATGATAATTTGTTTTGAGTGGCAGAAAAGGCTGAAAAGTTAGAATGCAGTTCGAGTGGGAGAGAGTGAACATTCTAAAATTTTTTGATTTTATACCATGGTTTGGGTAAATACTCGATTCTGATTGGCTGAAGGGTGTCCATTAAAAAGTGATAATGGACACCTATGAAAGACGTTCCGATCAAATAGACTTATTGTTGTAAATTATTGCGCTGACTAAACGGTAGTTGGTAGCCGTGGCAACAGAAACTCAGACGCCGGGCAGTAGACACGTCAGATCAGAGCAGCCTGCAGACTTATTGAACGATGGAGGAAACTATCTGTGGACTTTAACTGTTTGAAACAAAATGTTGCATCATCCTCTGGATACACACAAGCTATAAGAGCTGCACCCACCCTCTAAAATGTTTGTGTCACGGCCGACTGAGCTGCAGGTTCTGTGTCAGAGCCGGTTACCTTGGCAACGCGTCGCAATAAAATAGTCCACTCAGCTGAAAAACTTACAATTTTACCAGTAAAAAAAACAAAATCGCATTAATAATTTATATAATTTTTTTCTTTCTTAATGGACCATGGTATAAGCGGGATAATGCCCTCGGAGGTGGCCATTATCATAATTGAATGGACTTCGCAGAAGCAACCGTCTTCCACTTAGCGTTGGAGGGTTCACGCTGAAATCCCATTCATTTCAATGAGAGCTGAAAATCAATAAAATTATCAATAATTTGAAAAGTTTAACAGATATCAAAAAGTTGAATAGAAGTTGTATAGCCCAATCCCTTGTGAGTTGTTTAAAGTTTGAATGGTGTTTCTAGCTGAAAGAGCTGAAAGTTTTTGAAGGAGATGAAAGCTAAAGAGCTGAAATCACGTTAATTTCAATAAGCTGGACGGACACGTATTCCGTTATTGACATCTATAGTAAAGTTACCAATTAAAAACGTTTCTCTGCCAGTAGATAATTGTATTGCTGCTACCAAACTGCAAATATGGCTGAATGGGGTGAAGTAGAATGTCTCTTCACTAAACGACACAAGAACAACAGACTTATTTTAACACTTAGAGAAGCTGTAAGTTGAAAAGTTTCTTTGGTTTTCTTTGAGGTCTTCAGTTGACTTTGAGTTGACTGAAATGCTTCTGCAAAGTTCAAGTGACAGCTGAATGCTTGTCAGAATTTTTTCTCTGGGAGATGCAGTTGAAGATTTTAAAATAAAACTCTACAAAACAGCTGTTGCTGTAAACAGTCTGCTACAGATTCATTTAGTTGTTGTCAAGGTAACCACTGAAGGCATTTCTGTACCTGTCTTTATTCCAATCAAATCAAACTTTATTGTGTGAATGCTTTTAAGCATAAAATGGTCCAAACAAGACACGTTAGTCTCTGTTTAAAGGAGATGCTGCATTCACCACCTTTTTAGTGGCGCCTTTTTTGTTTTTTTTACTGATACTTTATTACTTTGCAATAACTTTGAATCCCTAATTAATAGAAACCATTTCTGAATCACACTTCTAAAATTACGCTTAGTAAGCAGTTATGGTGTAGCTGAATGCAGGGGGAGCCAACGCGACGTCCGACACCACCACTTCATTCGCAGCTCTGGAGGAGTGTGGATTTTCCGGACTGCACTGCAAAGCAGCGTGAGTTCAGCGAAACAACCAGCAGGAGCAGTCAAGAGTTGATCTCAGTGGAGAGCAAGCGGAGCTTCCTGGATGTAGACAAAACGCTGAAGCGGAGCTCTCACGCACAGAGGCCAGACGGGGGCTTTGAGCATGTTTTTAGTTTTTTGGTAATCTCAGTGGGTATGTGAGAAAGGTGGCGTCGGGGCGGCTGCAGTGACACTAGACGCTGATAGCAGGTTGTTCCTGAGACTATCGACATATGTGCCCATGCCTCACAAATAAGAGCACTGCGGCTGCGGATCTGGACTCAGGCAGCTCCTACACCCAGTGGTCCACACGTAAGGTAGGTCTCCCAGTTTACAGCCTTTACCCCTGCACCCATCACAAAAGCTGTTGTGAGAAATGACTGTCATAAAGTGAACGTGTCACTTTCAGTTTTGACCTACAGTATGGGAAAGTGCAACCTTGAAGAGGCTGCAGATGTGTCTTTTTTCATGTGGTCTACTTGCATGCACTGTTGTGTAGAGGGGGAAACCCTGTAATATTCATGTATCACAGTATTGGAGAATATAAGCGTAGGCAAAAAAACAAACAAAAAAAAAAAAAAAACCCAAACAAATAAACAAACAGCAACAACAAAACATTTAAACAACACTGACTGTGCTCCATTTTCTTTTAAAATGTTTTGTTTTATCATCTTGTGTTCATATCTCCCATAAAATGCATGTTTTTGGGCACTAGGAAGAGGACAGGGAGTGAATGCAGCTGTATAAATGAATTCTGTTTCACGCCTCCCCATGCACACACTCCCAGCTGCCTCCCACCACAGCACAGTGGCATTCTGTGTAAAAGCAGCAGCAGCTTTTTCACCAGGCAGATCTGTTTTTTCTCCGTCTCTGCCTCACTGGTCAACAATGATGCTTTGATCCCCACCCTTCCGCACCCCTCCTCCTTGGAAATCCGTCAAGACCTTGATCCGTGAGGACTGCTAATCACTGTTTCACACCTAAAAAGAAAGTGTTTACTCACAAGGGCCCTTTGGGTAACTAACTGGAGCGAAAGCTCACTTTTAAATGTGGGTTTTGTGTGGGCAGGGAACATTTAGATTTTTTGAAGGCTTGTGCTGACAGAGATGCTTTTGATTTGAACTTAATCTTATATGCAGGTATTCTGCGTGGAAAAGCTTCTGAACCAGTTTTCAAGACTGCACTGCACTCTTACCCTATAACTTATTTGTTCAGACCTAAATCGGACATCTTTGTTTGAATTCCTGTTGCATTCTACATTACTGCCTTATACTTCTCACATTATGAGGCCTTGATCTGATGTTACGTGGGTAACCTGTCCAATTTAAAGTTACATTTTAGAGTTGCTTGCAAACAAAAGCCTCACTGTGTTATTAAAGATCATGTTAGAGTTGCTACTGAGGGAAGCTAGCAGACAAGAAGGCTGTTATTTTCCTATGAGAGACCACAGGGTTGGTTATGTGCTCAGGCAGGACAGGACAAGCTGGCTGAATTGTGGTGATGATGACTGCAGCCAGATCTGCTCATTTGTCTGAAAGTAGAGCATGAGGATCGACTATGACTGTGCAGAAATGTCAGTACGTGTAACTCTACTACCAGCAATCTGCATGTATACTCTTGGTGATCAATAGATCATAATAAAAGTTGGCTGTGTGAAAAATTTAGGGCACTAGCTGTGGTGGCAGCAGCTGTATTGACTGAACTGCTTCAGAGTTTCCTGCCAACTTTAACTCCGCACTGAGACGAAGAACATTGTGTCGGTTAATGTGTGATTTCAGCAGCCACTCAGGCTGCACAGTGTGTTTTCAACAGTACATTTCCTGTGTGACCCCATTTTGTGTCTAACCACCGTTATCCATGAGATTAAACGCAAATCCCAGATTACAGACATATTTCTCGTACTTTTTGTGATTGAAAACCAAATTTTGGGAGGTTTGTGGTTCTGGTTCCTGGATCATCCTGTGATACCAACCGATGCTCCTGTAATATGCAACCCATAAATAATGGCTGATGACTGTACTAATTTGCCTCATTTATTCACATAGTTTAGATTGAGGTTCTTTTCCATCTTTCTGCTCTTGTAATTCTCCAGTTTTCTATTATTTACTGAACTTCCCTTTGTTTTAAGCATGTTTCCAAGAATTATGTGACAATCATCCATCATCTCTCGCTGTCACAATAAACAAGAAGCTTTTTGGTTACTTGGTAAACACAGACCTTGCACTCTGACCAATAATATGACAACCATATTTGGAGGCATCAAAGGATGATTATACAGAGAGTTGTGAAATAATTAGAGTTACTAAACCAGTTAGTAATGACAGTTTCCAAAAACAATCAATGTGGTTTTTTGAAGAGGAAGCAAAGTGTTTCATGGGCATACGTTGAGTAAGCACAGAAGTTTTATTTCTGCTTTTAGGAAGATGGAGGCTGTTGATCCTCTGCAGTAGCAGCTGAAGGCATAGAAGCAGCCTGATTTCTCCATCCTTTCCTTCCTGCCTGCCTTGCCCCACCATGGCCAGCAAGAGTCCCAGACTGAGTCGGGAAGTCCAGGATTTGGCACCGGAGACACCCGAGCTTGGTGCCAACCCACAGATTGGGCTTGAGATCTTCTGTAAACTGTGCCTCAGCCAGCAGCCAACTGCAGCCACCAGGGAGCTGCAGAGCTGCAGGTGCATGTACTGCACAGCGGTAAGTGTGCTGCATTTACTATAGATGATGCAGAGCCATGTACAGAGCCGTAGGAGATAGACCTGTGAAATGTTTTACTTAAGCTGAATATATAATATGAAATGATAATGAGGAGGATTATTTTTATTAGGCAAGGCACGTTTATTTGTAGCACAATTCAACAAAAGAACATTAAAAACAAAAGAAAAAGGAAAAAGAAGGAACATTGAATAGAAAAGTATTAAAACATGATTAAGTTTAAAAAATCTATCTTAAAAAAAACAGATGCAGATCTGGACTCTAAATAAAAACCACTGAAATGCAGCAGAAAACAGGTGGGTATTTAACCTGGATTTAAATAAACTGAGTGTTTCAGCTGACCTGAGGCTCTCTGGGAGTTTGTTCCAGACATGTGGAGCATAGAAGCTGAATGCAGCTTCTCCATGTCTAGTTCTGACTCTGGGAACTGATAAGAAACCTGATCCAGGTGACCTGAGAGTCATACTTCATACTGGGTCAAGAGGTCAGTGATGTATTTTGATCCTAAACCATTCAGAGCTTTATAGACCAGCAGCAGAAGTCTATTCTCTGACAAACAGGCAGCCAGTGTAAAGACCACAGAGCTGGACTGATGTGATCCACTCTCTTGGTCTTAGTGAGGACTCGAGCAGCAGAGTTCTGAATCAGCTGCAGATCGTTTACCCTTGATATATTCTTAAGGTGATTGTAGGCAGACTTTGTGATGCCCATAATGGGTTTCTCAAAGTTTAGTTCTGAGTCCATCAATATACCCAGATTTCTGGCCTGGTTGGTGGTTTTTAGGTGTACAGACTGAAGTACTGTCATGACCTTTAATCGTTTCTCTTTGGCTCCAAGACAATCACCTCAGTTTTGTTTTTGCTTAAAAGAAGAAAGTTCAAGCACATCCAGTCTTTGATCTCCTCATTGCATTTACCAAGAGCCTGTACGAGGCCTTGTTCTCCTGGTGACATTGTAATAAATATCTGTGTGTCATCTGCGTAGCTACGTAACTAATTTAGTTGTTATTTATGACCTGTGCCAGCGGGAGCATGTAGATGTTAAACAGAAGAGGTCCCAGGATGGAACCTTGGGGAACTCCACATGTAATTCTAGTCTGCTCAGATGTAAAGTTTGTATTGCCAATCCTACTTCCTGTTCTTTAAGTATGTTTTGAACCAGTGATCATCATAATAATCATATTATGATTATTAATAATATCAATAATAATAATAATGATAAATGGAAATATATCAAATATATCATAGAAAAATAATGTCCAAATAACATTAAAAAAATCTTTAAAATATGATATAAAACATTATGTGATAACACTGTGCTCATGCTTTGTCACTCTGTGTAGGCAGCAATGATTTCATGAACATTCCAGTTTCGGACTGCTTAATTTGGGTTATTTAGGAAATTGACAAACATTTACTTGGAAAAAGATGCTCTTCATTATTGCAGCATTACATGCTGTTTTAGGTATTTAAAATACATCATTTCCGAGTTAAATGTAGCCCTTTTTTTTTTCTTCCCATTTTTGTGAAATTAAGTGTTTTCAACACTGGACTGGCCTTCCCTCATATTCACTCTTTAAATTGCCCATGGAATTTTTTGTGACTTACTCCAGCTTATCATCATTTTTTAACCACCTCCTGAGTTTCAGTTTTAGTCCTGTTAGGTGTGACAGCAGCTCTATCTTTAGAAGACAGAGCTGTGTTATTTATTACAGGTGCAGCATGTGCCTGCCTGGCATATCGAAACCTGGATTCCAGATAGTAGCGGGCAGGTGTTAATCTCTGGCCCAAGTTGTCAGCATTGTACGCACAAGGTCACACAAATAAAAGACAGCAACACACACAAAACGGTAAAGTGATTCAGGAAACACGGCTTATCTCTACTGTAGGAAGCTGAAACACTGTTTGGGTTTTGTCTCACCACTTCTGCACAGTAAGCAAGAACACACATCACAAGCACATTTGCACACGTGAAGCTTTGTTCTTAGGTTTCTTCTTCTACAGAAAAGGGACACTTACATGTAGTTATCTCTGTTCCTCAAAACTGTTTGCCTTTATGTAATAATCACTTAGTTCTTCCTTTTTTCCAGATTTCATAGTTGAGGCAACACATGACCTCTGACGTGTGAGTGCCGATAAGGAATTTGTCTCTATGTGACGTATAGGTTGCTCTGTATTCACCACAGTTCATTCACCCCCCCTCCCCGCTTTGTTGTAAGCTAGTTGATGTGTTGCGTATTATTTTTTTCACATGGCGTGCACAGCAAAGACAAATTTGTTTGCAGTGGCATGATATTTGTGACATATTTGTGGTCGCACCGGTGCATGAAATATCACATCTAATGCTTCTGTGTTGTTCTTCCTCCTCCAGTGTTTGCAGCAGTATGTTCAACTGGCCATCATGGAGGGTGGAGGGGCACCCATCACCTGCCCAGATATGGCTTGCCAGAAGAGCGGAGTGCTAACAGAATCTGAGGTATGCCCTGTTTTAAATCAGTAACATATCAGCCAGACAAAAAAGACAAAAGGGAAAAATGTTGCACAAATGTGAAGTCTGCGGTTTTCTATTGCTTGTGGGACATTCCTAGAATTTTTAGTTTGCTGGTTCAGCCAGTTAGTTTCCACTCCTGCGTGCTGCAACCACACTTCTGAGAAAACAAGAAGTTGGATTTTCACCTGCATGTTTTTAATCCATCTGGCCTTAATGAGGACATTCCTCTGGGAAAAAAGTGATTTAAAACATGAACGTGTCATCTGCTCACTGGCAAAACCAGCAAACACAGGCTCCTGCAACCTTTTTCTTACCTTAATATGTCCCCACTAAGACAAAAAATGTAAGAAAAATCCTCCTTAGCTTCTATTTGTTTACATTAAACAGATGTTACGTGTCACTTCAGGCTGTTGCTTCACACATTTGTTTGTCTTGTGGCTGAATTTCATTAAAGCTGTAATCAGTCCCCCTTATAATTCTCTCTTGTATTTTGGAAATAAAGCTGCAGCTAGGTGACCTAGCTTTTCCCAGTATCAGTGTTTCAGCAACACTAAACATCAGCGCTTTCACTGTCCTCACCAAGTGTATTTCAGTTTTTCATAGTGGCTTCAAATGATGTTGTGTTATAACAGCTATGTTATAGGTTTCATGCATTTGAATGTCCAAAAGTGCAAATGAAATGAGGTGTGTGTAACTTGTGCTTGCTTTGTGATTGCAGCTAGCTGGTTTAGCTGCAGCAGATCAGGTGGAGCTGTATCAGCGGTTGAAGTTTGAGAGAGGTAAGGATTGTTGCATTCCTGTCCTGATCGCTGCTGATGGACAGTGACCTATTTCAGGTTGCACAAACAACCCCACCAAGTGTTTACACTCACGTGTCTGGGATATTGTGCAGCCTGCTGCCCTCTTTCGTTTTATTTCTTTTTTTCCTTTTCTGCTCTGTGTCGACCCTGAGGCATAGCTTTATAATAAATAATACCTCCAGAACATAATGAGCAGACATCCATGTCAGTCTGCTGGTAAATCTGAGAGAATTAGCCTCTCAGTGCTAACAGGTTGTGGAAATGTTGATGATGGAACACAATAAGACTAGTTAGATGTTTTGCAACAGTTTTCCATTGAAATTTCCAAACTGAGGTTAGTGTCTTTGCAACCAAACTAACAACTGTAAAGCTTGTTTAACAGTTATTGTTTACTATAGCCATAAATCAGGAGTCATTTCTTACTGGAAGTATACAGAAGTTAAAAGTACAGGCTGTTTTACCAAACTGTTTCCCCTTTTATGATTCACAATGAAAGTATGTGCTCGTCAAGAGTCTGAGTCAGCATGCGGTGGCTGATTTTCTTTTTTGTTTTCATTTTTGTTTTGGTTGTGGAATTCAATTCTTTTTCATCATGCACGTTATAGATCATGTCCTGTAGCCCTGCTATAATCAGCTCAAAGGATGTTTGTTAGATGTTTGCTGCATCTTGCTCATCAGTGAACACTTGCCCATAAAATGATGACAGTGATCAAAGTCCTTGTAGTCCTCGTCCTCCCTTGTGAAGTCTCTGCTGCGTTCATCATCATGCAGGATTTTGAGCACAGAGATATGTACTTGTAGATGCTGTTTGTCGGATGATAATACAGCTGTGATGGGGGCCCTGCCCCTTGATGCATGAAAGTCTATGAAGGCAGGTTTACAAACACGATTAAACATTTTAAACTGGTTTTCATAATGTTTAGGTTGTTAAAAAGGCCAGAAAGCCCTGTATGATATAAAATACTTCCTTAAAAAATAGGCATTGTATTCTTTACTTTATGTAGGCTGCACTATGATGCAATATGATGTAATTTTTTTCTTTATATTTTTGGAAATAAATGTTAAATGGCACAATTTCTGCAGGGTTATGCAGAGTTTGAGTGACGTAGGACATTAAAATAAACTACTGATTACTACATTTTTATACACCAAATATGACTAATAAAAATAGCTGTAATAGATCAACTAAAACTAAAGAATTAGGTCAGGATCTATGTGTTTACACATAAAATCCTATGTGTCTACATGGAGATGTGTTCATGTTGATGGTGTACGTAGACAGAGAGGAAGAGGAATATATAGGTGGACACTGACTGATGTGTCAGTTATGTCTGATAATAAACTGTTGAACATTATGTACAACTGGGTATGAACCAGAAACAATGACTGGGTGGATTTCTTAGAAATAAGTTAGAAATAAGAGGTGGTGATGTAAGTCCTGCTAACAGGAAGCTGGGCTTAATAATAATCTGAAATGCCTGCACAGGCAGTAATCCTTTTCTTCTGTTTTTTTTTAGATAAAACCTTTTAAAATAAAAAATAACATTTTGCTGACTTAAGAGAAGCCTAAGAGAAACTTTGTGTGTTTAAATACAATAAAATAAACAAAGTCTGGAACAGATAAATGCACCACAAAAGTCTGGCATTTACTATGCAGATCAGTTCCAGCTGCAGTAACAGTTTAATTCAGTTCAGCTTTATTTGTAAAGCAGTGGTTCATGTCACCTCAAGGCACTTTTACAGACAGGCCGATACCATACACTTCATTGTTGTCACATTATAATACAATTAAAATAAAACCATGATATAATCCAAAGTAGTCCAGTTTATAATAACTGTATTAATAGAAACCAGTTCATAAAAATAATTACCTTGCTAAAGAAACCAGCAGATTGCATCGATCCTGATCATGCACGGGGTGGTGGGTGACAGTGGATAGGAAAAACTCCATTTTTAAAGGAAGGAAAAACCTCCAGCAGAACCAGAACCAGGAAGGATGGCCATCTGTCTGGACCAGTAGGGGATGAAGAGGATAAGACAGGGGTCAGGTAGCAATTCCTAGCCATACTTCTAAGTCAGGAGTACTTGATGAAAAATAGAAACACAAGTTAATGACAATAATAATGTTACCTTTTTTTACACGGAGTGAAAAGGGAGTAAAGAGAAAGAAATGGAGGGAAGTGCTCAGTGCATAATGGGACGCCCCCCCAGCAGCCTCGGCCTATAGCAGCAGAACTAAATGGATGGCTAAGGGTCACCAAACCAGACCTAACTATAATATTTATCAAACCAAACAGCTTAAGATCTAATCTTAAATGTGGGGAGGGGGTCTGCTTCCTGAAGCCAAACTGGGAGCTGGTTCCATGGAGAGGGGTCTAAAAACTGAAGATTCTGCCTCATATTTTACTTTTAGATCCTCTAGAAACCACAAGCAAACCTGCAGATTTGAATGAAGCTGTCTGCAGAGGAAACAAACAAATGATGGGATCTTTCAGATAAAATGGAGCTTTGCCACTAAGAGTTTTTTATGTGAGGAGGAATTTTAAATCCTATCCTGGATTGAACAGGGAACCAATTAATAGAAGAATAAAACTGGAGAAATATGATGTCTGTGATGTGATAATTCTCATCAGAACTGTCATTCCAGCATATTAGACCATCTGAAGGCTTTGCATGACACTGAATGTGCGATTTATCTGTATATTTAACTACATGTATGGCGTTAACATGCAGCAGCTCACCAGACAGGATCTGCAGGATCTGCAGGAGCTGTTTGCTGGATTTTTGTTTAAAGTTTTCTTTGTGTTGTTGCTTGTGTTAAACTTCAGAACAAAAATATTAAGAACACAGAGAAAACATGGTTTACTATGCTATACAACCCTCAGTTTGAGAGTGGGAGTTTAGAGGATAATCATCTGCAAGTTGAAGATAATTAGAAGTAGATTACTGGCTTTTAAAGGCTTTTAATATATTTTTTGATTAATTAATGGCTGTTATTTGACTTGTTTGGTTTTGTGAATTTTCACTGACTTCTCTTTATTCTTCCACAGAAGTGAAGCTTGACCCCAGCAAAGCCTGGTGCCCGGTGCTTGAATGCCAGGCGGTCTGCAGCGTGCAGCCCAGCACAGAGGGCCGCCCTGCTGCCGTGCCCTGCCCCACCTGTCAGGCCATTTTCTGCTCCAGCTGCAGGAGTCCTTGGAAAGACAGCCACATCTGCCCCGAACGCCAGCCCATGATCTCGCCCTCACCCTTTCATGAAAGCAGGTCAGTCAGTCAGACGGTCGCTTTGGTCGGCTGCCCACCGCCTGCAGCCCCGGGGCCACGCTTTGAAAATGACACTCTGCTATAAGCAGGAAAAGAGTTTGATTTCAGGCTGCAGAGGGACAATAAGGATCCACTTGTTACTGCTGGAAACATACAAATGATGATGAAGAATAAAAGTATTTCATTTAAATGATTTTTACAGCTTCCATTACATATAAAAAGGACCGACATGCTAGTGGGGGCATCACTTTAAATAGATTTTTAAACTTTTCCTCACCTCCCAGTAGTGGTCTAAGCTGAATAATACCATTATATTAAGATTAATAGCTCCTTATTTCACAACACAGGCCTTACTGTACAGCTCAGTAACTGTGCTGCTCCAAACTGTGGCTCTACCACATTTACTCTTGTTATCGGGGGGGACAGAGAGTTATATTGGAATTCCACTGTCTCTGTGCCAAAGGGAGGAGGAGGAGGAGGAGGCCGGGTGGGCACAGAGCGAGTTAGTTCACAGTGCAGCAGGAGTCCGAGCGCTGCATTGAAGCCGAGGTCTCTGCAGCGGAGGATGCAGGAGGGATCATTTAAGCACATAATACTTATATATTTCCCTTTTTCTACCATGTTTTGGTGCATTTTATCAACTTTTGTCTTATTGGTTTTATAGCTTCAGTCTCATTATTTTAGTAAATAACAGTTAACCATCTGATCCAAGTTAAGGGAGATTTAAAAAAACAAAAACATGACTGCTTGCCCTTGAGTTGTTAACCTTGGAGTGTCCTCTCATACATCCCAAAATAATAAACCCATTTCAAAGTGAGTTCTGACCCTTCACTTTGCTGCTAAATAAAGATTTCACACATTGTCTTGAGACTCCCAACATGCTCCCCATTAACCTCATTCCCTCTGTCTTCTTCCTGCTCCGACAGCAGCGCCGACATGTCCATCAAGCAGTGTCCCATGTGCGGGATCTACATCGAGAGGAACCAAGGCTGCGCGCAGATGCTGTGCAAGAGCTGCAAACACACTTTCTGCTGGTACTGTCTGCAGAATCTGGACGTGAGTCTCTCCTTCTCACCTAACTCACAGATGAGCTGGAAAAAAAAACTCTGCTGCCCAGCCAGTTCACATGTGGTTGTTTCTATGCAGGGCGACATCTTCCTGAGACATTATGATAAGGGACCATGCAGAAACAAGCTGGGACACTCCAGAGCCTCGGTTATGTGGAACAGAACACAGGTGAGACAGGAACAGATTCATTCATTTCAGGCTTGTGAGGTCTTCATTGCCTGAATGGATCTGACTTATAAGCTACACACCTGTGAAGGACAGGTTGCTGCATGCATGGGCTCAGCTTTAGCCCGACTCTGCAGGATTGGCTGGTAAAGTTTGTGGACTTCATCCCAGCACTTCTGTAAAGTAGAAATACTCACCACAGAAATCCAAACTTTCAAGACCCATTTTCACTTCATTTAGAAATGAAGAAGTGCGCAACTCTGCTCTCATTCACCACCACAAATGGGAAACATTTAGCCTCCTTCCATTCGTCAGCGCTTACGTTGTCGTCTAAACGATCACATAAAGACCTGCAAGTCTGTGCTGACGTGCTGTGTGTCGTTTTGTTTTCAACCAGTGCGCCCAAGAAATCCTTCATCAGACTTTAAACTGAGCTAATCCCAGCACTTATCTCAAATTCCTTCCCTGTAACGACGTCACCCATTCAACAAGATTACAATTGGCCCCCAAACCTACTTTGTTTCTGCTTTTACCCGCTCTAATGCCATGTTTACCACCTGATTAGTATCAAACTTGCTGTAAACGTCCTGATATTGTCACGGCGTGTATGCATTGCTACGTGTCTGTGAGTAAAAAGTACAACAGCACAGTTCTTTGCAAACAACTCCTAAAGACTCGGTCACACTCATGCTTAACAGGCCCTTTAAGACTTACAGTCAGTTTGCCAGAAACGCTCTTAGCTGCCTCCGAGCACTTCTGTTGTGCCTGTACATGTTGTGTTGGGTCAGCAGACTTTGTGTTTAGAGTGTACTGAACATATCTAAGTTTAGATTGAACACAGTGTGATACGTGACTTTACTGAGCCTTATTATAAACACTAACACGATATGGACGTGTGAATATGACACCTATCTGTGATAAACATGTCACCTTCCCCGTCCGTAACCATTAAACTCTTCTCTGGCAGAATACCGTGAGCCAAATGAGTTTTTAGTTAAGCCAGCCTCTGACTGTAATGATGATTTACTTGCGGTTTGGAAGTCCTCATCCCAAACCTGTTGTACTGGTTAAGGTGACATCAGGTTTTTCCATTCTGAGCTTCACTCGCCTTTTAAGAAGGACTGAAATGACTAAAAGACAAATAAAAACTAGATATTTTAATAGTGCAACAAATTAATATTTCAGAAAAATGTTGTTTAATTAGAATTTAAAAGATGCAATAATTAAGTTATAAAATGTTATAAATAATATAATAGTTATTAATTAAATCAATAATATATTTATTAAATAATAATATCAATAAATTTATGTTTCTTCTTTAACTTTCAGGTTTTCTTTTAACTTTGTGTTAATACCCTCTCTTTATTTTTCCCTTTAATCTAATTTTCAATTATTGATTTAGTCATTTACCAGTTTATTTACTATATTTATTATTTTATCCATCTCCATTATAATTCCTTTGCATCCCCTTATTATTTCCCTAATTTTATTTATTTTATTCCCATTTACTATTTATTTTTAATTAAATAATTTTTAGTTATTCATAGATTAATATATTGCTTCATCATTATGTACATTTTATATTTATTTAATTATTTCATTTTATTTAATTTTATTATCCAGATGAGAAGGCCTGTGTTTCTCTGTGTCTTATGAGGTCTGATTTGTAGTAGCTCTCAAAATTGATCCCATTTATGTCGCACCACAATCTGCTTGCATGAGTTCTCCATAAATGTCTTTTTTATGCAGCTTGTGACCTGTTTTCAGCCCAAACCTTTTTACTTTTTGTGCCTTTGCAGGTGGTGGGCATCCTGGTGGGGGTCAGCATCATCGTGCTGGTGACATCTCCGCTCCTCCTGCTGGCTTCACCCTGTATTCTGTGCTGTGTGTGCAAGCCCTGCAGCAGGAAGAAAAAGAAGAAGAAGAAGAAGAGGAAGACGGACCTTAGCCAAGCAGACTCCACCACATAGCGGTTCCTCCTCCCATCTGCCTGTCCAGGATTACTAAAAACCCAGAAGCTGAACTTGTGGAGTACTTTTCATGTCTTTACAGACTGGAGTAAAGAGGCTCATCTGAATCAACAAGTGCAGATTTACGTATATCTTAATCCTCAAAGAGAGATTTTTTTCAGAAATCACCTTAGAATAAAAAAACCTGATTACGTGGAAGTGTAAATACGTAGCGAGCAAATGAAAATTCCTCACCTGGAAGCATTTATTTTCAGAGACAGAACAGGTTGAACCTGAAAGCCATGGCTGTGTGTTTTTCTGGACAGGACACACCCCTACACGCACGCACATCCAGTTCAAAGTGCAACGCCACCTTCATGTGCCAAACGTCATGATGCCAAACCAGAGATGTTAGGTGCTCAAGTGCCTCGCTCTACAGTGCCAGGGGCTTGGCTCGATTTATTTATTGTTTTGCCTTCCATTTTATCTTTATCTTATGCAAAACAAACAAACAAATAAAGCATTATGAAAATGGACATCCATCAGGACTGGAAAACGCTAAACAATGCAAAACATTCGTTGCTTGTGGAAGAAGGCGAACAGCATCTTGTGTGCACTTTATAATCTGTACTTATATGATACATGATAGGGCTTCAATGGTGCACAGAGGACTCTCCTGCAAATCTTTGTTGTTTCCACCGGGCGTACGTTCCAGACCAAAGGCTCTAACGGATAACTTGTGCTTTTCTAAAGTGTGTCAATATGTATTTATGGACTGTGTGTGTATGGTATTATTTCTATGTTTTTGTTTCTGCATTGGACATTTTCTAAACTCGTCATATTAAATTAAAATAAACATAATTTGTTGAACGTGCATCAGATGGAGACGTTAATCTTTTCAGATCTTTAGTTTTACAAATACTTGTGAGAGAAAAAGGAATGTTCATATATTTCAGTTTTCATACATCAGGATGCTCATATACTAACGTGTACATAAAAATTCACTCGTATCGTACATGGATGTTTAGGAATGACTAAAGAAGATAGTAAATTTTATTTTAAAGATATTTTTCATCAAGACCAATATTTTAGCAAATATTTTACATACCTAAGACAAATCTAGACATCTAATCTCCAACATTTGTTATGAGGAAAATAATTAACTTTTGGGGTGTTTTTTAAATGAAAAGAAGGAAAGAAAAAAGGCATCATGCAATCAAACCCTGATAATTATTCAATATTTGGTCAATATTAGCTTTTATTAAGACTAAAAAGGATCAATATTTATTCTTTTTTTTTCTTATTTTATTTAATACAGCAAAATCAAGTAATGAAATGAAATATTATCTTAAATCCCCTAAATCTTATAGCATTTGGCAGTTTCCAGCAGAGCTGGAGGTGTTGAAGTGGTTAATTTAGAAAAAAGAGCTGAAAAAAGTTTTCATAGCAGTTTATTTGAAGTGGATATTTGGTCCTTAATTACTAAGAGATGACTGATACATAAGAGTAACGATCAGATTCGGGTTTTATAAATGTAAACAAAGGTAAGTTGACATAAATCTATGATGAAAAAAATCATTATAGACTAGTGATGAAAGGCCATTAAGGTGTGACATTTGAATTGATCCGTAGTTCCTGGTCCAGCTGTTTACAAAGAGGTTTGGCGACACCTTGCGGCCGTGGAGAGAACTGCACTGTTTTTGTGCACAAACTGAGAGGAGGTGGGCAATATTTTTTACGATCTGCTGGAAGAAACCGTGAAAGTTTTTATCAAGCGATGGCAGCTCAAGAGGAGTTCTTTGCGGGTAAATGCTGAAACAAAACAGAAGCCATACGTTATCTGATGTGTGTTTATTTATGTACACGCTGTTGACAGAAAGTTGGTTAATGCAACGAACTGCGAACAACGGAGCAATTAGATTAGTTTGCCAAACACAACAGATACTAACGCTGTCCTGGTACAGACAGGCCCCGTTTATACCCTGATTACACGTTTAAATGGCTAAAGTCCTTACTGGGCTTTCACGTGATCTACTTCCAAGACATTTTGTTTCCACGTCTCTTTCATTATATTTCCCAGATGATTGATGCGCGCTGAATTTGTCATTTTAATAAAGAAAATGACTACACAGGTATTCCCAGGATCCAGTATAAACCAGGTACTAGGCCACAAGATGTCATGTGCTTCAAACACTATAATTCAGGAGAGGTAGGTGTGGCTCCCAAACACACACACACACACATACACATACACACACACACACACACACACACCCACACACACACACGTATATATATA
>JBAFTA010000007.1:27911475-27950291 GCA_036919975.1 Melanotaenia parkinsoni | reverse complement strand
GAACAGTATTCTTTATAGCTTGGTTGGAACTAGTGATTATTGGAATTCCTGTTGTCTTTCGATCATCTCCAACCAGCCCATTCTCCTCTGACATCAACCAGCAATCATGACGTGTTAAATGCCACTTAAAGCCCCTTTATTCTCCATTTTCATGCTCAGTTTGATCTTCAGCAAGTCATCGTAGTCATGTCTACATGTCTGAATGTATAGAGTTGCTGGGATAATTGGCAAATTAGCCATTTGTATTAACAAGCAATTGAACATTTGATAAAGTGACTGGCTAGTGTATGCACAGTATGTATATATCATATATCAGTACCAGCCCATGGTATGAAGCTCAGGAGTTGGTTACTTCTTTGCTGATGTGGGAGTGTTGCACTGCCCTCTGCCTGTGTTTGCCTTGATGAATTGTAAATTCAAATAATTAAACAAGGTAATTTTTATACAAATACATTGGTTAAAAAATAAATCTGGCACTTTTGTTGTGGCACATTTACTGGAGAGGCTGCATTTCACTACCATGACACACATCAGTTGTACCTTGTTTGTACCGACAGACCTGCAGTTTCAATTTATTACTAGACTTTTATTTATTATTCACAGCTTTGATTATCTAGATTTAATTTTTCATTGGAGTTTTTAAAATCTTACCCAAGGCTCAAGGGAAAAAAAATTACTTATTAAAATCCTCCAATTTGCATCTCATCCATAAATCTCAAGGTTGTTTGGTTTGTTTGGCCTTACAGTTGTAATGTGAGGATATTTTCCAGGCGGTAGTTTCAGAAAGTAGCCTTGACCTGTTGATAAAATGTCTTCAATAAGCAACCAGACCAGAAAGAAATGAAATGATAGAAAATGGACGCTGTAAGACATATGGCCAGTAGATGGCACTCACTCCCAGCTGCAGGATTTCTCACACTGCTTTAAGCGCTTAGCTCACTTGATTGGATAAAGGAGTCCTGCTGTGCTTTGAAATTTAAATTCAGGACACATTACATTAGAAATACCATGACTTTCAGGGGAATATTTTAAAGAATAAATTCCCCATAAGGTCTCGCTGCTGCTGCTTCTTTATCTAAGAATGAATGAGTAGTAACTCATGATTTATTTTTTTCTAAGTATATAACACAATAGCAATTAAAGTTGGCCAGTTATCACAGCAGGATTCCTACACGCAAGGACTTTAAAGTACTTTCTGGGTCAAATTAAAAACTTAAAATACAAAATATTTCAATCAAATAAGTCTCATTGGTTATTCCAGTCAAATTAAATCGCATCATTAACTGCTTCTGTGGCTGTGTCAGCATTATGAAGGGTTTTTACTGTCAGACTTTTTTGTTATCATTTAATTATTTTACACTGCAAATTATGAAGACGTACTCCCGTCTCCACATACTTTCAGCCGCATGGTGACAAACCACCTGAAGAAGAAACAGACCATAAAGTGGTTTGACTTAATTAAAAACCTAAATCAAAGTTTAAGGCAGAAAAAGAAACATCACAAATTCAGGAATATCCCAGGTTACAACAATTAATTTAGCTTTATTGTTATTTATACATCACAGATACATCGTTCTGGTGAAATAATCGGAAGAATTATCCATATTTTACTCTGTGACTTTCCACAAGGACACAAATACTGGTGTGGAAGACCAGAATAAAGGGGGGAAAAAGGCTCCATGGGGAGGGTGACGTACTGTACACTTCCCTTCGCCCGCTTCAATCTGCCTGTCCAAGGGGCCATCGACCTGCATACCTACCTGTACCTGCTCAGACTCACCTGACGGCCATGTGCGGAGAGAAACCGAAGCCTGCTGCTTCGTTTAACCACATTCAACATCCCCCCCTCTTCCTGCTGTAGAGTAATCCTCCTTTTCAGACAGAACATTAGGGTACATCCCTGTTGGTATTGGTAGCAGCAAGCTTTCTACTAACAGTTAACATCATGGTCTTTAAAAAAAAAAAAAAAAAATACTGTACAGCTACTGCTAAGAGAACTTAAGAACCTGGCCATGACACTTTCACACCAGATTAAAGTGCTAGAAGCAACCCACCAATCCACACTTTATTTTATATATATATATATTTTTTATATAGCATTATGTATTTTTCTATATATTTATATATATATATATATATGTATAGGAACAAATCTACTTTAAACATTAATTTACAGGATAATATACATTATATAGTAACAGCTGAAATATCAGCACAAATATATCACTGTCACACTCAACAGCAAAATATATATGATTATATTAACTCATATATAATCATATATACCAATATATAATTGTCAAATATGCATGTAAAACAATTAACCACGTCTCAGGCTTTTCAAATAATACCCAGAGAAGCAATTGTGTCTCAAGACGTAAAAGCTTTACAAGTTTTCTCTCTTGAAAGAGTGACAGGCGACGGCAAAAGTGCCGTGACCTGCGGATTATTTGAGGTCACAGGACAGTTATTTGCATATTCCACGAATCTATTGCAACACGTTACTGTCTACAAACAGTACAGCCGGCGTCCTGCGAGGGCTAGCCGGTGTTAGCTGGACTCACGCGTACACCCACTGAACAGAACATTACGACGATGGGTGGTCTGATTATAGCTATGTGCTTTCAGATGGTGTGCTATGACAGTGAACAACAGGAGGACTACAATACACGATACTCAACAAGTTTAGCCTCAAGAGGACAACCCAAACCTGTACTGGAAAAAGACTAACCCACCTCCCCCCTGCACTACACACAGCAAATAATCTCTTCTCAGAGTTTAAGTGTCATCACATCCTGTTGCTGAAGTGTTTATGTTGCCACAAATCACCATTTTTATTGGGACACTCCACAAACAAGAGTAATGGAATGTGATAAGCTTCCGTCTACTGGCTCTCCCGCTAACTGGGTCTCTCTCCGTCAAGGCTGACAGCACAGTGAGTAACATCCTACTGAGTGAACAAAGTTCTACGGGGTTGGAGAGGGCGCAGGGGGACTCCTTGAGCTTCTGTAAAGTTCTGATTGGGATCAGTAGAGCAGTTCTCTCTTCTTGCAGCAGTCCCAAACCTCAGCAACGATGGTCTTCGCTGCCTTTCGGTCCTCTGTGAGGTCTCCATGGTCCCTGCCCTGCCCCCCTTCCTCTCACCCCTGTGATACAACCTTGCATCTTCACACACTCCCCCTACTCCGCAAAAAACGCTGCACAAGGCTGTAACAAGATACACACGAAGGTCATTTTTCACAAAGAAAAAAAACAAAAAAACAAGCTCCGTAATAACTGCAGTAGTAACGCACAACAAGCATCCAATAGCTGGCTTCCAGACTGAGGAGCCCTGGTGATGTGCAGTTAAGTTTGGGACGTTGCCATTGTTCTATAGGAGATGGACTCCTTGGTTTGCCCTTTGCAGGACTTGATTTTTTTTTCTTTTTAATTTTCCCTGTGGTGCACTGTCTTGTTATTCAAAAGCCCAGATCTCTATGTCCTGCACATAGAAATCCTCCTTTTTTGAGAGCATGGGGTTCCCAAAAGTTTTACAGGAGTGACTCCTGCCGTGGTAGAGGTCTCCATCCAGCCACAGGCCAAACTCACCGCTACGAGAGAAGAAAACACAGTCAGGACAAAAGCAAAGCTTAAAAAGTTGCATGAAATGAAAAAAAAAAAAAATGAAAAAAAATTCAAGTGATGCAAGTTGGTAAACATTACTCAAGATTTACAAGCTTTACTGAGCTTTGACATTCACGCCTTCACATAATCAGCCACTTTAGGTTCACTTTTTCAAGCACATTTATTCAAGAAGATTCCAAATTACAGTCGAATTAGTCTGAAATGATGCCAAGACAAGAAATAAGTAATTATTCATACTATTACTGTCAGAGGGTGCATATCTGGCTCACCTTCCTCCACCAAAAGCTAAAGAATCCATGTCTCCTTTTATGAAAAACATGTTGTCCCCTGTCCATTTGTAAACCTGTCAAGAACACACACACAGAAACACAAGGTTACTTTTTTAGTCTTCTAAAACATGTTCAGAAGCATCCGGATGTTGCCTACACTGATGAATGAAATAACATGTTGTATAAAGAGGGATGGAGATGCCCTCTAATCATTAAGGATATTGTATATTGATAAAAGGGGACACTGAATTTTTATAGAAACACATTATTTTCTAACTTGGGGAAGTTTTGTACCTCAAACTCTGGATTGAAGGTAAAGAGGAAAGTCTCTCCCGTGCCATAAAAGCCATCGCTGACCTTAAACGGCTCAGATGCCAGAGCACCAAACACCTACAGAAACACAGACACAGAGGAGTAACTGAGGAGGGGACTTTTTAGAAATTGATCAGCATCACAACGTCACTGTAGGACTGTTGCCTGTTTTTCTTATTAGATCTGCAGCTTACCTGGCCGTCACTGTCTTTGATGACCAGTAGGACCGGACTGTCCTGGCCCTGCATGGTTCTATACAGTGTCTTAATGCTCATGCCATGCTTTGATGTGCCAAAGGCCAGCGTCCATGGGTACCCAATGGTGCGTGGTGGGAGATTCCTGGCAAGCTGTGGAGTGAAAGTGAGAAAATAAAGAACTGAAGGGATGATAGAAAAAAAGAGAACAAAATTGAAATGGAAAGGTCACAGCCATTAACGCTCAATTACATCTGCAGTGACCCTTTGACACCATCTGGCGTTTAAAGAGGAGTAACAGGGCTCCAAACATGGAGAACAGCCTCGAGAGAAAGAGAGGTCCAGCACTCCCTGAGAGAGCCCGCCGCCCGGCTGCAGACAGACTGAAGGATTAACACAGCGGCTGTGGTGCATGGGGAGATAAAGCCAACAAAGGCGCTGGAGGAACTGTGCAGCGTATGCTTCATTTTAACAGACAGATAAAACAGACACTGACTAAAACATGGAATTAAAGTGACAACTTTTTACAGGAAGCTGCATAGTTTCTGCTGTATAGAACAAAGGCAGCCTTTAAATGTTTTGTTCACTCTCCAGTGAACCCATCAGTCCCCTTGGCCGTTTTCTTGTTGGCTCAGCACATGCTTTAATGGTGGATCTGAAGCAGTTATGTGGTGAGCAGGCAGGAAATAAAACCACGAGGAGATGAAGCCCAACCCGGCTCATCTCTGCACCGCTGTGAGCCGGGTCTGAGCTCCGTCCTGAGTGATGAAAGAAAGCTGCGCATTGGCAGTGGATTGGTAAATGAGCCAATAGGGACTCATTTGGAGTAGTGTGTGTGTGTATTAACCTGCAGTGGCTTCAAAACAACATTAAAGGTAAAAGTTTTATATCTAGTTCATGTGCAACGTCATTGCAATGTGGATCCTTTAATAAACATTAAAAAAACAAACTGTTCGTGTCACATTTCTATTGATCAGCTGACCAACCAGGTCATTTGTTTCACCGGCTGATGTAAGGAGGCATCAAGTGACCTGTGTTTACAACACTGTAAGTAATCCTGCTCTGCATGCGTTCATCAAGTCACCTAACAACTGGTGGATGTGCAGAGACTACGCTTACTCCCAAAGCACCGTGGTGAGAAAACAAGGCTTAAAGGGAGCTACGTGATATCTGATGTTTGAAATTAAATGACCAGCAAATTATTCTGATTTGCATGTTAACCTTTGAGGTAGCAGCATGATGCACAAGCTGTAGAGAAATTGTAAACACCTGCTTATTTTTCTTTTACTTGCTGCCAACAAATTACACGGAAAATATTGATTCTTTCTGACTTCGTTAAAATTTAAAAATACTTCAAGCTCACTGTTAACAGTTAAGTAATACATCTGTATATTTTTAGTTTAACAAGAAGCATGGACAGTTCTCTGAGGCGACTGCTGCTTATGCTGTGGAAGAGGAGTAAACAATGTAAGGGCTGGGAATTATTTTCAGTAGTTAATACAAATTCAGTCTGCCAGCGTGTATTTAAAACAACAGACGAGTTTATGTGGCAGAGACTCACAGTAAACTGGGTATGATGCCCATGCTCATTGCAATAACAGGGGTATGCCACCCAGTGCAATTGTGTAGCTCATAGACGTGTTTTAATCTATTATGTTTTCTGCCTCCTGTCCAAAATGATATACCCAAAATAAATGGCTTATATCTTCACAGCTACAAGGGCTGTGTGTATAATCTTGGTCTCAAAAGAAAGCTTGATATGTGTGATTACTACAGAAGTGTCAGAATCAGGAAAGAGATAAACAGTAAAAAACAGAGAATAGCAGCCCAGTTCATTAACGAGTTAGCAAAGTAATGCCTGGTGAGGAAATGTGCAAAAGTACAAGCTTAAAAAAAACAAACGAAAAAAAAAAACAACAAAACAAAACAGAGTTTTACAGATGTTTTAATAGAGGTGTTACGCAGGTAAATATCTGAGGAACCTATCAGCCGATGTAGATGATGGACACCTCTATCAATGGTAAGAGTCAGGAGAATTGAGGGAAAACCTCCAAATTCAACTTAGAAACACCACGAAGATCCAGAAAGATGTGAAACTCAAGCTAGTACAGTGTTTCCCCTACCATCATATCTGGGGAGCATCCCTCTAGAACAGGTTTATACTGTCCTCTTTTATTAAAAATAACTAAACAGTCTGATGTTATTAATCTGATTAACATGTCGTTTAGTAGCTGCTCTCTGTCTGTGATGGAGATCTGCCCTGATGCCGCACGCATAGACACGTGCGTGTGCACACAGCTGAGAACACTTGTGTCAGCGGATAGAGTACACACATCAGAAAACATGTCAACCAGCTGAAAGTCTGACAAAAATTTAAGTTGAACAATTTCAATCCACAGTCATCGTCGAAATCTGAGTCGTATTACAGCTTAAAATGGATCCAATATTCTTTGTATGTTTAATTAACATCAACACGTTTTCCTCAACTTTAAGAATATTTAGAATGACTCCACTTCATGAGGACATTTAATAAAACCTCAAATTTGTTCTTATCAGTGGTTTTTTATTAATCACAGCGTTTAGGTCATTTATAGAAATCCAGTCCGTGATGAAGTTTAGAAATGCAACATGACTTCACAGCCAAATCTAGCTGTCACATAATATTTCTATTATTTAGTCCTTATCAGATGTGTCATATCCACACGGTAATGGGCAGGTTACCTGTTACCGCTACAGAGGTCATGAATACATGATTCAGTGGAGCTGATTTTAATGTTGCTGAGAGTTACACCCTGATTTTTAAACTGTATGCAAGTTACACATATGAAACTAAAGAACTGAAAACAGGCTAATTATGATTAGTTTGTTTGGATCGTTTTAATTTGATTGTTTGATCAAATTGTTGCGTCGGTGTCGTTAACTTGGTGCTTCCAGGTGTGTGCAAAGAGCTTTTGTACTGCACACCTCTTATGCTGCCCCCAGTGCAGAGGGGCTCGCATGAAGAAGAGGTTGATAGTGTTTGGATAACAAGGCTGCTCTATGGTCGAGAGGAATGAAGAGTGGCAACCATTATCAGCCATCGGAACAACAGAAATCCCTTTCAGTGGATACAGTTCATTGTCAGTTCTGGTCTTTTTGTAGAAGATGTGGAAATATGCAGTGAGCAAGTCTTTAATGTTGGGATGCATGAGAGCAGCCTCTACCTTCTCTATCTGGTCGGCCTCCAGGAGATCACTGGGCTCTTTGAGGTTGGGTTTGAACGTTTCGGGCTCCAGCTCAGTTTTGATGGATGGGCCATGCTTGGAGTTCACCTCTTCCTTGGTAGTAATCTACAAGTGCAAATAATAGTTAGTGATGCATGTGCACAGACAACTAGAGGGTTAACTTCCAACATCACCGACACTGAATGGGTTCAGCTCCTCTCATCTATCTATCATTCGGTTTGCATTGTATCAGGCAAGCTATATATCAAACTAGCCAGGCTACACTCCTGCTATTAGTTTACAAAGTACTGGATGGTTTAGGACCAAAATACATTCAGTTCTTCTGGTTCATTATGAACCAACTGGATCATCAGGCTCAGGTCTACTTTCTGTTCCCAGAGTCAGAACTAAACATGGAGAGGCAGCGTTCAGCTTTTATGATCCTCACATGTGGAACAAACTCCCAGAAAACTGCAGGTCTGCGGAAACTCTCAGCAGTTTAAAACCAGGGTTAAAAACTTTTAGTTTTGCTGCCTTTAATCAAAACTAGCTGTTAATTTCTCATAACGGAACTTTTATTTCTTGCATTTTATCTGTTTTATTTTACCTTTTTTTATTTTATTTCTTAGATTTATTTTTTAAAGTTTGTTTTTAATGCACTTTTTAATGCTTCCTGCACCGTGGTGTAATGCTTTTAATGTTTTATGTAAAGCACTTTGTACTGTCTTGTAAATGAAATGTGCTGTACAAATAAACTTGCTTTGCTTTACACACAAGTGCAATCACTAACAAGTAAATCATAAAGTAGATAACTTTAAAGGGTTCGGGTGAACTGCTCTAGACCTAGACAGAGGAAGCAACTAGGGAAACTAGCTTAACATTACAGCTCAAACATGACAATGAAAACTCAAATTGAAAAGTTTCATCCCTTTTTGTATGTGGTTTTAAACCTAGACATTGCTCTGCCAAAATTATATCTGTAACAACATGATGACAATCCCACAATTTGATGAGGATTATTAAATATCTTCCTGGTAGTCAAACACCAGATGACCAGAACTGAGATAGAAAGCAGAAATGCTGTCTGGTAGACGAGAATGCAAAGTGAAAATGAAATCAACCAATGAATAATTTGTATTATTCCCAATCAGTCCATTGGGACTGTTTAAGGGAGTTTATTTATCTTTGTTGATAACAGAGACTGATTGTCGGGCACTATGCTACTGGTGAAGCTCTCATGTTTCAGTTCGCATTCAAGCACCTACTTGTATTGTCCCTTAGAAAACATCATTCATTCTGTAAGAGGAGTCTTGCTTCCATCCTCTCACCAACACACTGTGTCTTTCTCCTTTAATCGTCTCATCTTCAGTGGGCCAGCCCCACGCAGGCCACATGCCTAAGATTTAGCTCATCTTAGCATCAGAAGCAGTTTTCTTTTTAGAAAAATGGGGAATTTCTTACTGACACACACATCTCTTAACCCTTAACAGTACAGATTTTTCATCACAAACAGCTGGTGTTTTACTGCCTTTTAACCAGACTGATCTTGAGAGCTAAATGACTAAACAAGTCTAAGAAGGACAGCCTGACAGACTCAGATAAGGCTGCTGTCACGTGAAAACCTCATCACACCAAACAAGCCAACTTTTCTGTAATAAGGTGATAACACCGTTTTCAGCCAAAATATAGAGTCTACTTGGTCTTAAAGCTCTTAAAACTACATCTACTAAACCCATGATGTTTATTTAGAGGAATGGGGAAATGTACTTCTAAATGTTAGTATGCAACATCGGCAGCAACAAAAGCCTGCGGTATGGAGCCTAAAGGAGACCATCTTGGTCCAGACAGCAGAGGGAGGGGTAAACAGGGCTGGTCAGGGCACCTGGAGTCGTCTGCAGAGCGAGCGCAGATCTTCGCTGTTTAGCGCATCAACCCGACGGTGGTACTCCGTCAGAGACACTACCTGGTAGTACAAACACAGGAACAGGTGGAAAATAAAACTGGGCCAGTTCTAGCCAGCCATGGGGATTCCAGCATTTCTTCTTATAATAGGGTGGATGTTAATGGTTGGAATAAGCAAAGTGTAAAACAGGCAAAAAGCCTCTTCAAAGAGTTCAGCTTGGATGAAAAAAGGGGGCACATAGTATTTCTGTGCAATTAGTCATTTTGCATGTTTGTGTAATGAGTTTTATACCACTGTTATAAGACGTGGCAGAAGACAAGAAAGCGCGATAGCAAGATAGTACAAAGGCTGTTTGTTGATAAAATCAGCTGATATTTAACTGTTGCAACAAAACTTGCCATGGCTGTATGTCAGCAGCCACAATCCACTACACTGTGAACCAGACAGACCAACACAATGACCCACTAAGCATTGCTACAGTCCAACAAAGCTGCACCCCACGCTGTTGCATACTCAGAGAATTACTGCCTGTGTTCTGCCACAGAACAGAAACAGAAATATTGTTATGTAATACTACACTATATGGGAAATACACATGTGATAAAACAGGAGTGGCCTTGTAAAGTAAATAATGTTTTCACAATTTTTTCTTCCGGTTACACCTGAGATAATTTTGTACTCACCTTGCTATTTACTGGTGTAACTTTTCTGGAAACAAACTGACTCTTTACAGGTCTCAATAATGCAGCAGAAGGGTAAACTACAGCCCTCATGAAAATGACACCCCTGCTTCAGGGATGTCAGATAAAGGAACTTTGTTGTATGAAAACGGGTTAGCTTGTAGCATGCTAGCGCTTAGAATATGTTAAGGGAAAAGACGTGGCGAGAAATAAATATTGACCTGGGGTGATAAATGTCAAGAGAAAGGTCAACATTTGGATATAGCCATCGAGTTACGTCTTTTGTTATCAATTGTAAATGAGCTCAAGGAAAAGACCTCAAAAGAGTACTATGTAAGAATTAAAAAATCGGCACGTTTAATAAAGTACAATTTTACTATAGGACAAGGCTGCTTCTTAAAGGTAATGAAAGGCAACTTTTAGAGAACACAAGCACATCTCATTACACCGTGCCAAGAGGACACAAACGAATGGGACTAGTGTCCTGACTGCTAAATAGTCGTTAAATAGGAGCCACCCTGTCACCATTCATTGAACTAGACCGAACTGGGGTATAGAGCTAGCAGGCTAATTGGCTCCGCTACCGAGTTAGCCTTACTTGCTAAAAACAACAACTGAACACACAGAAATATACGCCGCCAGAGGATATAAAAGAAGCATTACAAAACATACACAAGTGTACTTGGGGGTCTGCCGTTTCTTCTGGTCCTTCCCCCTTCTAGAAAACATTTCCTATTAACTGGGCGAGGTTGAAGCTGAAAAGTCACATTACAGATCCTTTAAGTTCTCCCAGTGTCAGGGTACAGGGAGTTTTCTATAATGCCTGGGAGACTGGTTGTCTAAAATAGAAACATTTTTTTTTCTAAAAGGGTCTCTACGGCGTATGACGTGATTGACATAACTAATGTCCAATAACAACGCGGGGAGGGAGCGAAACTGACCTCCCATTGGCTAAAGAATAATCGACAATCTGAACTCATGGCAGACAGAATTTAAAGAGACAGTAACACCTTTTCCCCAGAGAGTATATTTCACAAAGAGCGATAAACAACATCCACGGAGACATTTAAAATGTAAATATAAAATCAACATCTGATTTAATGTTTTCTTTAAAAGAAAAAGTAATTGTTTACCAAAACCCTATTATTTATTTATTTTTTGAAGTCTAATAATAAAGGTGTAGTTAAAACTTAATCCTTAGGGCTTTACTTATTCAGATGTAGTGGATCATGTACTCTGTTTGCCAAAAGGTCCACAGACAAACAAATCAGTCCACTTTGTTTTCTACATCATTCATTTACATTAAAATTTAAATACAGGACACAGCCACCTTTGTATCAATTTCTTCCTACAGTGACTGCACCTTTTTCATTAACCTCTGGTTTTTGAACAGTCATCCACTCAATGCAAATTGTGCATATCTGCACACGAAATACAGAAAATCTACAGGCGACACTTTTCCCTGCTATCTAGTCTAACTTCCACATAATGTAAATCTATAACAATGACACCCAAAGCTGATTGTGACAAAGGAGGAAGAAGTCAAAGCAGTGTCACATTTCTTTTAGGGGGTTATTTCATAATCAAACAAGCACGGGCAACTCATACTAGCTGGTCATTTGTCATTCAGCAGATGAAGCTGACAAATGCTGACCAACACTACTTGACACGCACATGACGTATGATGAATCTACTATAGAGTGACCAAGAAGAATAAACAATTACACAAACATGCAAAACACTTTGGTTGGAAGTTCAGAGTAGTGCATTTCCAAGCAAAGCAAAGTGTGACACATCATAGCTTACAGAGTGACAAAAAGTTGAAACAAAGATTTACCATTAAACCAAGAAATATGCAGTGATACACAAAGGTGCAAAATACTGAAGCAGAATACAAAACTGAGGCTTGACAACTACACAATTCAAATCTGCACAATACATCCACACTATGCACTGTATAATTAAAGCAAATCAATTATTCAACATTTAATTTAGCATAACACTAAATCTAACAATTACAGCACTTAAGCTTGTGCTTTTACAGGTTATGGATTAAACTGCGATGGAGAACAGTTTTTAATCCATATCTGTGAGACTTTGAACAACACAAAAGATGCACCATAAAGTAAGGAAACCTATCCACATAGACCTTACCTCCCATTCCTTGACATTGAGGTCAGTAATATGCTCATCCTCGGCTGACTCTGATACCTCATTCTTCTTGACAACCCTGAACCCAGGCTCTTGTCCCATACCCCTAACCCCCTCTCCGTACATATCTGGGCTCCACTGCAGGAAGAACACATACAGGTGGTCTGACCTGGGGAGGAAGCACAAGACACACATGAAACAGCTTCATTGCACAGAGTATATGCATTATTCATTACAGGGTGAAAACTTAGCTCTTTTAAGGAGTCATAGGGTTGTTTTATTGAGAGTATGCCACAAAACAAAAGCAATGTAGAAAGAGATGCTTAAAAAAAACCCTCCAGTGAGAGTTTATACTCGATTTAAAAATAACCCTTTTGCAATTTGTTTATAAATCAAGATGTTTGTTAACTTAAATAACTCAGTCCAACATCTAGCATTAAAATTGATTATCACTGATTAAAATCAACCACAGTTTCACTCCAATCTCCTTTAAATCAGTCATGTTACAGAGCAGGAAGCTAGTTAATATCAAACACATACACAGCTCCAGATCATTATGTGATGCTACTGATTATCAATAGTGAACACAGCACAAGCCATGAAACACTATGGTTGGCAGATGTGAAAAGAGCTTTGACTGTGAGGCTGCTGGGTTGAACTCAGTGCCATAGATGGGCATACTTATTCAGCCGCCCATTCTCTCCCTCACAGTAATGTCAGGAAACTTAAACACACATCTTACGGGTCATTTCCCATTTAGGCCAAGCTACAAGGAGAGTAGCAGCATCTGAATAAACAAGACTGTAAGAACTGTGTTGTCAGTCAAAGATTTATAAATCACGTCTCCCACACCCCTCAGTCTTCTTGCAGCACAAAGATGGG
Source organism: Melanotaenia parkinsoni (assembly GCA_036919975.1). Lineage (NCBI taxonomy): Eukaryota > Metazoa > Chordata > Actinopteri > Atheriniformes > Melanotaeniidae > Melanotaenia > Melanotaenia parkinsoni. Next base: position 27,937,073 of record JBAFTA010000007.1, on the reverse strand, counting down.
TAAAAATTAATGAGCTAGAACATGTTTAAGTCCTGCATTTTAGAGCAGGCTTTGAATCTGACATATCTTTGGGTTATTATCTCCATTAGCAACATGAGTCACAAAAAACTTGCTGTGATCAAGTGGGAAATACTGTAGCTTAGCAACCTGTGAACAAAAACAAATAAGATTTCTGAAGTTCACAGTGAATGATGAGAGGGTTATTTCAATATTATAACTCCTGAGACATTTATAGAACAATGAAAAATTCTAAACGTTTAAGTGCCAGAAAATAAGAAAACCAAAAACTTCAAGTTTTAAATTTAGGTTTAGATTAACAATTTATGAGACATTGCACCATATTATTACTAATTTAACATAAACTAAGTCAGAATGTGGACGCAGTGTAAATAAAACTAAGTAGACCTTGATGCCTCCACTGGAACTAAGAGGGCTAGCAGCATCCATGTTGTGGTAGAAAATCAAACAACATACCAGCATCAACACCACATACCAATCAAGCACAGTAGTGGAGGAGTGATGACCGTCTGTATACCAAAGTATTCTACCGTCAAATGTGAGAACATCTCTTTGTTTGACAGCTAAAGCTTGGCCCAAATTGGATCATGTAGTAGCACACCTGCAAGTTTGCAACAGAAAGGTTTAAAAAAGAGAATATGTTGTATTGGACTTTAGCAAGATTAAAAGAATGACTGCAAACCCCAATGAATGGCTTAAACATCGTAAACAAAAAATAATGGGTCAAAATTACTCCACAAAAACCTCTGTTGGGTGTTCAAGTGTTTACAGCATCTAAACAAACAAAACAACATGTAAACACACCACAAACATGCTTCACACTGCTGTCCAGGATATAACAATCTACACAAACACAACATGGGAAAGCATCAGACTGCAATGATTAATATTAAATAAATGCATAAATAAAAAGGTTCAAGGTTACTCTATTAATACCCACAGGTAGATTTGTTTTGCAGCAACAATGATAGCATCTGGCATTCCATGACAAAGCACACATACACACCAAACTTCACAAGACCGAGTGAAAAGTCAAAACAAAAAAGTACTCAGTGTTCCACCATCCACCAATGCAGCAGCAAGGATACGGAAATAGATAAATAAATAAGATTAAGATAGATAAAAATAAATAAAAACACAACAGAAAATTTTTGGGAAATAAAATGAATGAGATAAAAACTAGGATAAAGAGAGCTAAAGAATAGGATAAATAAAATAAAGTGCAAATGTCACTACTTCTCATTGAGCTCTGAGCGGGCGACAGGAACAAAGCTGTTTTTATTAAGCTTTGTCCTGCACCTTGGGACTAAAAACCTCTGTCCAGAGGGATGAAGCTGGAATTCACCCCGTAGACTAAGATAGGAGTGATTATAAAGAATGGATAAAGCCATCCTCTGTATCGGTGTGATGTACAGGGAGGATGGACAAGACTGTGACACACCAATCAGGCGACTGGAACATCTCACTATGTGGTCGAGTGAGTTTTTCCTCTGTAACAGAGGTCTGACCGAACCATGCCACCAAGCAAAAAGATAAACAGGCCCAATAAAAGAATGATAAAACACAGTCAACATTGTTCGGTCAATGTGGAAATAAACAGTGTTTACGTTCTGTTGCTACCTTCCTTCTCATGCATTCATCTGAAATGTAGAACAGCCAACTAGAGTGAGATGTTAATGAAATCTGATATTTACTGATGCTCAGGATGTGCCCGAACATGAAGTAAAACATGAGTGGTTGGTGTCCAGGTGGATCTTCTTACTTTGACAAAGACACCTTAAAGTAACCAAACTGGGCAACAAGCCAGTGTTCTGTTACAAATTAGGTCTAAATCTGGTTCAGATGAAAGATTTTTAAATTGAAGTGTCTTATCAAATTAACTCATTAGTATAATGGGGATTCATTCACCACATCAGCAGATTATAAGGACACACACGGAAGAACATTTTTCTTTGTAATGTGTCTCCATCAAGTGTGAAGAGCTCTAAATGTAATTACGGGCAGTGCTGACTTCGCAACTGTACAGCCAGAATGAATGACCCAACTTGAGATACGTCTGCTTGTGCATGGGTATTTTGACTAAGATATTTCTTTGCACCTTTTGTCCACATGCAAACAGTTTTCAGAAACCGAAAATGAACTCTGGTAAAAAAAGGGGTGATGATATTTGGATAATCTGGCTGTGCTCTGTGGACAGGTTAACTGGTGTTTTTTGGTTTGCAACACTGTGTGGCTCGTGTCACAATATGTGCCATTCAGTTCTCTGATTTAATGGCAATGGCAGACGTAGCCAAGATTTTGCTGGCACCATGTTAACAGGACTTTTTTTTACATGTTTCAGTATAAAAAAACAGTTAGTGGTTCACTAAACTTAAGAACAAAGGTGTCACAAAGCATCACTGAGGATGGTGCTGCATAAAACACTTACACTTTAGCATTTGCTGGAAGCTGTGATTGTTTTTGTCAGCCTTCTGATTGGCCAACATGGATGCTACTGTAAGTGGCTAGATTGAAACCTTTGGTTTGGTATAGTCCTGAGGCTGTTCCAATCATTATGTTTACAACTCAAGAGATTTCTTTGTAAACAGTGCCACATGGACGTGATTATTTTTGGGGAACTTAGGAAGGAAAAGTCAGGTTTGCAAAATACCCATGTTTGTATAGTCTCAAACCCATAAAACAAACCATGACTTGTAGCTGAGATGACACGCATTCTGAAGATATATATTACATTTGATGCAAAACACACATTCTACCACTTTAACCAATCCCCTGTTGTGTGTGTGCCAAAGCTTAGACGTGAAGAGAGAGTTTGTTTCCCTGCAGAGTGAATGAATAATAAATCATCTTACTGTCTTGCAGAGGCAGCACAGAGCGATGGGCAGAAGCCACACTGGGAGTTGGACCTGACAGGGAGTGGGTGTTTGATTGGTCTCGAGGATTAAAGGGACTCAAGGTGAGGGGCCTCAGTTATTGTGGTTTGCCAGGAATATAATACAAGCTTACGTTACACAGTTCCCATTTTAAATAGCCCCCCCGTCATATCAGGTACAGCACAGGTTCTATAATTTTCAAGCTCATTATCTAAGTTAACACCAAGCCTTATTTACATTTGTATTCAAATGCATTCAGTGGGAGGTATGGAAGAGGTACTGACCTCTCTTGCGGCACAGCAAACCAGTACTCGTGCTTCTTGCCTTGCTGAGCATACTGCTGCATGGAGGCGCTGGCATTGGAAACAAATGTCTTTTTCATTGGCTTCCCCACTCGCAGACACAGGAACTTGTGTGAGCGGTGCTTCCTCCTCTCAGCAGACCCTGTACCTGGTAAAGAAATGGTTACAGAAGCATAAAAATCTGAGTTTGTATGGCCAAAAATTATGACTGCTGTTTTGAAGATTGGCATCATTAGGCAAAAACTCTATGTATGAAGCTGCAGGAGCCAGTTAGCTTAACTTCAATAAAATAACAGTCTTGGTTGTGCAACACTAATGACTCTCCAGCAAGTAGTTTGCTTAATGTTAACAAAAGAACTGTCTTGGTTGTACAGTGAGTGTGAAGCTACAGCAGAGGTTAGCTTGGCTTAACAAGAATACCAACTAGCACTGGTCAGGACTTTATTCAAGTCTTATGATTGTTCAAAAGAAAAAATATAACTTGTAAATAAGAGAGCTTTAGAAGGGCTGGGAACAAAATTTAGTTAAATCTAGACAGTGACAGATTGTTATTTCTCTGTGCTTCAAGGCTGCATGCTACACTAAGGTAAGCTAGTCAGATGCTAGCTTTAGCTAGCAAATGATCAAATTCCCCAAAACCATTAAATTAAAAGGCACACGATTAGGTATCAAAAGTCATGTAATAATAAAAAATTCTCCTATTCATCATTAGCTGCTTTACTGACTTATCTTCCCCTCATTGTTTACCACAGCCATCATTAGTCATTGTGTGACAGTTACACATCGAGTGACATAACATAGCGAAGTACTGCACATTAATTGGTAGTGGGACAGATTTTTCCTGCCCGTGGCAGATCAGTGACCTATTATAATGTCACAACTCCAGGAGGCTGAATGATCTTTTCAGAATCACAACTATGAGTTCAGCTAGACAAGATTATGGGAGCACATACTTTGCTCTCCAGTTTCATCGACATAGGGTGGCTTAATTTAGAGTATTACATGCAGTATCTGATCATTACTTTGCTGGAGATAGTTTCCCAGCATAGTAAACATTGACACATTCATGAAGTTAGCTGTGTAGGATGTTCCTGTTTGTGTATGATATGCAAAAATGTGGGTGAAAGTGAAATATACACTCAGTTATGGAAGGCTTTTCAAGGACAGTAGTAAGGAAAGTATATTTTATGGAAGGGTTTTGTTTATTCAAATATAAAAATGGTTGCCTTATATTTAAACTATGCTGGAAAATGTGGAACTGCTGAGTCTAAATGTTATAATTGCACTTCTGCTTTTAGATGATGTTTGGCATAAGGAACTATTAACACAACAACAATCTTTAACCTTAAACTTGGAAATGAACACAGGATTGTAAAATTTAGTATTTGTATGAATGCACATGAAAGCAAAACCAGATAAAGATGCAAAATATAAATAAAACCTCTTTGAATGTCGTCATTTTGATGTTTCCCCTTTGGCGACCAGGTGTGTCTGTGACATTGTGGTGTTTGATAGGCTTTTGCTTATCGCACAGAGGAGAGGCCCAGACCACCAAAGCTAGAGATCAAAGAACTGCATAAACCCTTTAAAGCCAGGCAAGCTCGCAAAGCTGATAGCAACAGTAAGGGTACCATTTCTCTTCGTCTTTATTTTCCAATTACTAGCAACAAGGCAGAGTGGGAACAGAAAGGTTATCAGGGAGCTACATGAGAAACGTGATTGTGGAGCAGCCAGAGAGAAGAAAAATTCACTTTGATTGTCTTCAGAAGAACATGGATGTCGAGGTGCAGCTACAAGACAACACAAGGCCAGACTGATCCTCTGCAACGTCCTGTACCTGCACCTCAAGGTAAAAAAAGAGAAACTTTCTGAATGCAACTCAGTAAAAGTGTGTTTACCCTCTGCAGAGTTCTGTGTGCTGTCCTTTTCCTTCTGCTCGGTGTTCTTCTCCTCTTCCTTGCCTTGTTGCATAGTGTCTGTTTCGGAGATGTCTGTCCCCTGGTTGGCATCCCCCTGTGGACTGGCTGTGGCTGAGCTTTGGGACCCTGGACGAGAAGTGCTGCTGCTGGGACCCTGGGCCTGGCTAGTGCTGCTGGTGGTGGTGGTGGGTGTGCTTAGTGGCTTCTCTACACTGTGCTGCTTGGATCCCATGGGGGACTGGCTATCATTGACTGTGGCAGTGTCTGGTGGATTGTCCTCTGCTTTTGCAGTGGTGGGCTCCTCAGGCTGGCTGACTGAGCAGCTGGGGGCACTGCTAGGGGGTTGTGAACCAGCAGCCTCCACCTGGGTGATGGTTTGCACAGACTCCGTGGAAGCACCAGAGGACTTGTCCAGGCAGAGGTCCTCGCTGGATGCTTGCTCCTCCTCCCGAATGGGGGATAGGTCAGTTTCAGTGAAGACGTCCTCTGAGAAGGAGCCCTCGGTGCTTCGTGGGGCCATGCTGCCACTGCCATTAGCCCCTGGTTCCCTCAGGCGGTGCTCTGGGTCCTTCTGCTGGGAGGGATGCCTCTCAGCTGGTAGAGGCTCCAAGTCACTGAGAAGATGAAAGTGGAACAAAAACTAAATAAATAATTGAATAACTTGACATTTCTCCACATGCTCAACATACAGGTGCACACGGACTTCAGGAAACCAAGGATTTTCTAGAGCTTGACCCAAATTAGAGAAAATATACTGTATATGTCCAGCATTTGCTGGTCCTATAATGTGACAGAAGCACAACACTGAACACCTTTAACCAATCATCAGCCACTTCAGTCACATTAAAGTAAATTAACAAAGCTGTCACACAGCATTTTCTTCCTGCTCCAGTTCTGTCATCATTATTTAATGTTGGGTCAAACAAAATAGAAAAAACTAAACATGAAGGACAAGCTGGACTTTGCTGTCAGGTTAGTAAATCCAACAAGTCCTGCAACATAACCTGCATGTTTTAATACCCCTTAGAGCATTGTTGAAAACATCTTGATTCAGTTGTGCGATGATATCCAGTCAGAGAGTAAAAGATGTGTTTGATCTGATGACCTGATTTCACTTATGTTACTTCGGCATTTGATTTGCTTTTCAAAGGAGTTGTGCAAATTCCATTATGAAATAACTGAGGACAGAGAAAGCGGTCCAAACCTTGATGCTCCACATGAACTACACAAAAACGTGATTGTTTGTGACACAATCAGGCCGAATTTCAGTAGATGCACAATGTCTCCTGGGAGTACCACTTATTTGTTAAATAGGAAACAGCATGGCAGACGAAGAATAAGCGGTGACCAGGCCAACATCCTCATGGAACGAAATCTGAGCAAAAATGGGATGTGAACTTTTTCTGATTTGGATCTTTACCCATGAGCTGAAATGCCAGGCTTTGTGTTTAGGCAGCCATATGCACAACCGATCATGTGATTACAAGTCAAATAGATCTGAGGGATAAAGATATTTGTACACCATCATTTTGTAATAATCATTTTAATCCCTAATACCAATCAGTTTTTCATCTCACTGTACATGAGATCTGATTTGTTTATATAAAAACCAGCACACTTCCTATGAACACACTCTGCAGGCACTTGTTGCTCAGCTGTGTGTTCAGACACACATTCACACACAGAGGTCAGCAGAGAGTGAGAAAGAGAAATGGGACATACAGACAATAGGCCAAAGCTGAGAAAACAGCTGGGCCAGGCACAGAAATCTGCCATTTGCCAGCACAATATCAGCTCCAATGGCAACACTTATCCAGCTTAAACACAGCTTTGCCCTAAAGGAAACAGGAAGACAATATCTTTTCAGGGTTCACAATGCTACGTCCTATGTGTTGCTCTCAGAAAATGCATCTGACAACACTACAATAGTAAAATAATCAAGGATGAATAATAAATGAATATGTTAGGAAAAAATCAGCATGGGGAAAGTAGTATATCCTCTGAGGCGTCTGCATCCTTCTGCACAACCAAGTGAGCAATCACAATGTAGAAGGCTGAAGGCACACTTCATTAACCCTGCTGTAATTGCCATTTCCTTCATTTTTTGCAATTGGAGGAGGAATTAAACTGCATTGGTTGTTGATACAATCTGATCATTGGTGCAGCAGTGATATCGATTACAGTGAGGCAGCATGAAGGTAAAAGTGAGAAAAACATGGAAGATACAGTATATTTATAAGGCTTTAGTAGCAGAAAATCAGAATTACAGGTCATTTTCAATATAAACATTGTTACTTATTTTTTTTATTTTGATAGCATGCATGGTTCTGAGCCCACAGAAGTGGTGCACATAGAATAATTGCATGGCTTTCTCTTACTCTGGGACGGTTTCTCTGATCTTGGGGTCAGTGATCTCCTTGCAGATTGCGGCAGACTGCACCTCCTCCAGAGGACACATGATGCCGTATTCTTCACATCCATGGGCCTGAACCAGGGGGTCCATGCGGTGAGGATCGAACATGATGTTGTTGGGTGTCACCAGCAACACTCCACTAACTGCACCCTGTAAATACAAAAAAGGAGATACTAGGAAACATTAAGGAATAATTTTATGCACAAGATCTTTTAATATATAACAGAAAAAGCTTTGCATGTTAGCACACCGCATAACAGAATTCCTCAAATTTCCAGAATTCCCAGCTACTTTTTTACCATGTTGTTTTTGGCATTCATACATAAATAAGTATTTGTTACTTATTTGTGTCCTTTCAAATATTTGCTAGAATATTTTAGTTATAAGTACTGCATCTCCCAAAAATAATATAAAAAAAAAACAACCAAACCAGCGCAGAAAAATTTATTTGAGCTGCAAAACTAAACAGGGGCAGAATTACTGCCCAAAGAAAAAGTAAACAAGTAAACTTTTCTTCTGTCATCCCACTCCAACATCATGAATTAACAATACATTTTGGGACTCCAACATTTTTTAAGTTTCCTTTAGAAATAAGAACTGTAATTAGTTTGTCAAGGTTTCTGTTCAGTCCTGTTTGTTCACGGTCTCCATGTGAATCTTTCTAAAACATAATGTGGACACTTAATGGCTCTAAATGATTTCCATGACTGAAAACATATACCACTCAGAAATTTGTTTATAAGGTAGATAATCAGCTTTCAAATTTTGGATTGAGATATATTTGTCTATTTAAATATGTAAATCTATAGTACTACTACAGCATGCTTGCATGACTTTCCTGTGTCACAAAACAATGGACTTCAAGAAGGGACTTTTTAAAGACTACATGAAATACCAAGTGTGGCAACTTTATGGATAACAGTGAAAGCAGAGGGCATTTCTCTCCCACAGCAGGTACACATCTTTCTGTCTTTATTCTGTGTGCAATCAGTAGCAGAGAATAACTGCACCGGCAAGAGGCCGAATTGCACACGGATAATGTTTCTACTCACACACACTGCTCAGTCTGTCAAAGATGTTCAAAGACATTGTAACTTTCTTTGTTAGCAATAAAACGACATGTAGATTCATACCGCAAAAAGAATAGTGGATATGGTCTGAAATCAAAAATGTTCTTTCATACTATTTTCACTACACTACAAATGTGAAAAATACCAAAACAAAACAAAAAATCCCAACATTTTCAGACAGCAAAGAATCCATGTAACATAAAACATGAGGACGAATCTATTTGAAACCACAAATGCCCTAAATCAAGAAGTTATCGACTGCCAGTGCCGACCACTTCAGTGCTTTCATTTGGTACCTGGGACTGAATCAGCTGTGGTTCAATACCATGCATCTGTGTGTGTGTGCGAGTGAGAAAGAGCAGGTCAGCTGCCTGTATGCCACTGTAGGACAGTTCAGCATCTACAGTAGCTGCTAACCAGCCCGCTCCGCTAAGAGAACACACTGCAGGTGTACAGAGTATATTTATTGAATACTGACTTTTATTTTAACAGAAACACCTAAAATGATTCCAGTTAAAGCCCACAACATGAATTCCTGCTGGACGTTCATGCTTCGGTCGTCTTACCTTCCCATCTGTGATGTACTTGCAGTTGATCTTGAGGAACTTCTCTGTAAGGGCCTCTTCCTCCTCGGAGGTGGATGACACCACTCTGGACTGGCGCAGGGCCGAGAACACCGGAGGGTGAACGGCTTCTGGTCTGGGGGAAGCATCAGAGTCCTGGAGGAAGGGTGGGTGGTGGTATAAATAGGGGAGGGAAGGAAGTAAGCAGCTTGTGTTAGACTGTTTTTTTTAGACTTGATGTCTGAAATTGATGCAGGACTTTGTTGTTATTGTGGCAGTAACAGAGAAGTGCACACTGAAACAAGATGAGGTTTAGAACAGGTTTTATTTAGGACTGCTGTTTACAACTACACATCTACAACTTTAAAGTTAATGTTTTTATTGGATTTTTAATGTATTAACAGAGAAAAACAACAAAAAAACAAGTAAAAATTGCACAGTTTTGCACACAGATGCCAAACTTGCCAAACCATGTAAGGTAGGGGGAAAAAAAAGAGGATTACATCATATATCATCTATAACTGTAAATAGCTTTCAAACCAAACAGACATCCCAAAACTAATGAGCACTAGAAAATAGGCACTGAATGGTTCACTTGATAATACATGGCATGACTAATTTGTGTCTCATTTTATCAAACTAATGCCTTTGAGTCTCTAAATGTATTATCTATAAATAAACAGAAATATTCTGCATAGACAATCAGATTAAAAGAAACCCAGTAAAGTGCCTCATGTGAGTCTCAACTTCACAGTGGTAATTAGGGAAAAACATTCATATGAAACCAGAGCTTTAATTATAGCGCACAACTTGATGCCTGGTTAGTGTTATTTTATTAGACACCAACATGTCTTTAAGCAAAGAGTGGACTACAAGGGCACATTAACATGCAAAAAATGTGTTTAAATCTGGTTGCTTTTGATAATAAACATTGTAATTAAGGACAACAACATCATTTATTAAAAAAAAAAAGATTAAACGTTAAACGAACTGACTATTCTGACATAAAATGAAGAGATGCATTTTTAAATGTAAATTAAAAAAGGTCAACACATCAACAAATCCAGGCTTAAAGAAAAGCACAAACAAAAATAACTGCATTTTGTGGATTTTCGTGGTTATTTTTGGTCCATTTCTCTTTATTTTGCAGATGTTTTACCTGTTCACTGTTGTTTTGCATCTCTTCAGTGATTCATTTTTTCTAATTTATAGTTTGCATCTTTTGATTTACTTATATATATATATATACACAAGTTTGGTCCAGAATCAATACGTCTACGCTTGGCCTGTTTGTTTAGTGATCCACTCATGACACTTAAACCAGTTTTTACCTTCTGCATTAAGTAAATTGATGCAATAAAAAGGTGATTGTATTAATTTATTTCTCAAGTAATAACCAAAAGTACATTCAGTGGAGGAAGAGAAAACATTTAGAAAGAAAATTATCCCATGTTCTTCCTTGAAAACTCTGAATACAGAGTTCTGAAATTTTATAATGCAACTTCAGTAAAGATAAAATAATAAATGTAAATAAAACTTAAGACATGAGCAGACATGCAGATATAATATCAGATGGAAAAATATACTTGCAGTTACTCTAGTTTTTCTACAGCCAGCCAGATCCTGAACAGCCAGAACAGAATTTAAATTGCGTTCTGAAAATATTGCTTTTCTGTACATTTTGTTGACATGCACATGCTATTAAGCATTTTTGCTTCCGGTGCTTCATATACACTATGGTAACTCTGCAATCTGCCACAGATGGTGTGTGTGTGCTCCGCTGGAAACAAAAGGTGTGGTGAGTTAGTGTACCAGTGTCTTGTTGCCAAGCGATGAAACTGAGTGATGTCAGTGCACAGGGATGCCTGTTAGTCTGATTGACTGAACAATAATCAACATGATTGGACTTTGTGTGGTATTCAAAGTCTGCTAGAGGACTGGATGGATAGAAACATGTGGAAAAAAAATATTTTAAAAATGGGAGCAGAAACAGCAAAAGAAGCGGACATAGCAGCTGTTGTAGAAAAGTACAATGTGATTGAAGAGAGGACAAAGAACAATATGGAAAAGCAGGACAGAGAGCAATGAGTAGGAGTTATCATTGAAGGGGGGAGGTTTTGTCCAGGGGGGGAGGGCGTCAAGAGCAGGTGGAGATGTGAGAAACAGTGAAGAGCTACAGTAGCAGTCAAGAGCTTAGACAAGAGAGCCAGATCCCCTAACAACTGTCTGCTGTCCTCCTGACACCCACCCCCACACCTCCCCCTCTCCGTCTCCGTCTCCCAGTGCAGTCGACAAACAGCCTGCAGCTACTGACACCGACACAAGCAGCCCAGACACTGGCAGCCAGGGAAGGCTGAGGGGGCCGACCAATCTGTTACAGCCAAAACAAGCCTCTGGAAAAGAAGAAGAAATGCAGGCCAAAAAATATAAAACAAAGGTAAAGAGGAACAAAATCAGCTCTGGAATTTGTTCTTAAAACCAAAATAAAAGTAGTTGCTTTGATTTCTGCAAGCATCACCAGCTGAATTAAAAATGTGAAGTCCAACTGCTGAAAATGAGGATCATGTGTGGGATTTAAACCAGCTCATTGTGCACTTGAGCTTAACGCGCTTCACCTACACAACTGCACTTCAACGCTCCACTTTTCGAACGAGTCACTTCCCAGTGACTCACTCAAGCTGGCCCTCCAGCTCAGAGGTGTAACATGAAAAGAAGAGCAAGTTCTCTTTGCTTGCACATGTGCAGAACACACCTGATGGAAATGAGCAGCTACAAACCTCAAAACATGTCCTCCCTCATAACAAACACGGTCCTTCAGTCCCTGTCATTAAATCTTGGCACATCTCAGAAAGGGGTGTTATGTGATGGCAACAAAATAACACCAATTATGCATCCCACAGCATCAGATGGGAGGATTCTGAAGACATTTTGTGCATCAGCTGAGAGAGGAAAGGCATCAGATGGCAATATGCCATTTTTAATTCTGGTATTTTGCAAGATAAAAAAAGAGCGATGCTATTGTCATTTCATTTGTGCCTGCTTTTCCAACATCCCATCTCCAGCTGTTTGCTTTGTAAGATGCATTCCTCTGTGATATACCGCATATCTGTAGGGACTTGTCTTGGTCAACTGTTTTTGGTTCATTGCATATCAGATTAAGTAAAGGCATTGTGGCCTTGCTTTGAAATTCAGCCCCATAACTATTGAATTATGTTGTACTGTGTTTTCACCATAGTATCAAGGAACAGTGGTTTCCAGTCGTTTTTGTGTGATAGTGTCAGATACATACCTGCCAAGTTTTGTGTTAATTTGAATTAATATTGAATTAGCTATAGTTTAACACTATTGAAATGGATTTTCAAAATAAAATAGCATGAAAAGTAAAGAAATTAACATTTAGTGGAATATATCAAAGGTTTATACTTTACATTATATTTAGCTATTTTTGGCTAGCTGAATATAACAAACAAACCCTCTTTATTTAGGAACCGAAAAAAGAAGAAATAAGTCCAAGCATTACTGAAGTTATATGCTAATACTTTCTGAGCTAAACTGGCACTTACTTGCTAGCTAGTCCAGTTTACATTACTGCTGATGCTAACTGCACTAGTCAGCAAATACAAATAATAACTTGAGCCATAAAACTACTTTCCCACATCTGGCAAATCTAATACACCAATTGAAAATGGGTGATTTACAGAAAAGAAGAAGAAAAAAAAAAACTAGCTAAAAATTGGTGGTTAGCATGAAAAATAAAGTGCAGCCAGCATGTCAATACAGCTTCAGGCACCGCCCAGCCAAAAATACTTCACATAATTGAAGTGAATATTGCTTTTCTGTTTTTATCCTTTAATATATGACCAGAGTTTGTCCTGCACTGGCCTCTAAGGCATCCAATATTTTCTCAGCTGGCATTACACTGGGTGTTTCAAGGGATAATACTAAACGCACTTGCCTCTTTATTATATCCCACACTAACCCTTGTCTAGACAACCACAACGGGAAGGCAAGATTGCAGAGAGCAAGGAAGAATGGTTAAATAGGTAAACTCAAATTGAAGTTATGGGGGGAATAAAAGAAAAAGAACTCTACAATATTAATAGACTTCACTTAAATCACATTTGAGATGAGCCAAGATGTGCCTGCATCCTTAAGAAACCTAATTCCAGTCTTGGAAACAGGTCTATAAGTGTGTGTAACATCAAAAAGACTGGAATTAATCGGAACAGGTTTGAGGCTGTGCAAATATATTTATTATGTCACTAATGCATTTTAAGAAATCAAATATTGAGTGAGCCCCTGAAGGCATAAACCACCTTCGATTTAGATTCTACAATGACACTGAACCTTAACCCAGCATGATGAAAACAGTAGAAGATTTATGTCAATCATTAGTGGTAATCTATTCTATCCAAAATTATATGAGAAATAATTGACTTTAGACACCGTGTAGTAATAATGTTTCTGGTTTTGATACATAAATCCACTCCCAGAGGTATGATTATAAATGTAAGAAAGGATTAAATAAGCTGACGGTATGTACCTAAAGAGAAGATGGTCTAGGTTTTTAATTTAACATGTTTAGGCTGACACCTGATCAACTGCTTGTTAACACAAATGCCTAATCATCCAATCACACGTCAGTAAGTCATGGCATTTAATCATGTAGACATGATCAAGAAGACTTTGAACGTAGCATGGTTGGTGGCCTGAGTGTTTCAGAAACTGATGATCTACTGGGATTTTCACACACAACCATGTCCAGGGTTTACAACCAAGGTCTGCAGAAATTTTTGAACACACAACAGTCTAACCTTGAAGTAGATGGGTTGCAGCAGCAGAAGACCACACCGGGTGCCTCCTGCCACCTAAGAACTGAAACTGAGGCTACAATTCACACAGACTCACCAACACTGGACAACAGAAGATGGAGAAATGTTTCCTGGTCTGATGAGTCTCCATTTCAGCTCCACATTCAGATAGTAGGCTCAGAATTTAGTAGAAACAGCATGAAAACATGGATCCATCCAGCCTTGAACAACAGTTCAGTCTGCTGATGGTGTAATGGTGTAGGGGATATTTCCTTGGCCCACTTTGGACCCCTGAGGACCAACGTGGCCTGGTTTAACAACCACAACTACCAGAGTATTGTTGCTGACCATGTCCATCCCTTCATGACCACAGTGCACCATCTTCTAAAGCTACTTCCAGCAAAATAATGCACCATGTCACAAAGCTCAGATCATCTCCACCTGCTTTCTAGAACATGACGATGAGTTCACTGGATTCCAAATAATGGACGCAGTGGCATATTACATATAGACATTGAAGATTTGTGATCTTAAATGTATTGAAAGTATTTGTCATTTTAATCAGATTTTTAAACAAAAGGCTCAAATCTTTAAATTAAAAACATCTGTTAATCTGTGGAGGATGTTTATGAGCTGGGTCACCAAGCTTGCTTGTATTTTTTCTTTTCTCCCCCCCCCCCCGTCACTGACAGTAACACTGAGACAGGAAATGGATGTAACAGTGTTAAATAACAACTGTGGTGGGGCTAGTGTCGATAAATCAATACCCTTTTAGCCTCACACCAAATTTTTTCCTTCATCCACAGTGTGAAGCATGAAAGAAAATGTAGCAGAGCCTGCGTCATTGCTCTGTTATAGAAATATAAAATATGGCTTCAGTGCCATCGAGCAGAGCTGGGGCTGTACAGATGAATGTTCCTAAAAATCTGGCAAAAAATGTTTTAAAAATTTGAAATATCCTAGTTGCATGTCTGACAGTATAATCATTGAGATTTCACAGAGCAAGTCTGCAGGTGCCACCCAGCTTTGACCTTGACAGTGACACATGTAAACAAAAATCAATCCACAGCTCCACCTGGTGGCCATAAAAGTGTTTGCGAGAGAGATGAACCCAGAAATCCATCAAGAACAATCTGTACTGTTGTTTCCATCACTTCATATTACTAACAAACAGCAGCCCTGATGAGCTTCTACACAGAATCTGCCGTGTCTCAGACATGGAGATTATTTTATTTTAAATATAAAGATCAAAACGTAAGAGGTGGCGTCAGATTTACAGGTAACCTAAACTGGCTCGTTTTCTTCATCTAAAACTAATTTTAGATCACACCTTGGAAGGAAGAGAGATAGGAAGGAAGGAGGGAGGGAGGTAAAAAAAGAGTGGTGCCAAAAGAGGAAGAGACAGCGAAGGTCACAGTAGTAAGCTGTACCACCGGGGTGAGTAAGCATGTGTGTCAGTGTGGGCACGGGGAAGGTCCGGATAGGACGATGAGGACGTGAGTGCCCACACAGATGACCAGAGAGCATCCATGCCAGTGAGTGGTAGCTGCCAAACAGCAAGACAGTCAGCCCAAAGTCAGCCAGCTACCCGCGCACACACACACGCTATACACACTCACATGCACGCACACTCACACAGCCAGTCAAACAACCAGCCAACAATCCATGCCTGCAAGATGTGTTACTTTTTTCTGCCAATATCAGCAGGCCAACAGGCAAACGGAGAGCATGAAGATACTTCAGAGTCGTCTTATCTGGCTGCAGGCTCCATCAGAAAGACACACAACAATATAACTGGATGCTGGAAAAAAAAAGAGAATACCTTTCTCATTGAAGCATGAGCAGCGATGTACAAGAGCATGACAGCACAGATGAATTCAGATTTGAAACAAACACTCTGCAGACCTCTGATTCTTCTTTTCTCCACTAATCCAACTTTATCACTTTGCAACATCACAAATGAGACGTTTGTAGACATCTTCAGCTCCAAAATCATGACTCACCCTCTGAGGCCTGAGTCACATGTTTAATCTGAAAGAACGTGTTAAAATGTTTTTCTAACTCAAAGGTAAAATCTTAAGTCTTTATTGGTTATTCCACTTTTTTAGGTGCTACAAAGACTAATATTGATATCTGAGATACAAAAGCTCAGCTTCAGAAGAATTGAGGCTACAATGTGAAACAAACTTAAGGATTTTGGAGATATTTGGCTGAAACGGGCAGGAGAAAAAATGTTTTGTCCACACAGAGCATCTCAGGCTAAGTTTTTGTCTGTAGTGTTGAGACCAACTCAGTAATGCTTTTCCTGAGGATATAAAAAAAATCCATGAATTGGTGACAGGATGTGAAGCATCTCCTAGAACAGGGTCAATCAGAGACTTTGGATTTTTTTAGGGTGCCTGAAACAGATTTCAGATAACATTAACACAGGACTTGAGTAATAATGTCAATGAATAGCAGCTCAGGGGAAATGCTTAATTTCTGATTATTTGTCAGACTGCTTGATAATGTAGGCATTTTAAATCTTCTTTAGCTAGATTAGATTCTTATTATATCTCCAAAAGCTGCAGCTGAAAGTAGTTTTGCTTCAAGGCACTCATCTGGGTTTTACCAACTATTTGCTATTACTTAACACCTCCCTCACAGAACCATTCACTTCTATAATATCCTATTAAGACAAGCATACTGAGCACCAAAATAGACTTGCAATTAAAAAGATTTAGCAGGATATAAGAAAATACTAAAAGAGTGCTGTTAAAAAGTCCTTCCTGAATATTAAAATAAATAAATAAAATGGCTCCAGGATGCTGCATTCCTCTTCACTGCAAAGGACCCACTCTTGCAAAAAACACACAATCGCAAACATTAACACTTAACGGAGACACAATAGGCACACTTTGACACGCAGACACACAACGCCTCCACCAACACAAATGCAGAGTTGACACGTCGGGTGAGGTAACGTTCCCGCCATCCTGCCTTTTGGAGCACACTTCCCCCTGCCTGGAATAATTGCTGCCTGGCTGCTTGTCTTGGAGAGTGAGCAGCTCTGTTCATTAGTTGCTCTAAATATCAGACACGGCATCACTTTTAAAGACTTAATTTCTTTGCAGTCACAGGCCCTCTTCTCTGATCCTCCCCCGTCGAGAGCAGCAGAATATGCTCCTGTTCTCACAAGCAATGACCTAAATAGATAAGTGTTAAATGAACGGGGGTCTTTCTTTTGGCAGCTGTGCAGACATTAACCAGCAGAGACCAGAGCGGACCGAAGGGAAAACGCTTGTGGTGGTGAAGGGGTCGAGATTCAAGCTCACCAGCGGTGATATTGATGCCAAAGGAGACCTGCTGTATCTTTTCCTTGCAAAAGCACAAAACAAGACCCATGTTTCCATGGAGACCAGCAAACAGTTATATTTCTTTAGGGACTACTGGGCTTCCTGCTAAGTGATTGGCTCGTTCAGTTGCTGCAGACACAGTACCTGAGGGAGATGGTTCACATTGCTGGTCTTTAGAGATTGTGAGGCCAGCATATGCACGGCTCTTAGCATCACACCTGAAGTCGTCTCATGCGCATGCAACATGCATTTAATTCAAAGCTTTTCTGAATGTCTGGCTTGTGTAAAAAATCAGCAACAGAAAATTAAACCAAAGAAATGATCAGCTTAAACAGGAAAGAGGAAGCTTTGATGATAAACATTCAGTTTCCCATGTAAACCTCTAGACATGTTTCACAAGTCTTCCACAGATCTATCATAAATATGAAAATGTCACATCAATAAGGGACAGATGGTGCTCTTGAATGACAACACATATGCACTCGTGATATAAACTGAATACAGAGCTCTTAGATCCAAGGACTCGTGTCAACAGTCCAGAGTCCAGACTAAACATGGAGAAGCAGCATTTAGCTGTTATGCTGCAAACAAGTGGAAGAAACGGACAGTAGAGATTAATCATTCATCAAACGAAGACACTTAAATCCAGGTTTAAATATTTCTTTTCTCATTTGTCTTTACATGAAATCTCAACTAAATCTTTTCACTTATTCTGTCTTTTGCTTGCTGTTAATAATTTTAGGTAATTTATTTGATAGGATTTTATACAAAAAAAAATTGAATATCATGCAAAACTTAATTTATTTCAATAATTTAACTCGAAAGGGGAAACCAATAAATTATATAGACTCATTATATGTGAAGTGAGATATTCTAAGCATTTATTCATTATAATTTGAATGATTATGGCTTAAAAGTTATGAAAACCCAAAAATTATAATCTTAGAAAAAAAGAAAAAAATTAGAATTTGTACAATATTCTAATTTTTTTGTTTCACTCGTATAATAACAGTTTTAATGCTGTTGGTTGTCTTTTCTGCTTCAGATCTGATAAAATACAATTTAATAACATTCACAAATGAGAGAAAGACATCTGTATTTACATGATGACACCATTTTTCAACTTAGATGCATGCACCAACTACATGAATGCTTCCCAAACAAAGTATTGCTATGTAAGACCCCAACTGGTTAAACTCCCTGAACTGCAGAAATGTCTGGGTTCAGCTTTTATAAATTATTGTAAAAGTACCTTTATTCTGTGCAAATTGTCTCTAATGGTAAAATAATTAGCCAGATTAATCAGATTAATTCTTCGAACCTAAGATTAGATGCCATAAATGCTAATCAATATCTGCATCCATGTTGACATATTATCAACTAAAATGTGGTTCTTGACTGACTGCAAATCATTCCAGATTCATAAATGGCATTACACAGACAGGTTTAACACACACCCCTGAACCTGCACAACACAGACATCACTTCCTGGCCTTGAAAAGTAAAAGGCAGGGTTTATTGGCACCTATTGTTGCCTTTCCTGCCCTCTGACAACATGACACATACTCCTGGATGTTCACCTTTAGCCTAACAATGAGCAGAGCTTTAAGATGCCACAGCACTGATGGGATGATAAGTCGGTATTTATGTGAATGGTGTGTGTGTGAATGTGACCGAGGCAGAAGTGGTTTCAGTTTGGTTCAGCTGTGTAAATGTGAACAGGACCTGCAAGTGCAATTAGGAGCATAAGGTGAAGTCATATGGCAAATTGGACCTGCTGGCGTCCTCTATAGATGCAGTATCTGCAGGAATTCATTCAGCTGTGACAGAGATATTGACTTCTTTGATTTATGACAGAAAATTTTCAGATTTTAGCACTTGGTTCTAGCTATAACAGACCATTTTCTAAGTGTGTGCAGCTGTGAGTCAGGTGTGGACAACATACCGTCACTTTCTCTAAATCGGCTTCGGAGGAGGTGGGAGACAGGGGGCTGACGGGACTGAGGGAGGGAGAGCTTCCAACACTGGAGACGTACTCGGGGTCAGGGACGTACAGAACCTGCAGACACAATCCATGTCTGTATTTACACAGGTGCTATCTTTGCACACACACACAGGTAGAAACAGAGTATCTCTGTTAAACAGCTCAACAATAAATCTGACATGGCAAATAACATGAAATCATGACTGTAGTCTCATGTTATTGACAAAATAAACACAGAGGGGGAAAGTGATGATCATGATTTTAAGTCTGAGTGTGAACCAGCAGCGATGAGATGACATCAGGGGGTTTTTGTGAATGTAGTTCATGTTGGCATTTCATTTATTTATTTAAAGGGCTGCAACAAATAACTTTTTCAATTAAGTTGTGCATTTTTTACCCCAATAAAACAATTCATTGTTGGGTTACTAAAATGTCATAAAATGGCATAAATTTCTCAGTGAAGACCCAACATGACATGAATTTATGAACAGTGATGTAAGAGTAATGGGACTTTGTGGTTGTATGAAGTTGAAGGGGAATGGCTAGCTGTTTAAGAAGCTGATTTAAAGTGTTGTTAAAGTTGATAAAATTTGTAATGCAGTTATTGAAATAAATGAGCTGAAATATACTTTTTCACTTTTTAGTTGAGATTTAGAGGTTAAAATGCAATTTCATTTGTCTGCATGAGGAAGGCACCAATCAAGGAGATGTTAGCTTAGCCTAGCATAAATACTAGGAAAACCCCCAAAAAATAAATAAAAGGAGAGAAGCAGAATATGTTTGAATGCACAGAAATATATAGTTTTATTTCACATGAAAGAATATTAAAGTGTAGAAATTGTAGTTTTAAGATGAGCTCTTAGCTAAACCTTTTTGGGCAGGTAAAGGGAGTACCAGAAGCTTTGGTGTCAGTTTGTTGGGAGAATTCAATTCTTTATCTTCTTCTTTTTAATAAATCAAAGAAAGAAAAAAACAGTTTCAAATGTCAGTATGTGTGCTTAAGAAAAGTTTGTGGGTGTATTTTCTCATTCCAGTCATTATGCTAAGCTAGGCTAACTGCCTCCTCGTTGCAGCCACATCTTTAAGCTAGAGATATAAAAGAAAAAAGAAAGATTTCTTTTCTCTAAATATTCAGGTCCACAGCCAATAAATGCATTTCCCGAAATGTCAGATTTGTTCTTGTAGCCAAAAGAAATCCAGGCAGGCTTTCTACCAATTAAGCTAATCAATACAAAGAGCAAGTACAGAGCTTGTAAAATTATCTCTGATCTACTTTAATGTAAGAGGTGTCTCTTACAACTGAGTCAACTGAGGCAGAAAAACAAAAGAGTTTAACCTTTTTGTTTTTGTAATTTACATTAAAGTTTTTTTTTTTTATGAGAATTTCTTGGCCTGCACAGAGAATTTGGGAATAAAATGTTTACTTTGGTTTCAGCTCTTGGATTTAAATAAAAGTCTACGTATTTTGTTGTGGTCTGATTTCAGTCTCATCTGTAGAGGAAGAGGAATGATGACGGTTCGATAAGTGCTCTACACGCCCTGCTGTTTGCACGCAGCTAAACTTGCCGTCTGCCAAGCGCTGGGAGAGAGAGAAGCGTGCCAGCAAGACTGACTGCGCCTCGTGTCCATTCAACCAGATTTGATTTTAATGCCAGGAAATGCAGAAGCAAAATATAGTTTTGGATTTTTGTCACTTTCCCCCACTTAAGAAAAACAGATTTAGAATTTAGGTCTGCGTTAAAAAAAAACGAAACAACAAACAAAAAAAAAAAAAGAATTGATGACCATCAAAGCTAGGGAAGCTGCCAAAGGGCTTGACATGCTAAAGATGGGTACCTTGTGTGATGTAGACAAAACCTCAGCATCATTAGGAAAATTTAAACATCACACGTTTAATTACATTTATTAATCTTTTTAGAAACAAAGTAGATCTTATGCAACAAATTGCATCCTAATGGGACAAGTGATGCTGTAATTAGCAGGCAGAGAGGGATATAGAGAGCAGGGTTGTGGTTAGTGAGTCAGCATACGTGGGTGGATAAAAACATGCAACATGTCGTGCTCTTTAAAAAGCCTCCCATTTCCAGTTTCTCAAGAGACTTGGAGCTTGATCAAGTCAAAATGAGAGTGAGGTGTTAGTAGATGTGAGGCTGAAGTGGTGATGCAGCTGAATATATCAGTGAGGATGTGCACGGCGGTTCACACCTGGCCAGGCACCACTGCTCTGGAGAACAGCTTGTTCAGCTGAACCAGCTCGTTGGGTGTGGTGTCAAACTTGAGCGCAATGCTGTTCAACGTGTCCCGCGATTCCACCTGGACCACAAAACAAAAGAGAGGATATTTAAAGAAAGAAAGAAAGAAAAATCATACTGCTGCTTCTGTTTTAGGGCATTTCCTACAAGCTGCACAGGAAACATTTGGAAGATGAGACACACAGAGGGAACGTCTGAAGAACAAAGCTGTGAAATGATTGCTTTAAAGGGGTTAATGCAGCATGTGTTCTGCATGCTAGATTTTTGGATGTTATGCAGATTAAAGCTGTCAGCTGTTGACCAGGAATAGATTCCCATGATATTCAATGTTGCAAGCAGGAATATAAACTGACACGAGTGTCCACTGTTATCTTGTCAACAACTTACATAGCAATATTTACAATTTTCCCAAATTAAAAACAAAAGTCTGAACAAAGTCTGAGGGTGAAACTGTAAATTGAAATAATCATTTTAATTGCAGATTTATTAAAAATATATATTATTGTTTCAATTATTTGGTTGATCATTTAGCTTAAAATCAGAATATTATTTGAGAAAACGGTCCTTAATAGGAAATCTGCCTATCTGGATATCTCACAAGTTGAGCTTATATGAATAAAGAGATGCATTACCTATTATTTCAAAGTTTGACTTGCCTTTTTAATTTTCTTTAAAGCTTTTTGCACAAACAAAATCCGTCTGAAAATATTCTAAGCATCTCCCTTTTCATTTACGATGAGAAACAGCAGCGGCATCTCTTATCATTTCCGTCCCTGAGCTCTCATCTAACAGCCAGCTAAAAGATAGACCAATTTTATTTGTCCAGCTCGGATAGAAATTAGGTTTGCAGCTCACCGTCTATCCTATTACACTTGGGAAAATAGGCACTGCTTGTGTTAGAGCAAAGTTTCCATCCCAACTTATTGATGCAGAAGAGCCAGCTCTGTGAAGAATGTACAGTGCACGTCTGAGACTGACTGACTGGTCTCAGTAATGAGCAAACAAACTGAAAACCAATCAATTCCAGTCCCCGTCCGACTGGTGGGAGCATCTGTAGGACTCAGCAGTGATGGCAACAGCTTTGAGATCTGTGTAAGTTGCAGATGCAAGCAAATTTAATTTACTGCTTTCAGTAGTAAATGCACAAGCGTGTATATATAATGTAAAGCACAGTGTGCAGAGTTTTCCTTTCAAACAGAATTTCATATTGGATATTTCCCCTGCAAAGAAAGCCAATTCAAAACACCAAAATAATTTAACATTTCTCCATTTTATTACATTGGATACCTTTTGTTGTATCATATATGTCATGTCTGACCTATTCAGTGCTCTTCATCGTCACCCTGAAAGGCTACTTTCTGCTAACATTAAGAATGAAACATCCAGAAAATGCAAACTATAAAATATAAATGGAGTAGTCAAGATAAGGGGCTAAACGGGTCATGTTAAGAGTCCCGATATTTCCTATACTAGGACCAGCTCCTATAACTCTACACCAAGCTGCATAGTTCAGTTAGCAGGAGGTAGCTTTGTAAACTAACTTGTAGAGCAAACTTTAAGTTACTGATTTTAAAAAGCTGAAATGTAATGTTAAAGAACATGCTAGTTTTAACTTAACAAGCATGTGTTCAAAGTTGTCTGAGAATCATGAACATTTATGCAGCTGGTATTCACATTTAATGAGCTAAAAGATAATCCTGAATATAGATGCTTCTACATTTAAAATAGCAAAACAAGAAGGAGGAAGTGCTGTATTTTAGCTGAGATTGAACAGATCATGCATGCTGTTCTGGTTAGACCCTGTGCTCAGCTGCAGCACCCTCCAGTGTGACACAGGTGTGTTTGCTTGTCTCCACCAGTTAGGATCCACAGAACAGAGATGTGCTCCATGTGTCTGAAATAGTTAAGCATCTAGCATGCCCAGAGGGACTTTCTACCTTCCAAATAAGGCTGACATCCATGTCAGGAAACGCCTGTGTGTGCAAGAAATGCGGTGCAAGTGAAGAAAGTGACCTCAAGGGGGTAGAAACCCTGAAATCCAGACAAGCAAGGCTGACTCTGAGCTGTGCATTAATAGCACAGCATCATAGCAATGTGTGTTTTAGTGGAAAAGTCATGGGACTGCATCATTTAGATTCATGTTTGTGCAGACAGTCCCAGAAAAAAAAGAAAGCGGAAGACAGCTTCCCAAAATTTATGACATGACAGACTGTTTCCAGGAGGATGTTTTAGCACAGACAGACACACCCACAGGGCAGTCACAGGCAGGTTACTAAACAAGGGAAGCAGGACAGACAAGCTGGAACATTGTTAGCACAGAGTCATTGTGTGAGGCAGCAACACATGACACAGTACGGATCACTTCTCTGGAAAAACCTACCAATTTAGGGGAAGAAGAAAATATAGAAGCCTACAAGCCAATAACAACCAGCAAATGTTTTCACAGCAACGCTAAGAATGATTAAGGATTACCAAGTCAGTGGAAGCAAAAACAAATAAAATCAATAAATCAATCAAGAATGCAGAAGCGAGCATAGAGCAGGATGAAGTACACTTGAATTAGCAAGTGCAAGGGTTATGGAATCAAATTATATGGCATAAAAACATAGGTTTCTGATTTGGTTTTGATGGTACAGTGACATTTACCATGTACATTCGTAAAGCGTCTTTACCCAGCAGTATCCCCAAGTACGCTAGGCCACAGTACAGAAGCATTTCGCTTTACGGCACCTTGTCACATGCTAACAACTGGATATCAACACACTGTTATGAACATGCACCATAAGACATAAGAGAAATACCTGAAGACATTTTCAGAGGAAGTGAGGAAAATAAAGAGAAAAGTGACAGAGCAAGAAATAAGACAAGATGAACATCAGACTGACTTTTACTGACTGGACAGAGCTCAGAGTAGAGGAAGGATGCAAGACAGATGCCGAATTAGCTGATGTCATTTAGAAAAGTTCAGTAATGTGGCTTTGAGAAGTGTTCAATGGTGAAATAACAGCAGGTTAGAGGGTAAAATCTAAATGATGTATAGATATCAGTGTTTAAATGTAAATTAAACTGTTGTATATTACTGAGTTGTGAGACAGGAACACATGACACTCAAACCTGCAGAAAGTTCTGGGCCATGTTGACTCTACTGTATTGAAATCAACCCATAATCTATTCTAAAACCAACCCTTGAAAAGTAACCATGCTTTTAAAATTAAATACAAAAATGTTTTAAATAATTAAATGTAATTGCTATACTAACTGGATTCAGGAAAGCATTACTTTCTGGTCATGTTCCTGACCTTTTTGCCCAGTCTAAGAGAACCACCAAAGAAAAGCCTTCACACACCAAAGTATGTAACAAAAAATTAAAACACACCTCATGGTAGTTTACACAAGCAGCATGTACACTCCCCCCACTCGCCTATATCCCACTCTGTATGAACATTAACTAGGGATGCACCGAAATGAAAATTCTTGGCCGAAACCGAAAACCGAAAATAAGGAAACCAAGGCCGAAAACCGAAACACCGAAATAAATAATTATGCCAATTATTAGTACCATTTTATTCATGGCAATGAATGTGTACTAACCTCATTAAAATCCAGGCATTGCAATTGTATAAATTAATATAACTGTTTCAAAGAATAAATAAATTACAAAATTGTGAAAATATTTATTTAGCACATTAACAATGTACAATAATAAAGTAATACAAAATAAAATTAAGAATAAAATACTATTTTCTCTGTAGGACTACTTGAACAAAGTGCATTCAGAACAAGTGCAGCTGCTGAAAGATATAACAATATTTTTGTTGACCTGCAACATAATAGTGTATCAAAACAAAGATTGCAAAACAAGAACTGAAAATGTAGGCCTTTAACAATAACAAATGCTCCAAGAACTACAGATGTGCAAAGTGGAAAACAAATATTTAAACAAGACCCTTCTACTGGTGAGGCTGACGTCCGAGCTCCATTTGTCTGTTGTGAAACTGATTGCTGAAATATTAGCAGCTATAAGCACACGGACGTGAGTTGCAACAACACTAAACAAC
>JBAFTA010000007.1:27886979-27907455 GCA_036919975.1 Melanotaenia parkinsoni | reverse complement strand
CCCCCCCCCCCCCCCCCCCCCCCCCCCCCCCCCCCCCCCCCCCCCCCCCCCAACTAAATTTTGATTGTCCAATAATGCCATTTAGAGTTGCTATCACTTTTATACAAAAGGATGAAGCCCAACCTCATCATGACAGTTGCCATGACAACTTTGTCATTGCTACAAAATGATATATGTATAGTGTGCAGCTTCAAGCTTGCCCATTGTCCGTGGGCCTAAATTTAGAGTTGCTACAAGTGACATGGGATGAAATCACATTATTTTGTCCTTTTGGAAGCGATGCAAAGCAAGTTTCTGTCTCACTTTCAAGTCCTTGTGGATTCTTCCTCGTGTCAGACACTGACCCGACACTATAGTGCTTCAGGCTTTAACGGCCCCTCCACTGATTTGACACAAACCCGTGAACCTAATGACACATAAGAACCAGCAAAGCCAAGAGGGGCTCGGCATGCCATAAAAAGACCAAAGCAGAGGCGGTGTTTGTGTCAGACTTGTCTGGGAGGAGGTCAAAATGGTCAATCTTTATTTTCATTAAAATATTCTTTCTAAATGGATTTCTCTGCTCCATCAAACAGACACAAATACAGTGAAAGTTTTGGTTATGAATAATATTAAACTATTAAACATAATATCGTCCAATACTGATATATAATTTGATATGAATATATTAAACATGGACTAATATGCATTTTTAAAAAGCGGGTTTAAATTTATACCTCATATTGGTGCTGGGGAATACAGAAATCAAGTTCCTGAAAGTCTTAAAAGACTGGTCTTGTGAGAACCACAACTCTCTGAAAGCAACAGGACGAATAAGCAACTTTAATTCAATCCATCATCCTGAGCTAAACTGACGGATTGACGTCTCAGCTGACCGTCAAACAGGGCTGAGAATTCAAAGCACAAACCAGTCAGAGAAAACAATACACGCTTCACTTTCTGGCAAAAATACAGTCGCCAACTAGAATGCACTTTATAATTCTATCTGACTGCTCATGTTGTTGGCCAGAATAACTATATGATGAACGTTGACAACAGCCTTTTTTCCTTCTAGGCCTACTACTCTCATATCCAGACAGTCCCTCCCCTCCAAATGTCTCTTTACTGTCACTATACAAAATGTAATGAGAGTTTAACTGTGCCAGTTCTGCCGAGAGGTCTGTAAGAGACAAAGAGGCCGTGCGTGAGGAGAATCAGGCCAAAAATGTACAACTTAATGTTGTAGAATATGTCCAATGCATCGCAGCACTGATTAAATCTCTGTGGTTTTACTTGTACTTGTTGTGCTTTATACCACCAACAATCATACAGACACTAAAAAGAGGTCTAAAGGAAATTGTATGTGTGTGTGTGTGAAGCAAACTCCCAGGTTTGCTAAGTGTATCTGAAGGACAATCTCAATAAAAAGCAACTTTTAAATGTAAATATCCATTATGGTTTACAAACCAACTTCCTGGTTCAATTAATGGTAAAAAGCCTCATAGCATAATATCCAAATACATATTTTAAGGGTTTTATAGGCAATGATGCACAGTCTATTAGCAATATTAGGACAATACAGTAAAACAAATATTACAAGTACCACAGATACCTCTAGTATTTACTTTATTTTCATCAAGTCACAGAGCAAAGCATCCATTTAGAAGTTCTACCCACAGTGAGTATATGGAGGTAGAATAGGGGCATAAGTCTTTGCAATTTGTATCTCCTAATTTCCAAGTGTAACAAAAAGTACAGGTACAAAATAAACCAACATTCACAGATTGCGTCTCCTAGTTTGAAAATACAAATAAGTTTTACAAGTACAAAACATTTGGCCAACAGTTTACACACCTGCCCGAGAACTAATCAGATTTCTCCAATTAATTTGATTTATTTTTTAACCTTGTGTTGTCCAGCATCATAGCAAGCAGAATGATGGCCTGGCTGCTGTGTTGTGCTGAACATGTTTTCTTTGACAAGAGGAGTTTTATGGATATAAAGATAGATTTCTCTAATTCCTAACCAATCACAGAGAGACGAGGGCTAATGTTCTCTGTATTCACAACCAAACTTTATATTGTGTAAAAAATACCGTTATCACCATCTGTAAAACGGTCATAGCTCCCTTAAAGGTAAGTTGTTTTATGAATATTCAAAGGTTTCTTTCTAGAGATGGAAAAACATGTTTCTACTATTACCCAACTCTGCTAAGGGTTACTTAATGCTTTGATAGAGCTATGATGATTGCACTGGGATGGTCAGGTTTCTACGTGATTGGTTAAGAATTAGCAAGATCTGATTTTCATCCTTTTCTTTACTAGGTGTGTTACGTAATTACAAAACTGTCTTGTATTTTCATACTTACAGAATTAATCTGTACTTGTAGATTTGATTTGTACCTGTAGTTGTTGTTACACTTAAGACTTGTGTAAAGTGATTAAAAACATTTTGAGGGACACTTTGCTTATAGCTGAAGTCTGATTGGACAACTTTTTCCTGCTCTTTATAATGCATTTATTTTTCCAAATGCCTCGTATTTCTAGAGATAAATAAGTGAGGACTATTTGACTTTGAACATATGTCCTTGCTGCTTGCTTGGAAGGACTCCCTCCCACACACAACTCGTGTAGCTTCACCTCTGAGTTACTCTTTGCCTCTCTGTGTCTGCATCTTTATGTCTAACCATCTATCTCAGTTGTACCCAGAGAATTTAAGCATTTTTATTGGATGCAGGTCAGACTTGGCTGAATGGACTGGGAATTATCAGTGTCTAGGCAGATGGGTTGCAGTTCCACAGGTTATTCCTCATTACAAAGCACAAAAAAACTCACAAGGGACAGAGAAAGCAGCCTGTGTGTGAGGTAAAAAGGTGAGAAGGAGAAGGGAGAGGGAGGGGAGCTGTATTGATAAAGCAGCACATGAGAAAATCTTCCTTTCTTCCGTTGGATCCCAGGTGATATTTATAATCTTATCTGCCGGAGAGCGAGCGAAATAAGGAAACACTGACGGCCGTCTCCACGGTGCAGGAGATGAGTTTAAGATAAAGCTGCTTCTCAATCAATGGGACGGCGTCTCATACGCTTGGTGACACCGCTTCTTGTCGGCCCCCGAGCTTTCTCCATATGTGCCGTTTTGGCGCGTCAAGTCACAGGACAAAATCACTGGCAGAGCTCAAGCCATCCATCAACACTATCAGTAATCTAGTGGGGGGTAATAAGAGGGAAAACACAGAGAAAGGGAGCAAGAGAGTGATGGTTGACAAGAACAGGATCGGTGTGTCGCATAATCTACTCAAGACCTTAAATTTTCCCCATTTTTCCAATTTTTCGTTGCCTTTCTGTTTCTATCAGGACTGTGACATGAGGCTTTGACTCCAACAAATATCTTGTTGTAACAGTTAACGCTGTTCAAGGTAAGCAAGAGCCTTGTCGATCAGCAGGTCTCAGATGAATGGCAGGTGAGGCAGGAGTGAAAAGTGGAGGTGCTGATGCTGAGGGGGTCAGTAACAGTGAAAGCTATAGCAGTTCCTGGAGCAAGGAGCGATGTGTGCTAGAGACCTGATGGCGAAGAATTTGTCAGGATAAACGGGAATGGGTACAGGAATGACAATAATAGACCACAAACCCCCAGCCCTCCTTCTCTTCTACTGACAGCAGACAGGCGGACAGCTGGAGCTCAGCCACAGCATTCCCACTCTTCACTGTTGCCACGGCAAACAAGGCAAGGAAAAGCAGTCTGACTGCAGCTGGATTTGAGGGTCATTTGAAGAACACAACCAGTCAAAGCAGAGAGAGCTCTGTTTTCACTTCATACCAGGGAATTGTAGTCCTCTCTCTCTCCCTCTATTTCTACCTCTCACCCCCCCTCCTCCCCCTTCTCCCACACAACAGCTAAATCAATAGAGATGACAACGCAGTTGGAAGGTCATTCTCTGAGCTGTGTGGTGGAATGCTTGTCGATTTGCAGTGCAGAAAATGAGCGGAAAAACAAATACACACTGCAAACAAACACACGTCCTGCCCGTCTGTCAAGCTCTGGTCCAACTGGAGGAACGAACAGAGCTGCCACAATTGCCTGTTTCCTTCTTATACATCAACATGCAAAATGGAGCTGAGGACTGTACAGCTGCACAGGTGATCCTTAACAGAGGGTCCACAGTTTCCATATGATTTATATCAACTATCATACATGCCTGTTTACACACACACACACACACACACACACACACACACACACACACACACACACACACACACACACACACACACACACAAACACTGTCCTCTCCATGTAAACAGTTTAGAAATGAGGTACACGTGTTAGAAGAAAGTAAAAATCCACTAAATGCTTCTCCATAACAACAATAAACTACCAAGCATGGTCAGACAGAGCTTTCGTAACACAAACAACCGCTACATCCTGAATGTTGCTGGAGCTAATCAGAGCTACACAAACCACCAGCAGCAGACACATGCACACACATATACAGACATACATAAAGGCAGCAAAGCAGAAAAGCATTAAAAACACATGAGGACATTAGCAGGGAGAGATCAGAGTTGACTCCACGTTACTTACAGAATATTCCATGGTCCCTTTGGGTCTCTGGAAGGACATGCGCCTTCCATCCTTCTTTTCTGGAGTCTTCTTCTGGCCGGTGTCTGAAAGCAAACGAGGCAAGGTACGCATTACATTCATGTTCCTCTCTCCCCAGCTTGTCACAAGCTGCCGTTTCCCAGCCCCGTGGGTAGACAGCTCATTCGTTAACTGTGAGCAAGCGAGCCAGCCAGCCTGCGATGTGAGCTGCGAGCGGCGGACCTCTTTCTCTCCCTCTCTGGTTCTCGCTCTGTTTCTATCCTCCTGCTCTTGCTCTCTCTCTATCACGCTGTCTTCCCCTCGCTCTGCCTTCCTCTCTCTCCCTTTTCTCCTCCTAGCCCGCCATGTAGCGCAATGACAGCCGTCGAAAGCGGTTCACCTTGCCTTCCCTCCCCTGTTGCCCCTCACGGCTGACAGAGACCAGGCTGACCTCCATCAGGGCACCTCTGCTCTGGTTGCAAGCCAGAGAGGTGGAGGAGGAGGAAGAAGAGGAGGAAACAGATTCACACTGGAAAGCGGGGAATGCTAAAGCTGGAAAAGGAGAGAAGGCAAAGCGGGGGCTGAACCAGAGGGTGGATGGAGGGGAAGGGAGGGTTCAGAGCTACGTGCTGGTTGGGTAATGGAGGGATGTGGCAAGAAATAGTGACAGCTGATGAAGAGGTTGGCTGTAGGTGTGGGAAAACAAAACCATTTTTAAAACAGCAATTACATCTTTGCTACTTTTTCCTAGGAAAGAATGGGAAGCGGTGAAGATAAATGTTTGGACGGGAAATTTAAAACAGAACAGGGCATTGTGGAGAGCTGGGTTTTTAAACATTAAAACACACGCACAAAAAGGATGGTAAAGGGATAGATAAGTAGGTTTTTGGGATGTGAAAGATGAATGGTTAATGGTGACAGAGGAGGATGGAGGAAAGCACATGGAGAGGATGGGCGGATTTGTGAGGGCATGGAGATGAAGGCAGAGGGTGGATGGAATATTGAAAACCAGTAGATGAAAGACAGTAGCAAAAGATAGGATAGGAGATGAAAGAAACTGGAAGAAGACTCTTGGGAGTGGTGGAGATGTTGTAAGGGAGTTGACTTTGGTCTTTGACTTTAACAAGGAGCACTAGTCAAAGGACCTTAATGATTAGAGTTCAAGGCTTTTTGTTTATGAATGCTGAGGTATTTGGTTGAGCACAGAGAGATGATGATGGGAGGTAAAGGTGGCTGAATTTGGATGACAAATTTATGTTGGAAATATTTTGACCTAGTGCCCTCCAACACTTCTCTTACAAGTATTGCACTGTGATTAACAAGCCCCTTTTTAAATGTCTTTCTTTAGGCATCTCACATAGCTTAAAATCATGAGTCATCCAACAGTGTTGCTATTTCTGGGGCTTAGGACAGCCTGACAGCAAGTGAGAAGGGAGGGAGGGGGCTGCTTCAGGTGTTAATATCAGCCCAGTTAAAATACTGCAGGTACCAAAGTCATTCAGAGTGAAATGGAACCTACCTGGGTCATTGATTTGAATTCCTGGACATATATTAATTAATTAATCTCCAGTTATAATTAAAACTGACAAAAACTATATATTTTTTAAACATAACAATCATGTATTTTTGTATGAATGCGAGGACCGACCAGCCCGACATCAATAGCTAATATTCAGTTTGTTGACTGCAGTTGGCAAATATGTAAACATGTCGATGGCAGTGTTTTATCTGGTGTGACATTTTGTCTTGGTTTAACTTTGCCCTGAAAATGACTATTGGCCACAAAAACAACTACAAATTTATCTAAACACTGACTGGCTGAAATATTTCACTACTGTTTAGTTATTCCTTATAACACATATTTCTTTGTTTTCCTGGAATTAAAGGAAACATGAAGGACAAAAACCATCAGTCCGGCTGTCATTAAAATGATTCTCTTTTACATGCTAGTAAAAGTTTAAACTGACCAGAGTGTTGCAGGAAAGAGTTTTGATCAGGAACGACTCAGACTTCAGACTTGTGTTTAAATCCACAGGGAACCCAGATGTCTTATAGAACCCAAACTTCGGTGGTTTAGAGATTTTTCTTTTTTGGGGGGGGTCATTAATGTTTCCCTGTTAGAAAGCCAGTAGAACTGTGACACCTTAAACAGAACTATCACAGGGCCTTATAGGCATGCGTCTATACGTAGAGGCTACCACCTATGGTCATTTACAAAATTACCTATCAACCAAACACGTGTGAGAAAATACAGACGCACCCAAAGAGAACCAACCCAGGCTCGTGGAGAACATGCAAAGAATTCTGACTAGAAGGTTCATACCCAGAACCGTCAAGTTATAGGAGTGAAAGTGGAAACCACTACGGGTGGGGGGAAAAGTCATTTTTAGATGCACCACGATGTGGATGTTGATGAGGTTGGACATGTCTGTTGACAGGAGTAATGTCTTTTAGTCAGACAAGAATCCAGTAAAGGTTCTGATATGGTTAACCTAAGACTGCTAGGATCCGATGCAGCTCCATATTTTATCTGATGAGGTGGAACCAAAAGTTTCCTGTTTAACCAAAACATAAACTGGTCTTTTTCTTTGTTGTTTCTAATGACAAATATGAGAATCACACTGGAAGTTTCCACTCAGAAAGTAGCTGTAGTCAAGTAGTCGGACGGAAAACAAGATGCATCAATAATCGTTGTGTAATCTGAATGTGCCAAAAGATTCCCACCCATAGAAACCACTGCCTACACCAGGATGCTGTTTTTTTTAAATACATGTCACTCATCAACCCTTTGAATAATCTCTTCTTTTAAAGAGACTAAATGACTGAACCAATGTTGGGAGTCTAAAAACCCAACTACAATCTAATGCTTAATCTATAGATAAGCTTAAGAATAAATACCACAACAACTAATAGAGAAATAGTGTGAGATTTCCATCTGAATGCTATGAAGATGTTGCATTAAAAGGGTTGCTTAGCTTAAAAAAAAAAAGTGACTGAACAAACTGTGGGCATGCGCCAAATCAGTTACTTAGCATCCAAATGGAAACCTTGAAAGGATGAATGCTTTCATTTGAAAAATACACCATAGGGAGGCCGATGAATGGGTTCATGTTGCTATTTAGAGGCTTCGCGTCATAACTACGATTTCATGCTTTCTTGTCATGAAACATAATCCAGCAAGTGTTTTGTTTAATTGCAGGTCATGTCGATGCAGGAGACTGCAACTTGTTCCCCGATTCAGTACACACAAGCGTTGCTGGCCTGCTTTGTTGGGTACAGAATTGCGAAGACGATAGAGATTTTCTTTTGCTTTGTTGACGTCTGATGTGTGCACACACGCAGCTCTATACGTTTAACCGCTGCAGATTGAGCGGATAAACATCAAATCACACTCAAATAATACAGAACTAGCAGAGTGGGAGGTGGTTCTTTCCTGAGGTGGAGAAAACAAGACAGACAATGGAAGAGAAAATCAGATATACATTAGCAGCAGGGGTGATGGCACACTGTGTGGTGGTGATTGGTCTAAAATTAAACCTGACCCTGGATGGTCGCGCAAGAAACAGGGATTTTATTCACACACCAGACATGCAGTGAAGCACAGCGACACAGCATCCTCAGTAACAAAAGCTGGGTTTTCATCTAACACTGCAGGAAACCAGCAGCATCTGTTGTTTCTATAACAGCTCTGCTTCTCTTAGAGGAGTCTGCTTCATGAGTCCAAAAATCACATTTTCTTTCCTTGATTCATATGCATCATATAATGTACTGGTTTTATGACTTTTTGCAGTCTATATGTACATTGATTATATTTTGATTTAAATTTTTCCTGTGTTGATACACAAATGGCTTCTTAATGGTGGTTGACTAATAGTTTTCCAATGGCCAATGTAGATGCGTCCAGCTAATAAACAAGACTCCGACCGGCTGTTTCTGTTTTTAAATCTGACAGAGTACATCAGTTAAAAGAAATAAATCACAGACAAAATTGTTTATATGAAATGAAAATGTACCCATCATTCCTCAGTCTGCATTATCGCAGTTTGCCTTAATAATCTATTCTGTACTCTGCCTGCATTGCAATTATTTCTAATAAAAAGAACACAGTGACAAAGTAAATGCCCACTAGCAATCAAAACATTGTTTTCCAGTAGCCACACAAGCACTGAAAATGTGTCTGCATTTACTTTTATTTTACCAACCGCAACAAATAACTGGCTCGCAAGGCTTACATTGTTAAATGATTGTCACCATTACTTTATATTCCAAATCAACACCAAGAATCCATTTTAAGCTTCCTCATGTCGCCAGGATTTCTAAGTCTGGAAAAACCACCTTTCATTTGAACCCAATGTCATATGGATTGTTTTGTCAATGTAAGAATTTGTTAAGCATAACATGATATATGCATAAACCATAAAATTAAGTAAATAATTTGGAAATAATGTTTAAATCCTTAGGAAAATTACTTGTTATTTGTCATGGCAAACATAAGTGGAAACAATATCTTTAAGACTAACAATAACCAACAAAGAGGGGTGTTTACACTTGTTTGATTACTTGTTTGTTTAGGAGTAACTAATGATGAATTAAAAACAACCTCCTCAGATTTGTACAGGACCTGGATTTTTTTTTTAAACAGTAAAAGCCAAAGATGGCAGAATCAAGAACTTTGGGGCGAAGCAGAGGCCACAAGAAAGGCATGAAGAACCATGTCTGTGGTTGATGCCCATCTAGATAAAGCCAATACATTATCTTTGCTGAACAGCACCAAGGAAAATATCTTAACAGAGGAGAGCGGAGGTCGCTAGTTATCCAATTTGTTGTTCCACTAAGTAAAATAACAGTTACCATTGCGGGCATGAGCGCCTTTACTGGTGTTGTTTCTAATATAAAATGGTTTTAGTGGCTCATTAATGGGCTGAATTACAAGAACACACGGTCCACTGTGTGAGAGAGGCTGTGAGGCTAGTTAAACAGAGCCGCTGTGCTACAGGGAGAAACAAAGGCTGCCTCTCTTCAATCCGGGATGTAAACAGTCACAAGAGCTGATGCCGTTCAGAACAACATAGCAGAAAAGCTGGTACTTCCAAAACATAGCCTTGAGGCTTGCACCACTGCAGGGAAAGAGGTCCTCATGACAATTCACTAAATACAGCAAAACATATGCTCACCGGATACTTTATTGGCTACATCTTGCTAATCCCTTTTTATTTTGAGACCAGTCTTAATTCTTGGTGTCATAGATTCAACAAAGTGTTGGAAACATTCTTTAGAGATTTTGCTCCATGTTGACATGACAGCATCATACAGGTGCTGCAGGTTTGTCAGCTGCATCCATGATGAGAATCTTTCGTTCCACCACATCCCAACGCTGCTCTACTGGATTGAGATCTGGTGGCTGTGGAGGCTGTTGGAGTCCAGTGAACTCATCGTTATGGTCAAGAAAGCAGGTGGAAGTAGCCATCAGAAGATGACTATGATGGTTAAGGCTTGCCACATTGGTACTAAAGGGTCCAAAGTACTTCTGAAATGTCCTGATGAAGTGAATAAAGATGGTTTAATGGAGTAAAGTTGCTCTAAGTAATCACAAAATCCAGATAGGACAAGCCTTTCCATCTTCATCTCCAATTGAAAGTTTAAAAAGAAAAAAGAGAATTTCTGTCTGGTTTTTTAGGTGGTTGAAGCCACATATGGTCTGCCCTCATGTGTCTGTGTGCTTGGAATAGGGGTGAAACTCCAGTGTGGGCAGTATAGAAATCATGTAGAGAATAATGGTGAGCTGTGGTGTGAATCACATGAATAACATCAGACTGTTTACATTTTACTGGACTGACAAAGAAGAAACCTGTTCTAGAGGAAACCTTCAGGCTTAAGTGTTTCTGGCCACAGGTTGCATCTTGTAGTTCAAGATTCAAGAGTAGCAAGTTCATATCTCAACTTTGTATCCTTGTTAGATCATAGACCAGCTCAAATTTTGATGTCATGTGATAATCATCTCATATAAAATATATGTCTGCATGACCATTAAACAGAAGGTGGAATTTAAAGGATTAAATTGCAAACTAAATTGCAATCGCAATATTGGTCAGAAAAATCACAATTAGATTTTTACCCTCATATCCTTCAGGCCTGGACTGCACGATAAATTCTAAAAAAAAAAAAAATCGTGTTCTCGATTCACACACACGTGACCTCATTTATACACACAGCAATTCTAAAGCATATCACGAGCCGCATCACAAACAAATGCTCCTAATTTCCTCTCAGATTTTTTCAAGCCTACCCAAACGCAGCACTGCCGTTGCCTCCTCCAGTGGTAAAGCACCGTTACAACATGTGATTCAGCAGAGGAAACCCAGCGCTTGGAAAGAGTGAAGGAGAGTTAAAGCAGAGGAAAGTCGGCGGGAAGGAGATTTAAATGCATAGCAACAAAAACCCATGTGGTAGTGGACTCATACGAACTCATACCCAAAGAATGTTCGCATTCGGCAGCGGTGTGAGAGTATTGTGATTTAAGCCAGATGATGACAAACAGTGAATTGTTTAGTAAAGTGTGTTTTGCCCTGGTTGCAGCACTGCAAGGCAACACCACAAATCTCTACAGTTACACTAAACGTCACCACAAAGTACAGCATGATTCAGCCGTACAAAGCAAGAAATAAACAGATGTTAATAACCAGAACCCCTTGTACAATGCACACACACACACACGTATTATATATATATATATGTGTGTGTGTGTGTGTGTGTATTAGGGCTGCAACGATTAGTTGACATTGTTGACAATAAAAATAGTCGACAACAAATTTAGCCGTTAACAATTGTCTGCAAAAAAAAACAAAACAAACAAACAAAAAAAAAAAACTACAGAGTGAGACATCGTCTTCTTTTTATTTTATCTCTGCTGAGAGAGCACATATGCAATAAAGTCCACCAGGGGAAAAATATGGCGGCAGACTAGGGAGCAAAATGGCGGCAGAGGACGTCAAAAGTCTGGGATAACTTCACGTTAAACTTATGAAATAAATTAAATACATGTGAGATTTGTAAAGCGGACCTTGCGTACCACGGAAGTACGTCTGCAATGCTCGAACATTTACAGATGAGGCACATCGGACTTACATAACAACCTCATGCAAGATTTCAAAGCTGAAAGAGAAATAAGAGCCATTTATAATATTCATGAGATACATAATCTGATTGGTCGACTAGTCGTTTTAATAGTCGGTGACTAATGAACCATCAGAATAGTCATTAGCTGCAGCCCTAGTGTATATATTTATTTATATATATATAGAGAGAGAGAGAGAAAACTGCCTTTCAGTGCTGTTTATTGTTTTGAATTTGAAAAGTTCAGTGCAAAAAAACATTTTGTGAAAAAATCGGAGAATCGTGATCTTAATTCTAAGCAAAAAAATCGTGAATCACATTTTTTTCAGAATCGTGCAGCTCTAGTTCAGTCCTAGTCCAAAGTGTGCGAAGAAAATATCCCCCACACCAGGTAGGCTGGATCCACGCTTTCATGTTGTTTCCACCAAATTCTGACACTACCATCTGAATGTGGATCTGAAACGTAGACTCATCAGACCAGGCAACGTTTTTCCATCTTCTATTGTCCAGATTTGGCAAGTCCAATAAAATTGTGGTCCTTGACCTGCTTCAAGGCTGGACATGTCTGTCATGTAACCAGTGGCCATTTGACTTCCTGTTGTCTTCCTATCATCTCCAACCAGCCTGCCCATTCTCCTAACAAGACTTTTTGGTCCTAACAGTGGCAGCTCAGTGAATACTTTCTCTTATTTTCGGACCGTTCTCTGTAAACCACGGCTGTGAGTGAAAAACAGATCAGCAGATTCTGAAATATTCAGACTAACCTGTCTGTCACCAATAATTATACTATGTTCGAAGTCACATAAATCTCCTTTCTTCCTTATTCTGATGCTCAGGCTGAACTTAAGAAAGTCACCATGACCATGTCTACATGACTAAATACACTGAGTTGCTGCCATGTGATTGGCTGATTACATATTTGTGTAAAAAAGCAGCTTAACTGGTGTGCCCTCCGAACAGGCTGATTAAAAAGCCGACTTTTCAAGTCTCATCGTAGTATAATAAAGCACAGGGGTCTGTGACCAGACAACTGAAGAACACGCTGCTGAGTAACACATTTCTGAGGAAAGAAACACCTAATTATTTTATTAGAAAGCAGTCTTTCCTCTATTTGTGAGGTTGACATGTACACAAACTCGCACATCATCTCTGACTTCAATTACATTGAATAGAAAAGCCCAGTGAAGGACTACTCCACTGCAAGGCTTTCATTCATTGAAGTACAGTTAAGGACATCACTATAAAGAGTATATAAAAATGACAACAAAAAAAAGGAAAAAAAAATAAATAAAATTCAGCAACTCTTGCCATGCAATCTGCTGTGTATGAATCACAGCAGCTAAATATATAGTTCCTTTCACTTTGTACACAGCCATGAAACACTGAAGCAGGCAACTCCACTGACAAACATTCCCTCATGGTCTGATAGAATACACAAGCAGCCAATTTCGCTCTGCTCCCTTGTTTCCCCTGCCTGCTGGCTATATACAGCCATCCCCAGATGTTATTTTTAGAACCC
The DNA here is from genome assembly GCA_036919975.1 of Melanotaenia parkinsoni. NCBI lineage: Eukaryota > Metazoa > Chordata > Actinopteri > Atheriniformes > Melanotaeniidae > Melanotaenia > Melanotaenia parkinsoni. The sequence goes on along the minus strand of JBAFTA010000007.1, from coordinate 27,894,266 downwards.
CTCCCTTGTAAACAGTAGAGGAAGCAGGAGCTCTGCACCACAGCCACGATAAACTGGTGCTGCATGGCATTAGTCAACAGAGACTTCCTCAAAACTTCAGGAGGGAGATGGGTCACCTGACTGGTGGACTCCAATTTGGTGCTTGTTAAGACTGTAAAACTAAATGCTGTTATATCATTAATTTTACTTTAATTTTAACTCAAAGATGTGAATCTGATTAAGAAGAAGTTACTCTAATCAGTTTAGACTAAAACTAGATAAAGGATAAATTAAAGCTATACTCCAGTCCAGCAGTTATAATTAAATATATATATATATATATATACTGTATATATATATATATATATATTACTAAATAAACTTAGTTTATGATTGATGGTAAAGGACAAATACCGAGTTCACATTTTAAAAACAGAGTCAGCTTGCTAGCTAGGTAGAAATCCAGATAATGCTAAATACAGATAAATACAGATTTCCTTCATCTTTTCTGGTGTGATATTAAAAAATGTGTTGTGACATGGGATGCTTGAAGCTGATGTAAACTGACAGTAAAGAGGTGAAAAGAGAAATAAGGCAAAGATTTTGCACCTGGTGTTTGACCTCAACCATATGGTTAATGCAACTATCTTTTAATATTAATATCGTAAGCCAAAGAGGGGTAGATGGAAAGTCTGACATGAAGCCAACAGTCAGATTAGATCAGATCTAGTGACAAATGCTGGTGGTAAACTAACGTTATCACAGGGAAAAAGCGGTGGGACATATTTTAAGGGGATTTTTTCCCAACAAGAGGAACAGGAAGTTGCACACAAAGGCTCACAAGCTACAAGAGCAGCATGGTGTTCAAAGACTTAATGATGTTTAACTGGGAGAGTTAGAAGGCAACATTTACTGATTTGTGTGAGAAGTGACCTGCTGGTGTGAAGGTTTGTTGGGTCTCACTTCATGGTTTACTCTTGTAGAAACCCAGCCTGACACGTGCATCCCGACGCCTTAATGACTTCAATACATGCTAATAGATTTCTTATTCTTACCATTTTCCCTCATATCCGCTGAAGGAGTAGGAGTCTGGCTGAGCAAAGCATATGGATCTAATTCCATAGCCAGGCTGTTTCTCTAGAAGCTTTAACACCTAAAATTTCTTTATTCTGCAAAAATGTTACTGCAAACATACAACATGCTGGGAGGGATGGCCAAAGTTATATAACACTATATTTTTCTAAATTATACCAGCTTGACAGTACCAGTATTTTTGTTTTTGCTTTTTCTTCCTTTGCATGAAAAGGTGAAGAATTACTGAAGCAGATTGTCCAAGATTACACAACTCCATTGTCATTGAATTGTATAAAAAAGAGTGATGTCCATATACATATATAATACAGTTGTAACTTATTAACGTAATTAATTGCATTACCGGAATTAACGCACCATCATCTCCCAAACTTTTCCCAGTGACAGGAATCAACAGCCGTACTCCTGCATAAAAAAATTCCTGCATTTCTGTACAAATGTCATTGCCTTTGCCTCCCCCTCTTCTGTTGCTTTGTAAATAATCACACAGGCTGTCAGCGATCAGCTGATCTGCTTTTCTGTCGCTGGGACTCTTGTTACGCTTGTTTATGGTTCAGCTGAGAAGGAGGAAATTAGCAGTTTGTGGTTCTCACCAGCTCATATTTACCCCCAAAGAATTGATTTTAGATGCACTCATGTCAATTAGACTCATTTCACTATCACATGAAGATGACAAATGAAAAATGTTGGTAACAGCAGCCTATTTCAGTTAGTTACTCTAGGTTTCACAAGGTTTTCACTGGGTTTGCTAGTGAAACAGCTGTAAAATCTACTAGTCATAAGACATAAATGCACACATCCATGAAGACAGATCAGGTTCAGATACAGTGGTGTGAAAAAGTCTTTGCTCCATTTCTGATTTCTTACTTTTTTGAATGTTTGTCACACTTAAATGTTTCAGATCGTCAACCCAATTTTAATATTTGTCAAAAACATAAGTATGCACAAAATGCAGTTTTTAAATCAAGGATTTTATTATTAAGGGAGAAAAAAAATCCAAACCTACATGGCTCTTTGTGAAAAAGTGATTGCCCCCTCCTGTTAAAACATAACTGTGGTTTATCACACCTGAGTTACATTTTTCTAGCCACGCCCAGGCCTGACTGGACGACGACTCATCCAAGAGTTCACTAAAGACCCCACAACAACATTCAAAGAACTGCAGGCCTCGCTTTCCTCAGTTAAGGTCAGCGTTCATGACTCCACCATTAGAAGAAGAAAAAAAAAAAAAAACTGGAAAAAATGGCCTGCATGTCAGAGTTCGAGGACGAGTACCACTGATAAGCAAAAAAAAAATAAGGCTTGTCTCAGTTTTGCCAGAAAACATCTTGATGTTCCCCAAAAACTTTGGGAAATACTCTGCAGACTGATGAGACAGAAGTTGAACTTTCTGGAAGGTGTGTGTCCTGTTACATCCAACGTAAAAAGTAACACTGCATTTCAGATAAAGACAATACTAACAGTGAAATATGGTGGTGGTAGTGTGATGGTCTGGGGCTGTCTTGCTGCTTCAGGACCTGGAAGATTTGCTGTGATAAATGAAACCATAAATTCTGCTGTCTACCAAACAATCCTGAATGTCCGGCCATCTGTTCGTGACCTCAAGCTGAAACCAACTTAGGTTCTGCAGCAGGACAATGATCAGAAACACACCAGCAAGCCCACCTCTGAATGGCTGAAGAAAAACAAAATGAAGAATTTGGAGTGGCCTAGTCAAAATCCTGACATATACAAAATGTGTATGTATGTATATACACACACACACACACACACACACACACACACACACACACACACACACACACAGAGTATTAATCATGATAAACATCTTCAATACCACAGCTGCATGTATGTTTAGTTGTGCAGCTGTAAAAATGTCCCACCCTCACACACGTAACAGCTGAGTGGCGAGTTTTGCTTACGACACTTAAAACCAGTTTGTGGTATAATATAAATTCATATTAAATGAAAACCGGTTTTCAACATGAACCGGTATATCCGCCTGCACTATGCTTCACTAATCTCTCTCATTGCAAGCTGCAGAATGATTAAAAACAAAGCATCATACTAACAAGATTATGATCAGTATGATGATCAGTATAACTGAGAAGAAAGAAGTGCAGAAATTAATTGAGAAAGAGGTTTTTATTACTATGCAACACTGTTCTACTAGCTGCTGTGATCTGCTGCTGTTACACCATGATGAATATACAGTGCATGAGCTTAGAGGAGCCGTCAACTTAAACTCGGAGAAACCCTGTGTGACAGGAAACAACCCTTTGCCAGCACTATCAGTACCGCTCAGCTCTATATTACCCTGCCTGCCCCCACGGAGCAGCCGATACACCACTCAGCTGTTCTAAGAAACTTTGCTGAACTGCAGTTTTGTGTGTGTGGGCATGTCCATGTCAGAGCAGGAGGCTCTGGATCTGCCCTGTCCTCTCATTAACACTCTCCCTGTGTCGGCTAATCACACCCTCGTTGTGTTGCTGCTACATTTATGTGGCTTAAACTCCTTACATGTTGAGATCATTCTCCTTCCACAGTCGCAACGTTAAAACCCAGACACTGATCTGCACTGAGGTGTGTCAATGCTAACACACACAGACACGTATTTCAATTAATATTCCCACAACGTGTATGTGACTGTTTCCATGGTGACAAACTGTGCAGAGTGGAAGGGAAAAAGGTGTTAAAGAAAGAAAAAAAAGGGAAACATCTGAGTGGGGAACCTGTCTGCATTTTACAGTGGCAGATTCGGCTGTGGGAAAGTTGTACTCCTCTGACTGAAGAAACATTTCACTGACATATCCATATACTGCTGTATTTATCAAAACTTTTCATCTAAATACTAGCCATTTCCTAACGTGTGTATTAATAGCATTGTTTCTGTTACAATCTGCAGAAATACAAAGAAGCAATTAGCCAAATAACCAATCAGTTGATGGGCAAAAATAATGATTCTGCACTAAAACATGCCGAATTATAGTCGTCTCTGGGGACAGAAGAAGCCATTTTCTGGTTCTAACTTCACAAATATCTCTGGAAAATTGGTTGAATTAATCAAGTCATATGAAAACACAATGTCAGTCTGTGTTTTAGGTCCTCTTGAAACTTCTGTGGATTTTTCCTTTTAGATTTTGTTAGTTTTGTTCCAAGTCTTGTGTTGTTTTATTCCCTCAGTCTGTTGTTCAGTTTTCAGATGGTTTTCTGATTTGTGTTTTATTCTGTTCCTCTGGGTTTGTCTTTATTCCTGGTGTTTAGAGATTTCATGTTGTGGTTCAGTTTTATATTCAAGGTAAATTTGCATCTCATTTTATTTAGTAGTGTTTGTGTTTTCAGTGAAGCTTACTTCCTGTTCTTGTTTCACACCAGGGTTTTAGTGACAGACTGCCACACCTGCTCCGTGTTTAATTATCTCCCTCAGTATTTATGCTCCAGGTTTTCGTCTGTTCACTGCCACATCCTTGTCCATCATCCTGGAGTTATTTTTGTCTAAGGTTCACTGTGACAGTCAGTCTGTCATCTGTTTAACTCCTCACTTTTATTTGTCGTTAGTTGTGAAAGAAGCCAGCAATAGTTGACTAGCTCTTGGTTAATCAGTGTAGTAACTTTACTCACTACAGATAGACATCTCATTCAGCACTTTTTAAAGTGTCTTCCTCTTTCCAAAGCAGTTTTTTACACAAGACTTGGTTCGGTGTAACAACCTATCTGTTGTGTCTAATTATAAAAAACGATCATCAAAAACGTTTTTTCCGTCTGGTATTAAAACTCTGTATCAGATACTTTGTGATAACTTTGTTATCCTGGATTAAGCATTTATCTGGGGCTGTTAAATGTTTCATCTTGAGCCACTTTGTATCAATTAATTCTTTAATATCTTTCACTGGAAAAACCCTGGAAAACTGGAGGGTTTTTATCCAGTTAAATTCAAAGCATTTCAATTTGATACGATGCAAGAAGTTTTAAGTGTCTGGTGACGGCTTAATGTAGCAACTTTAATGCCTCTTTTCCACATAGTGTTTGGTACAATGTACAGACTGCACACCTAGTGTTCAACATGAGGAATTTATTTTCCCTCTGATGGATTAAAACTTCACTACAGCAATGGGAAAACCTTATTTAATCAGTTTTCCTGTCCAGTTGTAAGGAATATTTGCACGGTGGCTGCATGGTAATAATAATAATACAAAAGCAGAAGCAAGTTTAAGATGCCATTTTTTTACATGTGTTTCTTTTAAGTTTGTATGAACCTCTTTGAATGTATTCCTTACAATATATAATTTTAGTAGTGGTTTGCTAAATGCAATGTTTTCACCTGAACGTGTTAAAAAAAAACCCACTGTGGCTATTTTTGTGAGGCTTGCAATTTGTTGGCCTGTTTTCCTCCTGGCACACAATCTGGTGTTGCTCCAATATTCACTGCAGAAGGTAAATGTTCCTAAAATACAGCAGAGATTTACATCAGTCAGAGATTCTGGGGATTCCCAGCAGAATCAATGGACACAGCTCTAGAATTTGTTTTAAATTAAGTAATGTATTGAAAAATATGGCAAGTCAAAGGAACGCATGGCTCTGATAATAGCCTCCTACTTAATGAAGGCTTGCTACATGAAGTGTTTGAAGCTAATAAACTTTATTTGAAGAAATCAAATGCGTTTCAACACTGATCCACAGTCTCAGCAGCCCAAACTGGAAGATCCCATTTGACAACAGGGCACTCAGCCTACTCATCCTCCTCCCTCCTGCTGTCAGAAGCATTAAACCTCTACTATCACTAATCACACGGATTGCTCTAACCTTTAGAGTTACTGCAGACTGAGCAATATCACTTTTCAAGTCAAAGTTAATAGTGAGTTTATAAGAAGGGAGCATGCAGGAGAACGGGATAAAGGTGCATATGATGATCAGTGTGACTCAATATAATCCCGATTGGCTGGATCAGTACTAATGAAACATCGTATTGATGTTGCCACAAGATTTCTGTGATTCATATTCAGCGTGACAATGTTAACCCGAACCTGTTTGTCTCAACTGAAACTGTATGATAGAGAAGCTGATTGTTAAAAAAAAACAACATTTTTTTACATGATACAAAACTGCCTCTTTGTCGGCTTCTGTCACCCTTCAGAACCTTGGTACTGGTCAGCAGCATCTCCGCAGCAACACTAGCCTCTAAGGTTACAGCACCAATCGATGGCAGGAGGAGTGTTGACCTCAGCTGTAAGAAACACAAACCCTGCATTATCAGATCCTATTGACTCAAAAGTAAACAGTTCTGATCCTGAGTCAAAATTTAGACGAACTGCTGGGCCACAAAGGCTCAGACCCCTCAATTGTGTTTTTCCTCCCAAAAAGCAAATTGCCAGAAATCTGGTGCATTTTAGGACAAACCACAGCTACTTTATAAAGAGGAAAATCACTGATGTTAGAGGAGGCATTCTGTTAAACTGCAGCTTTCTCTGAGTGTTTATTGTACATGTAAACCTAGTCTAAATAAGCACATCTTTAACCTAAGCAGTTTAACTTAAGTAGTTTTGTCAAATGATGCAATGCTGTTGATTTCATCAGTGCAGAGCAGAAGCTTTGCAATGGAAGGGATGATGGATGAACAGTCCTGCTCTGGCAGTTTTTAAATAAATTAAGAAATATTTTCCTGTACCTTTAAATTGGATACATCTGTCTTTTTATTGCAAAAAGAGAGGAAAAAAAGAATTGTGCCTTTAAAATGGCTCAGGTTATGACCCTCTCTGTTGTTCTTCATTTCAAGACTAGGGGTCTATTAATATGCTGATCTGACCCCACCCATACATCAGCTCACTCGCAGCTTTCTCTGTCTGTGCTAAGCAATGACCAGTTCTAATATTGGATTTTTTCACCCACTGTTATGATTAACTAAATAAATATGTAAAAAAAAATCTAAATCAAAAGGATCCTCCATACATCTTTGAACCAGAATGATTCTCGAAAAGCTGAAGGTTTTTTACAAGGACATATCCACATGGAAGTACCATACAATGGCAAATGAGTGGCTCCCTATGACAGGCTACGTCAGTGCTCAGCCTAGCTTAGCGCTCCCACACGTAGTCCAGTTTCCAGGTTTAGACACATAGCATATGCAAGGCCAAGTGAGAAACCGTGACAGTTAATGCAACCCCTGTGCAAGCAGCACAAAGCTGCCAACTTCAGAGGTGCTGCTATCCTGATGTGCTA
>JBAFTA010000007.1:27847644-27876627 GCA_036919975.1 Melanotaenia parkinsoni | reverse complement strand
TATATATATATAGAAAGTACATTAATATATCCTCTATGTGGGGATGCTGTGATTATTTATAAAAATGTTGTTAAAAGATATTACACATACATGTTATGCATTTATGTAAATATTAGTGTTAAACATCATGTGCTTTGGCCAGTAAGAGACTCCTCCAGATTCTCTGAATGTTTTGGTGAAATTATGCACTATAATGGTGAGATCGCAAAGTCTTTGCAATTTTGTGTTGAGGAGCATTTTTCTGAAATTGTTTCACAATTGTTAGACGCTGCTGATTGGTGAACTTCTGCCCATCATCACATCCGAGAGGCTCTGCCTCTCTGAAATGCTCCTTTTATACGCAGTCATGTTACCACCCCTTTGCAAATGAACCCAATTTTGTTTTTGGTTTGTGCCAGTTAATTTCCAGCCTCTTCTTGCCCTCACTCTACCTATGACATCAAAATCAAATTGATTTAAAATGCTTATTAGACTTGCAAATCATTGTATGTTTAAAACAAATCTAAATAATTTCTGTAGTTATAAAGTTTTTGTGAAAAGAAATGTGTATAAATTTAAACAAATACATCTAAAACCTGCTGATCTTACTTGTAGTGTAAAAAAATTAAGTTCTAAAATATATTTTTTGGTGAAACTTACGTAAACAAACATAGAGCTTGTTCTGACTCTGCTTATACAACAACCTTGTCTCGTGAGAGTTCATGCAAGCTTTTGACTAATGTTAATGAGGTGCAGGCTGATTGGCCGCAGGGAAGCAATAGTCTGAAGGGGGGCTGGCCCAGTGCATTCGAATCCTAAACAACAGCTTAAAGATGGCGAAAAAAAAAGAAAACACGGGGCTCATTTGTACATTGCAGGGGGTTAAACTTTAAGGCTTGTCCCTTAGCATTAGCATTAGCATTAGCATTAGCTGTGTCAGCAGTAAAGCGTGACTTTAGGTGTGGAAGAGGGGCTGGCTTTTTCAAATAGCCTCCTGTGATGATGAAATCCTAGGAGCAAATTAAAATCACGCGTTTGTGTGAGTTTCTGCTGTGAACAAGGGCCCAGACGGAAAAACTTGACCATCTTCAAAAGAAAGGCTTTCAGTTAACACTACCGTCCAACACCAGTACACCTTTTAACTTGAAAAAAAGCCATTTCCAGTTGATGACTCTTTTAAAATAAATGCATTTACAGCAAAGTTTGAAATCATATCTTATTCATCAAAAGATGGAAATCCTTGTGTTTAAAAAAAAAAAAAAAAACATCCAAGGTGATAAATAGATGAAGCGTAAAATGCAGCACACAGTATTTTACATGTTAATTCCTCCATTTTATGGAAGCATGAAAGATTAACTGGGTTAATGTCACCAGTGCACAAAATAAACACCTGAATGTTTATGATGGTAATTAAAATAAAAAAAAGAAAAAAAACTGTATTAATTTCATCTAAATGGTGATTTACTCTGTCTAGGAAGTGGACAATGACAACTCAGTTTGTCATTTTTCAAAATAGCTTAATTTTGAGTCTGATGATGTTACAGAGAAGGTCGATAACTTTGAGACAACATGGCGCCGTTCCCCAGTAGATGGTCTGCTGCCATCTGACACTGGAAAGACGGACAGCTTCTTTAAATGCTTTACAGGGACAGAATGAGGATGCAAAAGAAGGGTGAAATATGAGGAAAACAAACATCTTAGACAGGCCGACAAGTTGTCTCAATTTTACTTCTGAAAGAAACTGTTGTTTGTACATCTGTTTAGAATTGATGTACAAATTCACCAGAGTCACAGTCCTTGTTTGTGCGTACATACTTGCCAAGATAAATAATTCTCATTCTGATTCCAAATTTTAAAAAATAGATTTTCTTTTAAGTATTAATTAATAACGCCATGTAAAGGAAAGCAAAAAGTGGAATTAAAAATTGCCATCTGTGGTATGGAAATACTTTGGCTTCCATGGGTGGCTTTGTTTGCTTGGAAAGTTTGTTTTTTTTGGAAAGTCCACTTTGTTTGGGGAGGTGTGAATGTGCAAACAAACTGATGGGGAGACCTCCTTAACGACGTGGAAAGAGTCACGTCTGAGATCAAATTAAACCACCTCCATCTGCTGTGAACGTGTCAATTTGTTTGAAAGCTTTGGACGCAACGTGTTATTCTAACAATTTAAAAATGCTTTTCTCTTCGGACCCGCCCTGTAAGTACTTGGGGGTTTTCTCAAGAATTGGCTTTAAGTAGAGAAAATCACAGGGACTGCCACTGGCCACCATCTGTAGAAAGAGGTTGTAGAGGTAATTAGCCTTTTCTGATGCAGCCTCCTCCGTTCGACCACTAAAAAAAAAATAAAATAAAAAAATAAAGAGGAAGGCTTTAAAGGTTAAATCTGCAGTTCAAGGCTGGAGTTAACAGCCAGGCTCTGAAAGAACTACCACAACATTATCCAGCTACGATGAAACAAAAACACATTATTCTAATTTAAGATAATATGCCTCTTGTTGTAGGAAGCTGTGCTCTTTTTACAAATATGGATGTTTTTCCAGCTCAGGAAAGCCTTGCCAAGGTTTTCTCTTCAATGCAAGACATACATGTGACAGCAGAGGCCAAATATATCATCCTCAAGCGGATCTATTGCTGCCATGAGAGTATTAAGTATGTATATAGAACAACATCTAAATGAGCTTACGGGATGAATAATGTGTTGAATTCAGTTCAACAGATGATGTCAGTGTTGAAACAAGCCTCTGTATCTAAGCTTAATGCCTTTAGCAGACATATGAAACGTGGAGGTGGTGTTTTGCCATCCAGCTTGACACTGACCCGCTGCCACTACAATTCAAGCCACTGTTATAGCCTGGCTTCTCTCTCTCAGGACACTTCTACAGGGTGGCTAGTGGTGATCGATGAGCGGTGGCGTCAGAGCGGCCTATCTTTCAGCACCACTTCCACTGCCCCCGCTCACAGTCATCTATCGTCTGTGGGTGTCTGCGCTGTCGAAGTCGCCCCGAGAGACGGGGTGGCCTCGGCGACGGATGACCCCTGACTTAGCAGGAAGAACACATCCGTCAGCCGAGCAGATCGCCCTCTGTCTCTGTTTCAGTCTGTTCACCTGCTTCGACTTGCTCCGAAAACGCGTTTAGTTTTACTCGCTAGTGAAAGCGCCGTTCATGATGATGAGCCACTTGGCAGCTTCCAGAAGATGCTTAATTATAGACGGAGGTTAAAGATGGAGAGGGTGAGGGAGGAGGGGAAGGAGAAGGGACATGCATCAGACATGCACCACTGCTCTCTTACTACAGGGCAATTTATTCAAATAAGAAAGCCCAGCTTTGTGCTGAAGGTTAAGCCCACAATAAACCTGACAGGGAGACGGGAAGAGGAGCCACAACACTGAGACAGAACCCAGCAAAAAAAAAAACAAAAACAAAAAAACAAAAAAAACAAATGCGTTTTGTCAATGTCCACTTTATTATGTGCACTGAACTCTTCTGGAGTTAATTGCCTTCTCTTAAACTCAGGCACAGTCGTACTTTTCATCATTACACTAAAAAGCCTCTCATGAATCATTCTGCTACATCAAATCTTCAAAGGTTGTTCTACAAACTGTAATCCTGACTCCTGGATGGGCATCAGGTTCAGCTAGCTGCCGCAGAACTGGAGGCCAAAACATAAGACCTGAATCCTGCAAACATGCAAAGAGGTTCTGCACTCCCTCCAGCTGCTGTACAACGCTCCAATAATACAATAATAAGTTACTATAACTACTACAACTATATATATATATATTAGTCCCTCAGATATTTGTAAAAACAGCTAGCAACTAAAACGCTGAATTTCAGACTTTTTGGTCAAAAAAGTTTCACATGAGTATATTTGTCAAAAATTTAGAAAAAACTAATTTAAAGTCAATCTAAATTTGACGAAGGCTTAAAGTTGTGTATTAATAGGGGTGAGCTCTTCATGCAGTTTAGTCAGGTCCATCTTTTGCATGAATCCACATGGTTTCTTCCAAACTTGACAAACGTATGCAGCATCTAAATCTGATACAACAGCAACAGCAGTACAGAAACTGTACTGCTGTTGCTGTTGTACCAGATTTAGTTGGCTGAAGGCCCTAAAAAGTCTGCTATAAAAATGGTCATCCAGGATCTTATTGATGCTTGAAATGTTACTGGAGTTTGTGTTATTAATAATTCAACATGCCCTCCTGTGTGAGCACAAAGCAGTACATAAAAAGATGACATCAGGGTAGATTAATACCCACAGCCAGTGTTTTGTAATGTCTAAAAAGACAGACGCTGATAATATAACTGAGGCATCACACTGAAATGGCACCGAGGGCAGCAGCCTTGACCCAGCATCCATCAGACAGAGTGATTAATGTGTTGTCTTTTTAATTCAATCATGTTTTGGGCTGCAACAAAAATGCTGCATAATAATTGCAAAGTGCTTCTGAACTGAAGGCATAAACAGATTTTAGATAAGGCATTTGCAAAAGCAAAGCCAATACACTTACCCTAAACAACCCACTGGAATTTAACTGAATTAAAATTTAATTTTCCAATGACAACAATCTCTCTCTTAAAGCATTTTTATTCTCCTGCAGTTCCAGTTATACTTTGTGTGGCCAAAAAAAACACTGTATGTAGCTTCTGCTGCTGTGCCACGTTCGACAGTTTTGCCATCCAGTGAATGTCCAGAGCAGTGACCCGAGTGGAGAAGACATCGCACTGCGCTGGCCAGCTAAAGCTTATCCTCCGGCTATTCTTCCTCTTGGATAAGCCGGTGCATTGCAAATGTGGCCCTGGAAGCATGTGCATTACAAAGTCCTCCACATGAGGAGTTGGGGGAAGTGGGAGGGGAGCAGAGCTCAAGGTGGATGTGGAGGAGTGGTAATCATGTTAAAAGTTCAGGTCCAAGCGTTTTAGCCTGGATCCAGCTCTCCAGTCTTATGCCATCATCTTCGCTGATTGGGTTGAAAACTGCAAGACGGTGGAGGCTGGAAAAAGCATGCAAAGTATTCCTCTTTCAGAAAAACTCCTGCCTGATTGCTTTGCAGTGACACATGCGATGGCATGAAAGGGTTTGCGGAGTCTTTTGCAGATCTACAGACACACTCCTGCTGTAGTTTTTCTTGAAACCTGTAAGCTTAACATCATCTGTCATGAATACAACTGAAGCTGAGACATAATGATTCTGTCTCAGTTTGCACCGTACTTTCAATTAATAATCATGTCCTGTCCGATATCGTACATTTTCAGCAACTGTTTTATAATAAAAAAATCTCATTGAGGCCCAATACTTTAAGAAGGAGCGAAAAAATTAAATAAACTGACTCGGAGCACATAGGCCGTCTGAGGTGAAGAACTCAAAATCTCATTGAGTGAATCGGCTGAAACTCTACTGTTATTGCGTTTTTTTGTTTTGCTATTAGGGGAAAAAAAACATTTTCCCTGCCACTTTGAACAATCTAGGGAAACATCTTAAAGGATATCAAAATCTTGACTCAGTCAGCAGAAGTCAAACTTCCCATGAGCAGCTGAAAGTCTGAACGATGTTTTTGCTGTAAAGTGAAACAGAGCTACAGACATCGTCACAGAGGTGGGTATGCAACTAGGAAGCAGAAAGCAGCTACTGTATCGGCCCACTCTTAAACAGAGATGACGAGGCGGTAAAATTTACCAGTCATCTTAAAAGACAGATGGATTCTTTGAACGTCCAAGGAGACCACAAGAGCAGAAGATGACTTCGGATTCAGGCCAATGACAGAGACTGAAGTCTCATTAATTCCAACACTATCAAAGTATCTGCAGTTCTCACTCCTTGTCTCAAAATGCTAAAAACTCTCATCTCTTATAACTACACAGAGAACTCAGTAGCATCCTCAGCGATGTGTGTCAGACCATGCAATTACTTAGAAAAGTGACAGCTGTCTGAGTCTGGGACAGTGGCTGGAACAGGAGCATTGTTCGCTTGAACCGTTTCTATCAGTAAATCTGTCATCAGGAACTGCTTCAAAATTTTGCTATACTTGGTATATAACCAATAATGAGATCCTGATTCTATTCCCAACAGAAAATGGTTTAAGGCAGAGCTATTCAACTACGTTTTCCCATGGGCCAAATTGTTGGAAGGCTTTGGTATTGTATACACATCAAAAATGACAGAGACGTGAGTTTTAGCCCCATGGATTTTGTACCATGAATTATGCTAAAAGTCATAATTTATTATTTTTTTCATGTTTTCTCAAAGCAGCAAGATGAGTTATAAGCTGAAGCTCTTAGTAATAAGCATATTCTGCACTTTTGCATTGGTACCCTTAATTCTGTTGCACAGTTTTAGTTTTTTTTTTAGTATGCATCTAATGTGTGTTGACATTTTCTATTTTGCTACAGGGAATTAATACCGATATTATCAAGTATCCAAACACTATTCAGCACATTAGAAGTTATGCTTTAATAAAAAATAACAGTAAAAATTCATATTAGCACAACTTCAGAAAAAGGGGCTGAATCCTGAATACATCTAATCAGATTCCAGTGCCTCTGAAAACTTAATTAACTCCTATATGAATATTATCAGTGACTGTATTTTGGTTTATATGCTCCTCAAAAGCACCAAGATTCACTCACAATACTTTACTCTGACTGCTTCTTCTTCTTCTTTTTTCTTTTATTACATTCGAGTAAAATAGAGTTGCTTTTTTGAAAATGATTTTTCTTTTTTTTTTTATTTTAAACAGGAGTCTATAAATATATGAGCTAAAGAGAAACAAATATCAACAGTTATGCGAAGTGGCAGATCATATTTTCCCTCTGCTGTAGAATCAATCAATAGCAGGGGCCGGTCCGGGCGTTCCACAGTGGAAAACTGCTTACTCTTCATTTGAGCAATATGTAATCAATCCCAGCCAGAGGATGACTAGAGCCCTTTCCAAACTAAGTGGGGAAACAGTGGGATTACTGGCTCGGTGGCATTTATAAATTGAGCCCAATGAGAAGAGGGCCACCGAGAGACTCCCGGTCAACGTAATTACACCGCCAGGCCAATAAATCCGAGCCACAGATCTTTTACAGGAACGCTGCAGTAAATTCAGCCTCTTTTCTTACACAGCTTCTTGTACATCAGAAGAAAACATTAATGTTTTTATAGCTGTCTACAAGAGGAAAAAAAGAGAAGAAATAAAAGGGAAAAAAGCAAACAGTGACCTTGGTTGCTACAAATCTGTGTGGCCTTTACTTCTAACAAAGCTGTGAGTCATTGCCGCAGTTTAGATCTACACAGCACTGACTCATACACATGACAGCATAGTAATGCTGGGGAGGAAAATCTGCATTTGGTATCCTTGAAACAGGTAAAAGGTAGTCCATGTAATATTCCCTTTTGGAAACATGAAGGGCACAAGAGCTGCTTAAAGAGCAGAGTTGATTTAGGACTGCATGCTTCGTCTCTGGGGACATTTACAAATGACAAATGTCCGACAAATATAAAAAGGGACATTTGTGGCTGAGCCAACGGCATACTGATCATCATGACATTGAGACCGCCCGAGGATAAGTGATTCTCTTATCCCAGCGGTTTGTATCCTGCGTGCATATAAAACATCCACAACAAAAACAAATCTTGACCTCTCCTGTAATCTCAGAACATCTCTGTTGCCAGATTGTCTGAACAGTAAATACAAAAAAAAATATTAGGCACCGCATAAAACCTTAACTTTTAAAGATAAGCAGTCACATTGGGATAAATGGATGCTCACCACAATTTACACAAGATTTTTTTCTGAAGATGCAGCCTGATAAGTTTGAGAGCACAACATGTTTTTATCCTCACAGGTTTTACAAACAATAATACACTCACCAGCCATTTTATTACTTGTTCGATGGCTTTTAACCCTATAATGCTGTATGGATCATATTTGGTACATACAGTTTCAGAGACCCTTTGTATCACTTTATGGTAAACACTTTGTTAAAAAAAAAAAAAAAAAGACCAAGGGGTCATTTTGAGGGATGGCTCTCTAGTCTAGTCTAGACATAAAACAGTTGCAGTGAAAGGAGGAAATAGTAAAGGTAAATTCACAGTAACTGGGTTAAATTATGTTAATGTTTATTTAACATAACAATGAAATGAAATGTTATTGTGTTCATAGCTGTATCTACCATTTGGGACACTGAGGTCTGGACATTGAAATTGTTCGCACAGTTGGTTAATGCGTTTGAGCCACGTAGTTATCTGAGAATACTAATTTGTTGTAATGTGCAGACTGGTACTGAAATACTGATTTCTCCTATACCAAATATTCACATTCTAGCGCTGATTTTCATACTAAATCTCTTTCTTAGGAGAGTGACTAAGCTATCAGGATAAGTAGGAACTACTTTTTCTTCCGCCTTCCACTGCCAAATACGTGCAGCAGCTCACTACTGTGTCTGAAATGTAGTCACGTGTGACCAAAACCACCTTAAACACCTGGGAATCACTCAGAAAACAGAAGCAGAGGGGATGAGGTTATAATGAGGTGATCTAAAGAGGAGGAGAGGAGGACAGGTGCTGCTATAAGGCGAGACAGATGTCACTCTGGAGTCCTTTGCTGCTGCAGATCCTACCAGGTACTATCCAGGTGCAGAGAAAAAGTGGGGCTGTTGGACATGTGCAGCACTGTCAGGTACTTTCCATCTGTCTGCTAGGTTTAGGTTTTAGTGCTGATGTTCAGACAACAGAGTTCCCTGTAATCTTAATATCTTTGCTCAAATGTGCAGAAGTAAATATGGTTATGAAATACGTTATGGATACTATAATAATGAGCTGCATGAGTTCAGTTTGGAGTGATATTTGTGTCCCTGAGATCATCTCACATCAATTCAACGAGCCTAGATTTAGTCAGGAAAAGCTTCCTGCAGAGTAGATCATTTAAAGTAGATTATAGAGACCTGGTGTCAGTAAAAAAGCCAGTATGGCCCGAACCGATTATTCGGCAGGTCGATTAAATCGGCTGATATTAGCCCTTTTCAAATTGACCAATATCGTCCGTTATTTTGCCGATTATACGACAATTTATTCTGACTTTCTCATAAAACAGTAAATGCTGCCAAGTGTCTGGGTCGTGTAGAATGATGTCCTTGTGGCATTTGTCCACTAGATAGAGCTCAGACTCCACTCATTCCCACAGCCAACTCCGTCTTTTCAACAGGGGTAGCTAGTAGCTAGCCAGTTTACATTTACATGGGTGGAGCTTGCCGACAGGTAAGTTTATAATAATGTTATGAAAAAATGACTTAGCATGTCTCCAGTTTCAGTTTAACTCTGTTTGCCGTGTGCTGAGTGACGCGTGCTTCGTTGTGTCGGTCAGCTTTTTATTTTTGCTGCATTGCCAAAGTTGTGCTAAATTAGCTTAAGGTGCCAAGTAGCCAGTAACTGCAGAAATAACTTAAATGTACAAAATATTTGAGAGTACAGAACAACCATTCATCAGTCCATCAGCTGCAGGCTGAGGCGTATTTTAGGAGGAGAGATGTGAATGCAGAGGGGAGGAGGTTTATTCACTGCAGCACCGAAAACTTATTATTAAAATTGCAGTCTGTCTTCAGCCACCGTCATGGCTCCCTTAGTTTTACTTGTCAGAAAAATACTAATGTGACAGGCTGTAACAGCAACTCACTGTGTAACAATTAGTGCCAGACCATTTGACCATTATAACTAAAATACAGCTCTATCAAAGATGACATATTTTTTAACATTTGAGAAAAGCATATCTGGTTTTTATTTTGGTTTATATATGATATATGCCATGATATATTTAATGACAAAGAAAATATTGGAGTAAAGTAAATGTAATTTAATATTAAAGGGCAACAGAAGGCTGCATAAATAATGTTTTGCTAACATCACTCATGTTGGTTATATATATTTTTCTACCTTTACTTTAACATACTTATAATTTGCATCAGCAAGAAGTACAAAACAAAATGTATTTAATGTATTCATCATTCATTTATTTATATTTATTTATACAATTAATTTATAGATTGACCTTTTTTAAGGCTATATATTTTAATTTCCCAGTTATTTAATGCTTTGTTCCATGTTTTTGGAAATTCTTCTGTTGTAAAGTTAAACATATACTAAAGGACAAAATATAGTAAAACCGTAAAATGCTCTGCCTGTAATTCATATTTTTGTTGCTGTACGCGTTAAGCAACCAAAAATGAAGTTAATTTAGTCTTTATATATATAAAAAAAAAAACGGCCAATTAATCGATTATCGGATTTTTTTCCTGCCAAATATCAGAATCGGTATCGGCCTTAAAAAAAACCATATCGGTCGAGCCCTAATAGTCAGTAAATGGAATAAAACAGTCATTGTGAGCTTTATCAGAATAAAAATTTTCTATGAAAAATAATAAATAGATAAGACCGATAACATCAGTTTCCGGAGACTGGAGCGTGTACAAAGTGACACGAGAACCCGCAACTTGGACATTCCTGCCTGCTTCATGTCGAGTTCGATGCATCTCCATTATACTCTACACTGCAGGCAGTAACTCAAGACACACATAAACAATGCAAATCACCTCTTTAGTCATTTTCAGACAGCATAATAATCCAAACATATCAGATATACCAATTAAGGTTTGGAAGAACTGTGTGGTTTGACTGCCGCTGCGGCAGCCCAGGAGGCAGAGTGTTGTCAGGCTTTTCTTATCAACAGACAGTGCAGACCGTGGTACCCCGGGGCAGGACCACTTTCGTAGGATTAACTGCAGCAGTTCTTCTACAAAATCACCCAAACCGCCTTAAACCGGAGCGTGTGCCGAGACTACAGAGTGAGGTTAGAAGCAAGAGTTAAAGGCTTTACTTCTACAAAACACACTTTCTTTGAAATGCACATGAGCAGTAATATTTCCACTTCTCTTACACACATTTCTCCAACTTCATGCTGATTTAGATTGTTTTTTTCTATTAGGTTAGATTTGGCAAGGCTGAAACAAGATTTCTTTTTTTAATCAATTCAGCTTTAATTGTTTAAAGTATTAGGCAGAAGTATTGAGCCACCCCTTCTTCCTCAAAATGGAAATACAGGCCAAAACAAATAAGCTTAATAGGCAATATTTGATCTTGCCACCTTTATTCCTCACCCTCTTAGACAAGTAATAAAGACAAGTACTCTTCAGGAATAGTTCTCCAGGCTTCTTGAAGGACTTTCCAAAGCTCTTTTTTGGATGTGTTTGCCTTTTGCTCTGTTTTCAGTCCAGATGATCCTACAGTGCTTCACGCTCTGTGGAGGATTCATGACTCATGAGGATTCAGACCTGCTGCTACTGATTTTTAGTTCAGATTTTCTGTCATTTAGGATACATCAGTCTTTTTTCTTCTGTTTCCCTTCCTTATGAAAGACTTGACAACCACCCTACACAGAGGCCATCTCTGATGAGGCTTTAGCGAAACAGCACATGGATCAGTTGAAAGGCAACATGCATCTCCCAGGTCCTGTGTCAGGTCTTCATGTGAAATTTTTTCCTCTTTTTTAAAGACATCCCTGCGACTTCTTCTGTCATTCACTTGTCCAGTTTCCTCCCTGATGGGGGTGTTTTGGGGAGAACTTGTGTATGTCACCTTGTATTTTATCGTTGTTTTTACCTGCTCAGGGACTGTGGATGGAAACTAGCTATCAGCTAAATCTGGTGCGAAGCATCTTCTCTCTTAATGTGATTGATGTATTTGCCACATATTCCCTGTAAGAAAAAAACTCAAACTCTAGACACCTCCCTATATCATATATATGATTTTGGTTTATAGATCTTTGTTTACAGGCTGCTGGTAACAAAACATCTAAAGATATTAATCAAAACTGGTTCTTTGCCACCAAGACTCGTTCATGCTTCAGTGATTCATAGGTCAGTAGTCATGTTTACATGGAAGCAAGTATTCACATTAAAAGTCTAATCGGAATAAATATTATTCATGTAAACACAACATTCACAAGATTATGATCCGATCACCATCATACAGATCAATATGTTGTTCTGATCAAGACGGGGGTGCAAAATCTGAAACCTGAAATCTTTGTATGGATGATCCTTATTGTATATGCCCGTTATGTCAGCCATACATAATGTAATCTCATACTTCATGTTACGATTGTTTTACTCAATATTTATTTAAAAAAAACAAACAAACAAACCGTCATGTTTGGTGGAAGACATGGTGGGGCCAAACAGAACTGATCAGTATGTGATACACATACATTACTCAAGACTGAAATTGGTAAGATGGCAATAAATACACACACAAGTGGTGTTTGTTTACATCAGAAATCACGGTTTCTTCTTCTTCTGCCGTTCCTGAAAAACCACACGATTCTGGAAATATGGCTGTCTTTAAATAATTTGTTTGTTCTTTTTTTAGGAACATGGATTGGAGTTAAAACAAATGAAAAAGCAGGTGATATGAAAAGAAAAAATTTGGAGAGACCTTTAGAGAATCTGGAGAACTGGTATGGAAAGAAATGAGGGTAGCTCAAAACTTTGGTTTTATCTAATGTAAAGAATGAAACGGTTTAATTTTATTACACATGGAGAAAAGCAGAGAGGGCACAGATCTGACGAGCCAGGCTTTGCACGTGCAGCTGATTTACATCTCTGCATGCTGCTAAATGCTGCCCTTTTTCCCCAATTTCGCCTCACCCGTCAAAACATCTGCTTCCTTCATGTTGGTGCTCATTTCAGTTGTTGTACGAGGGGTAAATATCGATCTTGTGAACCAACAGGCGGTGTCAAACATCGATAAAGAAATGGAGGGAAACACCCGGAGACATCGACGATAATGGGAGAGAAGAAGTGAAGACTGAGTGGGAGGTTGCAAAGTGAGAGGGAGCGGGCAAGGAAAAGACCTGCCTCTGGGTTTGTGGAGGGGCTAAGCTGCCTTCTGGTGCTACGTGACCAGCTTGTGTTACCAAGGCAAGACTGATCGGGCTTATCTCAGTGCACACAAGCAGCGCTGCTGGCTAGGACGCAGTGGCATGGCCGTGGGTGCTGCTGCCAGAGCATGACCCATACCTGCTACTCTCCTCTCCCTTCACTTTTACAGTTCTTGGCTCACCACGTTTCTGGATCACAGTTGCTAATCTGTTTCTGAGAAGGAGATGAAAAAGTTTGATATTGATGTAAAAAAGAGCAGTCACTGGTCTTTTAAGATGGATTTAAAAAACAGAATTAGGCAAATTTTTATTCTTACAGTCTGTTTCACAAACTGTGAATGGGAATATTTACCTTTGATTTAAGATTTTAAGGTGTTTTTTTGTGTCTATTCTTTCTAAAAATACATTTTAAGGTGCTTATATTTTCTTTTCTGAAATCTCAAATTCTCTATTGGGGACAGGTCAGACTAGTAAAGAACCAGTTAAACACCCATAATCTCTTCTTCCTCGGTCATGCCTTTGTGATGCGTGCAGAATGTGGTGCCTTTACATGGGAACATGTAAAGGCACCACATCATAAACAGAGAAAAATATGGGACAACAGTGAGACAACAAAATTGCAAAGAACTGGATATCTTCCCAAAATGAATTAAAAGAAAATAAGAAAAGTGGTGTGGGGGACTGTAAAGGGACCTACAGGAGTATGAGCTTGGGTTGAAGCCCGGCTACAGTTCCCAAAATAAGACACAAATTCTCCGTACAGCATCTGGGGAAAAATGCTGGTCTGATGAGACAGAGGTTGAACTTTTCCATTTCTCAACACCAAAAATGATGGCGATTAATAAATAAAGTCTCTTTTCTTAATCAGAGCCATTTCATCTAGTTTGAGCTGTTTCCCTAAATATTTGACATGTTCATTGGATATTTGCAGTATGAGACAATTATTGTTAAAGCAAAGTGGAAAAAAAAAACGCTGAACTGGAGTCATGTGACTCCTGAAATGTGTCACTCTGTAGGAGCTGCTGGGAATACAGACACACTCAGTGTGGGAAGCTGCCAGCTGCCACCTGAATGATGTGTAATCTGATCTTTCCTAATGAGCAGGTTGGGTAGAAATGCTGGTATTTCGGAAGATAAGCAGCTTACACACAAAAACCCTTCAGATGTACACACTGGAAGTTAAACATGCAGAAGGCTGAGGTGGACGACACACCACGGCTGTCAGCAAAGAAACGGATCACACTTAGACGCACCTCATTTCAGCTGCTATTGATGCATTAAAATATGCAAGGATCGGCCCCGATACAGACCTTCAGCGCAGGCTCTGGCCTTAATGAGTACTGGATGGGATGGATAGTTTCACATGTTCATGTAAAATGAAAAACTCCACAAAACTGGACACAGCCTGCACACATCACAATGTTATTAATCCACAAAGAGACTGCAGGATAAACTTAAACTCACAGGGGAAAGTACATCTATATGGATGAGAAGTGAAAACATCTAGGAGGCTTGCTCTCTAGGTCCTTACATCCAGATGTCTGGTAGAAAAGGGAGGGCATATTGATTACCAAGTCATGATTCTTGAATTCTTCATCACTCAGTTAATTCAGAGAGGCATCTAATTAGTGCGAGCAACACAAGGAGATGATGGAAGACATTTCGTTTGAATCTAAGGAGACTGAAGCATGGCATTTGCATCAGATTCTTGACTTTCCAAATGTATTTCATTATCAAACTAAACAAGCAAACAGAAAGTCAAATCATGGCCTTAACATGGTTGTATGTGTGTAAGTTGTCCTGACTTAAAAAAAAAAAGAAAAAAAAAGTGAGTGTAATCGTCCCCACCGGCTACAATCCAAATGTGTAAACACCAGCGATGCACCACCTGAGACAATTGCATCAAACACAGAGAGGGAGCAACACGGGTGTACAGCCAGCGGCGTTGGCTATAACTGTCAACTTCCATCGTGATTAGCTGCTCCTGCTATATCATGATACAGCTGCTGCCGGGTACCAGAAAGAACCAAGTGGACAAGTTTCCACTCAAACTAAAATAACACCACAAATTAGGAGTAAAGAAGCAACGAAGCTGCAACTTAACACCCAGCCTGACACTTCCTTCGATCTATTGAACAGCTGGTAATGGAACAGGGGCCACTCTCTTAAAACTGCACAACAAGCAAGCCTTGGTGGTTCGTCCCCTCTTCAACCCTGCAGAGAAAATCCAATGAATAACTAACAGGAGAATAATCAGTCAGCAGGCAGTGGTGGCAGGGTTTGCTGCTCTCTGGGGCGTTCAGGTTCGCCAGCACGTGTTGTTCCCTCTTGTTTATTAGCATTTCCTGTGTCAGCTGCTGTAGATGGACCACAGTGCTGCATTAGCAAACGCAAGGCCTCTCTTTATACCGGAAAACCACACACACGTTAACAGAGGTAAGAAAGAACAGCAGAACGACTTATATTATTCCTCTTACTCACAATTTGACTTGTTAATAGGAAATTATTTATGAAGGATTCATGATGAGACTTTAAAACAGTGTCTGACTGACTGGTTTGCTGGTATTTACGCCTGATACTGAGCTTTCAATAAAATTTTGATATCAGGCCATCAATCTTTTACTGGTGTGAAAATTAGTCTGACAGGAGCATAAAATAACAAAGACTGCAGCCAGAGTCGGAGCCGCATCTTACAGCAGTCTCTCGGCGTTGTCCGTCTGTCCTTGAGACAGATGACCCATCTCCTCGGACCTCTCGGCCAGACATAGGAAACACATTAGGGGATAGAAGGCAAGGCAGTGTGAGGATGGAGAGAGTGAGAAATTGAGGGAGAGGCAGCAGAGGAGGAATTAGAGAGTGAAATAGTAGAGCAAGCAGGGGAAAGAAAACCCTGGATGAGGCTGTGGAAAGAGGCAGCCCTCCTCCTTCTGAGACCATTAGCTGCAGTAACATGCTGTGAAGGCTCGCCCTTGGCACTCATACCGAGATGTGCAGGAGGGCCAGTGGCACATCTCCTGCCTGCCAGTCCTTACCTAACGTGGCTGTACTTCGTCTATGTATAGTTACTTTTAGACGAAGCACAAGTCTTTAAAGAAGCAGAAAATTCCATGCTCTACACGTCTGTGATCAAACCGTTTTTTTCATGCATCATCATATTTAATATGTTTACTACAGAGGACACGTTCAGTTCATTTGTTCTGGTCTTCTGCTCCTGACCAGCGCTTACAGGGCAGGATAATGCTGGCTATAATGATGTAAAATTCAGTGATGGTGGTGGCACTCAGGGGCTGTCAGACTGAGCTGGTGTCGCCCGACCTTCCTATTCATTTCTTTAGTAATTTGCCTTTTCCATTTCCAAACCCTTTATTCCTTAATTTTCTTCCCTACATTTCATCTTGCTTCCTTACACTCATCGACTACTTTACACCTTGCTAGTACTGTGTTGGAGCCACTTTTGCCTTAGAACTGCCTTTATTCTTAGTGGCATAATTCTTAGGGGACATCTAAAGGACATGGACAGAAAGAATAAACTTGTTGCAAACCTGAACTCACACTTACTGCAAAGATTCATCAAGGTGGAAACATTCCTTAGAGGTTTCGCTTCATATTGACATGACAGCATCACACAATTGCTGCAGATCCATGATGAGAATCTCCCGTTCCATCACATCCCAAAGCTGCTCTGTTTGACTGTGGAGGCCGTTGGAGTCCAGTGAACTCATTGTCATGTTCAAGAAACAAATTGGGGATGAAATAAGCTTTGTGACATGGTGCATTATCCTGCTGGAAGTAGCCATCAGAACATGCTACACTGTGGTCATAAAGGGATGGACGCAGTCAGCAACAATACTCAAGGAGGCTGTGGTGGTTAAACCATGTTCAGATGGTACTCAGGGACACAACGTGGTCTAAGAAATATCCCCCACACCATTACACCAGCAGCCTGAACCACTGATCCAAGGCAGGATGGATCCATGCTTTTATGTTGTTTCCACCAAATTCTGTCCCTATTGGGAGCTGTAATGGAGACTCATCAGACCAGGCAACATTTTTCCATTTTTCTATTGTCCATTTTTGTTGGGTCTGTGTGAATTGTAGCCTCAGGAGTAACAGGAGTGGTACCAGGTCTGCTCTTCTGCTGCTGTAGCCCGTCTGATTCAAGAGTAGTAGTTCGGTGTTCAGAGATGCTAGTCTACATATCTTGGTCTCTCCCTCTGACATCAACCAGACATTCTGGTCCAGACACCTGCTGCTCACTGGATATTTTCTCTTCCTTCAGACCATTCTCTGTAAACCCTAGAGATGGATGTGTGTGAAAATCCCAGTAGATCAGCCGTTTCTGAAACACTCAGACCAGCCCGTCTTTCAGGAAGTCATCTGGACCATGTCTACATGTGACTGGCTGATAAGTTGTTTGTGACAAGTAACATGTGTACCTAATAAAGTGGCTGATGTGTATACAAGTAGGGTTGCAACTAATGACTATTCTGATGGTCGATTAGTCACCGACTATTTAAACGACTAGTCGACCAATCGGATTATGTATCATGATTATCATAAATGGATCTTATTTCACTTTCAGCTTTGAAATTTTGCATAAGGTTAAGTAAGTCCGACGTGCCTCCTCTTTTAATGTTCGAGCATGGCAGACATACTTCCGTGGTACACAAGGTTCGCTTTACAAATCTCACATGTATTTATTTTGTAAGTTTAATGTGAAGTTATCCCAGACTTTTAACGTTCTCCGCTGCCGTTTTCCTCCCTAGTCCGACACTAGATATTTTTCCCCTGGCGGACTTTATTGCACACGTGCAACTCTCAGCAGAGAGAAAAAAAAAAGAAGACGATGTCTCACTCTGTATTTTTTTTGCCGACAACAGTCGACGGCTAAATTTGTTGTTGACTATTTTTATTGTCGACTATTGTCGACAACGTCGACTAATCGTTGCAGCCCTATATACAAGTCCTTCCATCGTTGTCTCCTCCACTTTGAACTTTTTTCTTCCATTTAACCTATAAATAAACCTTGTTTTCATGTCCCCTCTTCCTTACCAGTAATTTGATTTCCTTGCTTTCTGTGCCTTTCGGCTCCCTCTGTCTTCCCTTTTCTTTTAATTTTATTTTCTTATTTAATTTTTCTTACTTTTTTGTTCTTACATCTCTAACACTGAGTGTGCCGTCACTATCCTTAATGCTTTTCTCAAGTACATCACTCTCTAAGATAAACACATGAAATGGGACAAACAACCTCACTCTGACAGTGTAAATATTGCTCTTGTCCTCCCTTCTCTTTGCTCTGCTGACATTACCTCGAGCGATGGCTCCTACTCATTCTGAGTCAAAGGACATGGCAATGACTGTAGCACTTTTAATGGAGGAACACCATCAACACCATCAATCGTCGCCCTGGTGGAGGCTCATTGTCAGGTTATTAAAATGTCTTCCGTGAATGTGCTGTGTGCCTCTAATGACAGGTCTGTCTGAAGCTCGGCAGACGAACGCAGCAAGCCGCCTGCCACATTATTACTATCCCATTAGAATAAATTAGCATGATCGGCCCTGTAGGAGCAGAGTGGCCTGTGTTCGACTGTATGAAAATGCCACAGGGCTACGCTTACAGCATCCTATCGAGATCAGGACTGTAGAGACGGGACAACCACTAATCAATGTCTCATTATGTGATAGGACAGTGTTAATGAATGCCAGATGCATCATATCAGGAGTCATACGATGAAAACCTAGGCCTCGATCTGGTCATGGTCTATCTAGGAGAACACTAATCGGGGCAAATGATTAACTCCTCTGACTCACGCTTTCCATGCTTGTACAATGCGCTGCAGTTAAAAGCTGTAAAAGCACAATAAGGCACAGTCACATTTCATTTAATGGCTGACTGACTGCCACTTCCGACCCCAAGCTTTTAAAAAGAGCCAGCAGTTGTCACTGAACGGCTAATGGATGATAAGGGCTGGTAGAAATATCAACAGTCGCTCCACCTGCCCTGCCAAGCTTTTATCCTACTATTTCCTTCATCGATTACTGCCCTCCGAGCTGATACAGACGGCCGCAGATCAATCCCCTCCTCGGTCGAAACCTGGCCTGCAGAAGCAGAGTCGATGCATGATGACTCTGTAGAAAGCTCATCAGCATGTGCCACAAGCAGACACACACACAATGCACCTTGACCAGACTCCGGGATGCGCTGCGACCCCAGCGTGACACACAATCCTCTGGAAACCCACCCAGACGCTGCCCTCTCCCTGCAGAACAGCCACTGCTGCAGGAAGCTGCTGGCCTGATTTACATGACTAATCGCAGACTGTACCTCAAGGACACACAGCGAATCCAAATCTGAACTCTAGTTCATGAGCTGCAAGGGCGTCACATGGGATAAGCTGATGGATGGGGATGAAGATAGTAATTTTCCACTTTAGGGAACAAAATGCAACTTTATTTGGACTCTTTTGCATCTGTTGGAAAATGTTAATTCATATTTAATGAGAAAGGTGAGTTATAAATGAACATTCCTTTAAAATTCATCCACACAGAGTGTATCAGAAACATGACAGTGGATGGTGGATATTCTAGGGTAAATGCCTCCTTTATCCTATGTTCCTTTTTGTTTTGCTTCCCCCTCTTTACTGCATCTTTTAATGTTTTCATGGTTAAAGTGTATTAGAAATAATTTTTTTACACGTCTTAACCAAACACCTATTGACGTACTACAGATGGTTCAGAAGCTGGCTGCCAGACTTTTAACTATATCCAAGAAAGTTTTAGCCATTTGTACTGGCTCCTTGTAGATTTTAAATTTAATTTAAAGATTTTGCAGTTAGATGTTAAAGTTATTTATTTTGTATATCTGAACTTGTAGAGCCACTTGAGCCTGTATGAAGTCTGAGATCCTCTTGGAGGACTTGAATATCTTACAGAGACTCGCTTAAGACCAGAAGTGACAGAACATTTGTGGTCAAAGCCTCTAAACTCTGAAATGAGCTGCCTGAGGAGATCAGGTCATCTGAGTTTGTATCTGAGTTTAAATCTCTTCCTAAAGCAGACTTTTATCCAAGTCTTTATCAGTTGAATTGCTGTCCTCCAATCGTATTTTTGTTGTTGAATTGTTTTTGTTCTGAGCCGTTTTGAAGGACTTTGTAATACTTGTTTAGAAAAATGTGACTGATTTTTATTTTTTTTTAAAGTTTGTAATAGTGATTTTTAAGAAGATGATAGTAAAGGTCACAAGCAAGTTGAAGTATCACGATGTTAAAGAACTCACCTTGTAGATTTTATAATATTAGAAATGCAGCTGGCTCTTGTCCTCAATCAGCTGGTTTTATCATCTTCTCCCTCTGACTGGTTCAAACTTTTTCTTTAGATTTCACCATCTTCTCAACTCATTGGTTCCTCATTGTTATAATTCAGGGATGTAACATTATTATAGTTTTTTTATCTCTTAAAAAAAAAAAAAGAATAATTACCGGCCACCAATTTGTAAAGTTGGCAGCCAATCAGAATTTCCACAAGACACAGCTTTTTCAGGGAAAATAATCCAGATTATAAGTGCAAATTAATGCATTTACTTATGTTTTTATTGATGCTGTTGTCATGAAAATGCCAAATGATACCACTACTACTTCAAGTGAAACTTAACTTTGGCATCTGAGATGTTTCCACACCATCTTTCAAGTTTTTATTTATTTTTTTTATGAAATTGAAATGATCCTTTTTGGTTTTATAATTTTTTCCTCTCACATAGATCTAACAACATACTGACACTTCACACCTAAGAAGCCTTTTATTTATTTTAAAATGAAACTTTTCAAACTAAAAGGCTGGTGTTAATAAATTAAACCAAATTTCCTCTGATTTTACAGATTTTTTGCTTCCAGCAGTAACAATATCAGAATGTGGAGACATTTTCAGAGTCAGAGTAACAAATTTAAAAGTAAGGCCAATCACCTTCAACAGCAGTGTCTACACCCCCCTCCTCTTTCTGACACCGACCCGAGCAGCTTGCTAAATGAATCACATCAGTGAAGCCCAATAGAGAAGAATTAGTTTAGCCTAAACGCATTTCATCATCGCTGAGAAGTCGACTCCCCAAAGTGTACTTAACTCTAAGAGCAGCAACCTACCCTCCAAAGCAGAAATAGACCTGCAGCAGACAGTTGGCCCCCCTTCTCTCCACACCGCCAAAAATAGATTTCATCACAGAAGTAAATCTCATCTGGGCCTCGTAATTAGAAAGTATAGGCAGGAAATGAATTAGTAGCTGGGAAACGGCGGCGAGCTGGCCGAGGACGTGACGAGATAAAGTTTAGCTCTGTGAGACGTTCATGTCAACATTCATAAAAGGGTTTTCGCCCCAAATGCAGACTGAAAACAAGCCACTTCTCAGGAGCTTTGCGGCAAGGATGATGTGTGGGGGAATCAAAGATTCATTTATAAAAAAACAAAACAAAAAAAAAACAAGCTGATATAAAAAGACAGCTTTGATATTTTCAGCTGTTTATTTTTACCTATGGTGTAGCCTCTCTTCAGCTCGCCACAACGAGGACTGCGCAGCTGGGAGTTGGTGGTGTTGTTTTCCTTCACCGCGAGGCCGGTGGTTGTCTTGGCAACAGGTGGCACAGCCTTGTTGCGGGGCGAAGCCGGCACCAGAGTCGGGGAAAATCCTTGACTGGCAATATCCACCGACTGAGACTTCTGCTTCAGCCTGCAGGAGGAGGGGGGCAAACAAAGCAGAGGGCCCGACCTTGTTAATGCTTCATCCCTACATATACAAATGAAAACCACACTGTCCACCCATGATATTTGCATGATATTTGGAAAGAAGAGTAAAGGGCCAGAGGATGAATTTAATATTCTACTATATGGAGCAATGACGCAGCAGGATATTGGAGAACAACAGGAGTCAGACTTTGCTGGAAATAGCGTCAAAGAAAAGTTGCACAAATGTATTCTGTAGTAGTTTTATTTTTTGTTCTATAATTAAAATATGGATTGTTTGCATGGTCCTTTTCTAAGCTCTCTGAGACATTTGACAATGTGATTTGGAAGTTATGGCTCCTAAAACTCAGAACTCCCTTTGGTGTAAACCCAGCACGACTTCAAATCATATCTGCTTTTTAAGTCAACATAAGTCTGTGAAAAACTGCCACATAGCTTTGATAGAATATGACACTCCATGCTGTTTAATAGCAGAAATTCATCCTTACATTGCTGAAACTTATATGGGGGTAAAAAAGATGGAGATATAAAAAAAAGAATGTGTTATCGTGGTTAATTAGCTTTGTGCTTTTTACTGGTATCTAACATGTGTCAAAGGTGAAAAATCCTCAATAAAAACAGTGTTGCTACAGTCATAAACTAATTTAACACATTTTCTCAAAGTTAGTTGGCTTGGGGAGCATTTTTCTCACCTCGAAGAACTTTTATTGAATAACTAATACTGAGGAAAATGACAAGATAAGTGAGGAGATCAGTGAAGACTGAACAGAGTGAAGCTTCAGGGGAAAATACTTAGCGTTGGCCCGGGATATTGAAACATTTCCCAGCTCACAGACAGTTTTAAGGAGCATTTATACGCTACACCCGTGGTTCTCAACCTATTTTCCCCAAGGACCTCCTTCATGCAACTACCAAAAAGCTGTGGACCCCCTGCCTGTGTTGAAACCATGCTTGGTTTTACACTTTCATTAGCTGCTTCTCACCATAAATGATTCATTCCAGCTGACTCTTCCTTTGATCAAACTAAAGTTAAGGTAATTATCAACATATAGCCTTACTTGTTTTTTTTTGTTTTTTTTAAATAAGGACAAATCTTAATGGACTGTGATTTATCTCAGACATGTCCCATTAATGAAATGGTGCAAAGTTAGTGTTTTCAGACTCTAGTTCCATGTAAGCAAATACACCTTAACTCGTCTCTGTGTGGACACGGCCCTTTATTGAAATCACACTGGCTCTGAACAGTCAAAGCCCCGGGGCCCCTCTGTGCTCTTCGGAGGTCTAAGGAACCCAAGTTGGGAACCACTGCTCTATGCCAGTGCTTCTTAATCCCGGTCCTCAGGACCCACTGTGCTGCATGTTTTAGAGGTAAACCCTACTTTAACACACTTGATTTAAATAAATGGCTTGTTTACAGGCTTGCAATGAATGAGATGAGGAAGTTCATTAATCTAAATTAGGTGTGTTGGAGTAGGAACACGTCTAAGACATGTGGGGAAGCGGGTCCCGCGGACCTGGATTAAGTAACATTGCTCTACGCTTAAGATGGGTCCCTTGTTTCTTCTGTCTTTCTTCAACATTTAAACGACACATCAGTCGGCCCACACACTGGACGCTTGCTTGGACCTAAACACAAGAGCGTTTCTACTCTCACAGTTTTTACGCGACTAGTTAAAACAAATGCAACATGTCTCAACAGGTAGGGGTAAACATTAAATCTGGGACTCTATGGGAGTTTATATATATATAAAAAGAGTAAGACATGCTAAAATAAATCTGAAGAACATATACTAAGCACGCATTATGACGGCAGTCCACTAGTTGGACATCTTGTTGAATCGCTGGATGCTACAGCTAACACCACCACCAGACACGGTAAAGGCAACGATGCTTTTTCTGACCACAGCTTAAACGCATATCAGCAAAGTCAAAGGAAACAGCAGCATCTATGGTCTGATTTATAAAGATTTACATGCTTACAGTGTGGGCAAGGGTGACTTCAGTGACAAGATACATACATTACAGCTGTGGCAAAAATAAATAAATAATAAAAATAGACCAGCTGTATCAAAGACATATTTATAAAACTAGACATTAAATGTTTTTCCGTATCATATGATATAATGCAAAAAAACACTGTTTCATTGGTATTTAAATACATGTGAACCAATGCTGAAGGCTTGCTTTAACCTAGAATAGAAAAATAAATTATTTTTTCAAGAACTGAAAATAAATTACAATTTTTAATTACAAATCACATTTTTTATGCTATGGAGGGTTACGCACCGGCAGTAAAGATCTCTGTGGTAGTTTTCATAGTCAGTGGTGGAGTTCACCATCCCTGTGGTGTAATCTAATGAGTCAAATTGGTATTATAGGAAAAAGAAAAAAAAGTAGGAAACATTTTCTCTACCTGCCTTTACAAGAGTTCCACTTATGTAAAACATATTAAAGACCTGCTGAGGTGGGTCAAATCAAATCTGCCTCCAACAACAAGGCAAAGCCTATTACTAGTCTGATGAGATTCTGGGTTTGGGTTTTACATTTAGAAATGAGTTAACTGGGCTAATCTGGACAGGTAATCCCAAAACACTCGGCAGTAGATCTATCCACTTACGTACTTTAGCTCCTCTCACCCTCACACACACACACACACACACACACACACACATACATGCATGCAGGCAGAAACAACATTAACCCAGCGATGCACACACAAACCAAAAACCCTCTAAACAAACTTTTAAAATACTATTTACTCCAAGTAAATAAAGTGAAAAATAGTTCCTGAAACAGTATCTGTCTCCATCCTAAAAGAAAGAAATAAAAGTCCTGAAACAGCAGTACCAGATTCCCAGCACCGTGCTCCCTCACACACTTTCAATCATTCCAGCAAAACTGCTGAAGCGGACAGAATCTTTCTGGCCATTTCACCCAAGTGCACATCCCCTCATGGACCAGAGCGCCACACATGACATAGTGTCTAACTGGCTAATGAAAATGCATAATCTCTACGGAGATGCTGTCCATCACTGTGCGTGTTCTTCAAAATATCAAGGAAATCAAGTCATTCAGGCGGAAGACAAGATATGAAGACACATCAGCTCCAAGCATGTGCTTGAGAACATTGTTGCCATTTTTGTATCTTTCCTTAACATATTTGCATCTAATTGAAGATTTTAAACAAAACTAAACAAACTTGATGCTGACAGGGTGTGTACTGAGGATGCAGTGTTTGTTTGGATGGTGCATAATGAGGCTGGAAAACTGAGAAGCAGAGACCTGCTGCTGCTGTTAATGGGAGTGGAGGACTAGAACAATGTGTGTGTTTGCATGTGAGGGGGTGCCAAACTGTGTGAAGTCTATCTGCACTCCCTTAGGAGTTGGTGCTAATTACTGTCTCATCAGTGGAACAGAAGCCCCTTTTCTAGCCATGTTTCATTAGGCTGCATGGACAAACGGAGCCAGAGCATTATGTATGTGTCCGAGATCAGATAAGAAGGACAAACCTAAATCAATGCATTTGTCTTAGAAAGAACAGAAATGGGTCAACAGAATGACAAATTCTTGTGCACAGCTCACTGACTCATTTAAGGCACAGCAGCACAGTTCACTTAAATTCACAAACCACTTTCATGTTTCTGAGCACTTCAAGGTGAAACGAGGAATACAGTCTAGCGTCAGTCCGTCCCAGGTGACAACGCAGCATACAACTTACTCCAAGACAGAAGCAATTTAAAAGTTAAGGGAAAGAAAAAAACAAAATGTCAGTTTGTTGGTGGATTTCAGCTGATTAAGAGGAGCTACTGAAAAACTCACTTTTTTTCCACAGTGCTAAACAGCTACTTTTTCTGCACTGCACATGTGTACTGGAGTGGTCTAAGACGAGAAAAAATATATCAATATAAATGACTGAAATGAGGTCAAGTCTGAGAATCAATAGATAAAAGGTGCTTCAATGCCAAGTTTGATCATAATACGATAAACCAACCGAGTGGATTCTGCTTAATTTTTCTTATGGGCTTTTTACAAATAACTGCATAAATGTTTGACTTTTTCTCTTTGGATCGTTGCTGTTGGATTGTTCATCATTGAATCGATGTAGGTCAAAGTATTGTTTACAACTCTATAAAAAAAAACATGCATTTGTAGCAAAGTAATCCCTTTTAGTCAAATGTTGGGACTCATGAGATGTGTATTGTGGCAAGAAGACTCTTTTTGTTGTAAGTGGGTGATTTTGATAATGCTAAAAAGCACCTAAACATGTATGCAGACAACTTTCGCATTATTATGTGCTCCAACTACAAAGTGGTAGGGCTGGTTTTGTGACATTATCCTGCTGGAAGTAGCCATCTGAAGATGCTACACTGTGGTCATGAAAGGAAACTCAGGAAGCAGGCTTGGACTGGCCCACGGAGAAGCGGGACAATTCCCGGTGGCCTGGACCTGAAAGTGGCCTGACTGGCATCACAGTACATTACATCAGTGTGGCTGATTGGTCAGTCTGCCACTGACAGATGTGCAGACAAAATAATTTGTGCTCGTCAGTTGTCAGTAATAATGGCAACGGGTCAAAATGACGGTAATATCTTCTCTAAATGATCAACATGAGCAAAGCATGCGGAGGTGGAACAGCTGAGATGCAGAGAAACGTGGTGGTGGAATGGACTCTGAATAAAAAGATGAAAGGGGGAAGACAGATGAGGAGGCGGGCAAGTGTTGGAAAATTTCAGATATTTTCAAATCAGCAGCGACATCACGTTGAGTTCACTGTTTAATAAATGAGTGATGGAGGAGAGACAGCTGGTGTATTACAAGCTGCAAACTTTTGTCTGAACATGATACGATGAGCTCTAGTTGAGATTCTCCACGGCCCTTTTTACGTAGCTGTAATGACTTTGGTACTACTTGTTGTCAAAACTTTACTATATTGTTAATGTTGGTTTGTTGCTGTACTGTAATATCTATCTCCTCAAACATAAAAACTACTGGTTATTCCAACCTTTGACACACAGTACAGGGGGTCTTATGGGATTTCCTGGTATCATAGATAAAAAGGAGTTAGTTTTATGTGCTGTGTTAAAGTGACAGGTGGATATTTCAATTTTAAAGCTTCTCAGCTAAACTAGTCTGTACACAAAGGCTACTTTCCACACATGTCCTTGTCCAATACAGCTATAAACTGGGCCGATCAGGAACATTTTATTAGTCCAGGTGAAAAGTTCATAAGGAAACTTTTAACTTAACCAGTTAAGTGCTTGTTGGCTTATTTTACTGTATGAAATATTTGGTGGGTCATGCTTGTAGGAACCCCTCTTAAGGATGGACGGTCTCTTATTTAAGTTGAGTTGGCTTTTTTAATTTTCCAATGTTAATGGAAACACATCAGGTAAAGTTGCTGTTGACCACTCCTTTTTTTCCTGTTGCAGAGAATACTGATGTTAACAAAAGAAGCGAAATCCAGTCCGCTTGAAAACCAGAGGTCTCCACTCACTTTTGGAAGGTGCGGTTCACTTCCAGTGTAATTGCAAATAGACCACCCTGTTAACCAAAAAGGAAGTGATGTGGGATGCACCATAGTGCAACATGCAAGATACCTCGCTACTGCGGCTCATACTGGACAGATTCAGGTGAAAGTACAAACAGAAACCCTAAAACTGTTACCCCATTGTTTATTTCTAGTGAATGAGCTGGTTTCAGTCCTGACCAACTGATGAGCCGGATTTTCTTCTTCTTACTTATTGGTCAGTGCTCATTTTTGGGGAATATTGCTCTTAGCAAGCAAATTTTGTAACTGCATGACTTGTTCACACTATGGTCTGCTTCAGTAAAGTGCAGTGTGAAAGCAAAATTTTTCAGAACTCCTCACCCAGAGTCCTCCCAGACTATCCTGCTGTAAATGTACCCCAACAAGGTCTAAAGTGTGCCAAGAAAATATTCCCACACACCAGTACACTATTTGCCTGAACTGTTGATACAAGACAGCATGGATCCATGCTTTCATGTTTCCACCAAATTCTGAGCCTAGCATCTGAATGTGGAGCTGAAATGGAGACTCATCAGACCAGGAAACGTTTCTCCATCTTCTATTGTCCAGTGTTGGTGAGTCTGTGTGAATTGTAGCCTCAGTTTGCTGTTCTTAGCTGACAGGAGGCACCCGGTGTGTCTACTGCTGCTGTAGCCCATCTGCTTCAAGGTTGGACGTGTTGTGTATTCAGAGATGCTGTTCTGCATAACTAGGTTGGAGCCAGTGCTAACTTGACTTCCTGTTGCCTTTCTATCATCTCTAATCATTCTGCCCATTCTCCTCTGACACCAGAAAGGCATTCTGGTCCAGACAACTGCTGCTCACTGGATATTTTCTCTTCTTCAGACCATTCTCTGTAAACCCTAGAGATGGTTTTTGTGAAAATACCAGTAAATACTCAGACCAACAACCATGCCACGTTCAAAGTCACTTAAATCCTCTTTCTTTCTCAGTCTGATGCTTAGTTTAAACTTTAGGAAGTAGTCTTGACCATGTCTACATGGTCATGACGTGTTGAGTAGCAGTCACGTGATTGATTAAATATTAGTGTTAACAACATAATTATGTGGACGGTGATTATATAAAATAACATTGCATGACACAATTAAAGAAGACAGAAGGCAACATGACAAAGACCTCATGAGGCAGACCAGATGTGTGCAATTTTTTCCTTTTACTTGCTGCAGTGCATCGACCATACAGCAGCATTTTCTGCTCCTTACAGGCTGCCAACATTTCCTGCTGCCTGAGGCTCTGTAGTCAGGTATCTCATGGTCAAATTCCTGAATAGATCATCCATGTCATGAGCCTGACAGCTCTATGAAAAAAAGAAAATGTTGTACAGAATGTCTTTTTGTTCTTTTTTCCTTCTGTTTTGCCTTGAAGCTTTGTTAGGAAGTTCTTTTCAGATCTGTCATCATCATCCTTTTTGAAGAACATCGTAGCATACTTACAGAATCTCAGAGCTGTGATGCTGTGTTGCCATTTCACTTCTAGTCCTCAGTAGCTTTTATTTCTCATTGTTGTTAACAGATACGGCTATGAGACAATATCTTACTTGGTTACAAAACATAATGGGGGGGGGATTATAGTCCACAAGGCTACAAGAATTCGAAGAATTGTTATTGGCACTTCAGCTGATTAAAAATGTTGGCACTGCCAAGAGAAATCACATTTCTAATCCATTAACCTGACGACATTGGCTCTCTGTAAAACTAAGAAGAGTATTTAAAATCCTCGTTAAATAGGAAGGCCTTAAAGCTAGAGTATACGTTGTTTTCCGAGAGTCGGAGAGAGATAGAGAATTTGAAACAACACAGCCGAGAAGCTC
>JBAFTA010000007.1:27831376-27847544 GCA_036919975.1 Melanotaenia parkinsoni | reverse complement strand
TAATTTGATGTAAACCCTTCTGATAAAAAGTGTATTTTGAGGGAATCTAGAGGAAATCGTAGACTCTAGCTTTAATGGCATAGCTGTTTTATCTGAAATATGTCATCGTTCTTCATCACCCAGCATGAACTCCTTGTTCTCAGAAACCTGGCCTGCTGGTTGTTGCCAGAATTTTTTGGACTTCGAGGTTTTCAGGAGTTTCTCTGCTGCAGAATCAGCTGCCAGTTGAGAAAGACACGTCTCTTTTTTTCAGACTCAGCTTTTACTTAAAGGGACATTGTGTAACAATTTCTGTTTACTGGCCAAACGTGATGTCTGCACGTATATATGTGTTATCATTGGTGTATTATGACCTGACATATTCTTTTAAGTTAAGAATTTTAGATTAGTTTATACATATGACGGGTAAGCCGGTAGGGCAGCGCCATGACGGTCTGCCATCTTGAAACAAGGGGCAAATAGCACCAATGCTGAATCCCTGTAAGCCTTCATACAGTGATTGAGATGCGTGAGTAAATAAATAAGAGCGGCTTACTACTCTGGCAAACTGGAAAATGTGTTAATTATTCACAAAAATGTGGGACCATGCATATGCAGCAGCAGCACGGGAGCCATTTTTACCATCGCCAAAAAAGGGGACTTAAAAGGCGGCGTGACTAGACGAAACAGAAAAGGAAAATCAACATCTGGCTAGCCTTCTTTTAACCCCCGTTTCTACCATCGGATCCACTTTTTAACAATACGAGTCAGTACGTATCTGTTTTTTTGTTGTGTGTGTTTGCACAGCTAAAAACTGGGAAGGGTAGCAAACTATCCGACCCGAACCATCCCTCTTTCTTGAGGACATTTCTATGCTGGGGTCCCACTCTAACTGATCTGACCCAAAAGGGTGGAGCCTGACACATGAGTCATTATTTTCTGTACAAAGAACAAAGTGAGAACAGCGACATGTTTAACTATATGGTGGAATTTGTTTTAAGCCACATGGAAGGAAGAAAGACCATGAACTCTGGATGTCCACATCCCCTTCCTGTTTCTGTCACGTTCTTCTTTGTTAGAATTCAAGGAATGTCTCACGCTGCTATGATGTCACGCTATTACGTATCTAACTCATCTATAACTATCCGGCCGACACAGCGCCTACCGGGTAAGGGTACGCTTGGCTGTGGAAATGCAATAGAGATCAGGATTTATTCAACCAAAGAGCACCAAACCGGACCCGCTGGTGAAAATGGGGCTTTATATATTTCTTTTATTTATTTTTCTCAGATCTTTTTATGTTTGTGTTTTATTGTTTTTTATTGTTTTTTTTTTCCCCCTTTTGGGTTTTATTTATGATTGAAAAGGGGTTTAAATCAAGTTTAGAAGTGTTGGTCACAGCTGAAAGAGGCCAGAGACGTGTTGCCATGCAATATCCGTATGAATGTGAAACGAATATTAAAGTTTAAGTTTTTTTAAAAGTTTTTGTTTTATTTCAGTACTTTTTAAAAATTTACTAGTTAACGTTTGCAATTTTCTCAGTGACGTGTCCCCTATCGATGCCTAATTCGGCATCCATCTTGCATCCAACCTGTACTGTGAGCTCCCTCCAGACAGTAAAAAACAGTCTCGTCTTGACTCTTGTCTTATCTCTATCTCTCTTTTGCCCCACGCTAGATAAAAAAAAGAGTTGTTAGGTGTACTTTGTCACAGCAGGTAAACAAAGGCTCAAGGAATGTACATACTGAAAGTCATCAAAACTAGTCATAAATACAGTTTTAAGGTAGAAAATGTACGTAGTGTTGCTTTAATTCACATATCATGCCAGTTAGTGTTTATTTACAGGGAGCAGAAACAGTTGATCAGTCATGTGTTTATTAAATGCTACACTGGAAACACGTAAATTCTTTTTTCTTGGGTAGAGACATCTCTTTCCATCATTTTTTATTTTTCAAAAAATGTAGAAAAAATAATGAATTAGAAAAAACACATAAAACATCGGTACTAGCAGAAATCTAGTTTGACTCGAAGGAATTCCAAATTGGGTCTCCGACTTTGCAGCACAAGGTGTTAATGTGTCCTGCATGCAGTGGAGTCCCTGTTGTCATGTGAGAGGGTGAGGTGTCAGAAAGTGAGAAGATGCATGCAGAGGATTAAAGGGCAATCTGACAGATGGTACGGTGCAAAGTGATGTAATGATTCACGCTTCACCGACAGCCACCTCAAGAAGTTTCACAACTTAAATAATACGACCATAAACATCTCTCTCAACTGTGAAAACTTTGAAAAAATCTAAAATTTTCCTGGTGGAAAACTGCAACACTAAGATAGGTTTCCTTTTACAGCAACAAGAAACTGGCAACTGTGGGTATTCTTTTCTTTTTTGAGAACAAGAGGTGGTAAATAGGCTCCATCCTGAGCTGTGATTGCACAGTCTCCATCTCCCCTGCAGGCAAAGACCTCATAAGCTCAAGAATGAGAGGGGGAAAGTCAACAAAGCCACCAGCTCTGACAGATTCTTATCTATTAGCAAATGCTTGAACAAAGACCAAAAAAGGGAGAGAAAGAGGAAAGCAAAGGAAAGCTGTAACATTGTTTTCCTCTATGCTGTTGTGATATGACCTGGGACAGGAGGCAGTGCTACGTTTGCAGCCCTGCCAAACTGGCATCGCAAAGATTATCTGACTCTACAGGGATCCACGTGGTTTGGCAAAGGGATGCATAAACAACAGGAAATTTGGTGCTGATTCAAAACACGCTTATCACTCCCCTACTAAGAGGGATTAGACCCAGGAAAAAGGGGGCTGCATCTGCATTGGCTGCCATTCCTTCTCTTTGCTTCACTTCCCATTCCTTCCTCTGCAACGACGCAAAGCAGTTATAGTGCTGGCTGCACTCACTCTCTCTTTTAAAAAATTAAAGTAAAAATAATATTTATTAACCCTTAAAAACTCCACTAGATCACTGGTGCCCCCAAGTGCTATCACTTACATCGTCAACAGTTTCTCAGGAACGGTAGTGTGTAACTCTGTGGGGTAAATTCTGATGGATAGTTGACCCTTTAAGTGACCTACAGCAGTTTTCCAGGCATTTGCATCCCATCCAGGAGGTTAACAATCCAGCTGCAAAAGACTCTACATGGTAAATCCACAATGTGTGATCCGCAATAACACCATTATTTATCACATTTTTCTAATAAAAATAGATCTCCATCACTACTATGTTGCTAAGAGACCTCTATTATGACCCAGAAATTATGACGCAGCCACTTCCTGTTAAACTGTCAACCAATTAGACAGCTTTAAATGTAGGGGATGTCAAATCAGGAGCTGCCAAAGATCTACAAGTCAAAAGAAAGTTATATGTATGTCTGAAAAGAACAAAAACAATTGTCCTCTATGGATGGAATAAAGCCCAGAAAGAGCTGAGTTGGGATGGTTTTGTGAGGTTAGTAAATAAATAGCAGCATAAATAACTGGAAATAAATAACTGGAGGAAAAATGTAAATGCTCATTGCCAAATGTTTTTCTCCTGAAAGCCAAGATTGCAGAGAAAGATATGCAGATGAGGAAAAGCTTGGCCACTGTTGATCTGTATGTTATTTCTACAAAGTCCAGATGGTATGAAATTCTGTTTAGTTTTTTGGGTTGACCTTTATGGTACTATTTCTATTGATACATACTTTTTAAATTACTTTAACCTCATTATCTGACAGCTGAGGTTGTCCTGAAAAATAATGTCTGGATGTTGAATGGGAATAAAAGGGCTGAAGTTCTCCAAGTTCTGCTGTGAAAGCAGTTTGATTTGTCCAAACTGGGATCCTGAAGAAACAAAGGGTCAACATGGAGGACTACAGGGATACAAAAGGCTTGATTTAAGGTCACACAGCAAAAGTATTGTTATTTTTAAGTTTTTATAAGCTACAGAAATTTTATTGTATATCAGCTGTCAGAACCAAATTCTGCATGTGAACTATAAAGTTCCCACACTATGGGTTCTGGTCTCAGCAGAACAATACAGTTAGAGTTACGTCTTTATGTTACATTTAATTGCATTTTAACACATGCCAGAAGTAGCTGGAAAGATATGCTAACGTTCGGTGATGGACGATATGGTAGAAGGAACACGGAGCTCAGCAGCTATTGATTAAAACACATCGCTATGGAAAGTAGACTTCTGGGTACACTTTGCATTTTATAGACTCACAGATGAGCAAGAACTAGAAAAGGCTGGAGATACATCAAATTATTAACCAGTGAATGGTAAGATAACTAAATCCCGAGGCCACAGAGATTCATTCATACTGTACTGCCAAACATTACAAATAACTAGTTTTTTTATGCTCTTAAATTAAATTAATACCCCAACAAAAAACATGTTTATTGCATTTTTCATATCTAAAAAATTGATGCTGGATAGCTATGCTATGGAAGTCTGGGTTAAACAGGTTATAAAACAAATGTTAAAGGCTGGATGAACACCAGCAGCTACACAGATATTAAAAGTTATGTTAATAATTATGAGCTCAGTTTGAAAATATTTGAGCCTGAGGACCAAATGCTGTAGTTCGGCTGAGATAATTACTGAAACACTATGAAGATTGAAAGGTGGTGTTCCTATCCCACCTCTTGGCCATGTTAGCCAATGAGAAAGCTTACAAAAAAAAAGAAAGAAAAGATGTCAGCTTCTGTTAAATGCAAAAAAATGACATAAAACATTATTTTATACTGCGCTGTACTCAATAGCGTGCTGCTAGGAGAACTTTTTTCTTGTTCTGGAGGCCATGAGAATAAAATGATGTCATGATGACGTGTTTGGAGACATGGTGCGGCTTGTTTGACGCGTCAGCCGAGCAGAAATTTCTTCTCATGGGGCTGCAAGAAGTATTAAGTGATTTATCTGACATTTGAAGTGGCTGTGGCTAACGCGGAAAGCGTGAAGCAAACGTGCCACTTTTGCATTTCCGCTGATGCGAAGTTAACAGCTGATCAAAGTGGTGAGAAAGTACGAAAATTAATACAACATGTGGTGTATAAAGACGCCGACACCACTGCATGCTCAACCCCGCCCTGCCACGGATTAAGTCTTTAAGTATGAAATCATCCCCCTCCCATTCAGGCACACACGTCATCTGCCATTTGTGAGAAGGTACGATTAACTCACATTTGAAGTAAAACACGACTCTTGGCAAATGATGAAAAGAACAAATTTGAAGCAACATTTGCCATCCTGAAATCCAAGCAAAGTTCATGTAGGTAAAAGTGTCACTTTTTTTAATAATAAATGCATCCGACGGTTAAAGATGCCACAGCTCTTATGTTAACGTTACTAATTTGAGAAGAAAATTAACCATTAATGTGAGATGTGATTCAACAACTGACTGGCACATTTTAAGAAATATAATTTGTGTTATGAGATCAGGGTGGAGAACAACCAGTAAGTGCTATAAAATGGAGCGAATAAGTCAGATACTCAGCTATACACAACACCAAGATCTTGGCTTTCCAGCTCTGATTAAATATTGACTATATACACACGCATTTTCTTAATAAGTTGACAAACTATATAACAGCACAGAGGAGTATATTCTAATCCTTTGGGATTCATCTTCTGAGTTTCTACTAATCTTTTTCAACATCCTCTCATTTCTGCTTCATCCATCAAACTTGCTCCAAATGACTATATTTGAAAAGGCCTGCAGTGATTTGACTTCCTGCCGTTTGCAAAGCAGGCAATCATAACAAAACAGTTGGACAACTGTGGACTAGTTTAAGCCTAATAAGAATGAGTCACTCGCCGATGAGGCTGTGCTTCTGACACAGACGTGGAGAAAGGGAGGAAGAGGGCAACAATAACCTGTGGTCATGCATGTTGATGAGGCCTTCTGCTGCATCCGGAAGCCTAATGAAATATGGGCCGGACCTCTGCGCTCTCTGCTCTGCTGTCCGACACCTCCACATAATGATGTATGGCGCTCTACACCACATTACGCTCATCTTGCCCTTGCTAAATGCCAGAGCAGCAATTCGGTGTCATAGGGTTATGTGGAGGTTTTGACCAATGAGGCTTTAAACTCCGGCTGCCTCTGTAACAAAGCAGTGTGAACAGCAGCTAAAGGCCAAACAAATCGCACATAAAAAGTTGAAAAGCAATCAGCTGCACAGCATTATTAATTGATAACAGGGTTGGGCGTGACTGAATTTCACAGGAAAGCATTTACAAACTGCCGGCCCATGAGCCAAACTTCAACCATGTAATCAAGAAGTGAAGCCCGCCTCCCATCTCCTTTACTTGTTATGTAACATATAAAATATTAGAGACATTACCGACTAGGGAGACACGCAGTTTCCTGGCTGAGTGGGTGTCCAATTTGCATCCCCTCCTCTCCCCTTCCCTCCCCAGCTTATTATCTCGTTTGATGTGATTTTTCATTCCTGACTCATCTCCTGTTCAGCAAATGCTTGGTTTTTTTCCCGTTTTCTTTTCTTTTTTTTTTTAATTCTTTGAGACTTTAAATATCTTTTTTTTCTCTGCACGTCTCCCTTTTTGTTTTGCCTCTAGCAAAGGCAGACGGAGGCCAACACCAGACGCAGCGGGTGGATGAGGGGATGGGAAGAAAAAGGAGAAGCTGCCTGGCAGTGAGAGTTTCAGTCATAAGGAGGTGAGAAATGATGCTGAGACCTGACAGCCACGCAGGGTTCAACTCACAACGACCTCTTGGCTGTTTGTGATGTAC
Source organism: Melanotaenia parkinsoni (assembly GCA_036919975.1). Taxonomy (NCBI): domain Eukaryota; kingdom Metazoa; phylum Chordata; class Actinopteri; order Atheriniformes; family Melanotaeniidae; genus Melanotaenia; species Melanotaenia parkinsoni. The sequence continues at coordinate 27,840,829 of JBAFTA010000007.1, read as the reverse complement.
TCTTCATCTCTATGGGAAATGAGATTTCACATGACATATCACAAATGAGATAAATGTGGCTCAGTTTAAAAGCGAAATAAACAGGTTTTCCAACGGTATCAGATTTATTGTCAAGAAGCATCGTAACAAAGAAATAATCCACCAGACACTTATTTTCTTACTTTTAAGAAAATTTTATTAGTATTGAAACATGTTTGCACATCTTAAAAATGCAGATCTTGCAACTTGCTAGAGGTGTTGGTGTTTTGTAGACACGTGACCTGTGCTTGCATTTGTTACTTGCCCAATTACATTTGGCCAAATAAGGCATATATTCATCAATTTTCTAAATCCAAAACCATCCTCATCCCAGCCAATTCCTCGAACTCCTCTACAGTGGACACTGACCCAAAGCAAAGCTCAAGTCTATATCAAAGACAGCAAAGACTGAATACCTCTGCTACAACACTCAGCAACCCACACCAGCCAAGACATATAATCCTTTCAGTAAGTCCTGGGTCTACCCTAAAGCCTTTTCCTGGTGAGACATGCTTGATACACCCTCCCTGGGAATCATCCAGAAGATATCCTGACAGGATGTCCAAGTCACCTCTACTGGTTACAGTGCTGAGGAGCAGAAACTCTACTTGGAGCTTCTTGGAGATGACCAAGAATCAACATCTTATTGCAATGGAGGGGTGTGAGTACCCAGGGATCCCAGAGCTATACTGTACTATCATTGGTAATTTGCCTCTTGTAGTCTTCCAAGGCAAATGGATCCTGAGTGAGTTATCTAAGAAAGTGCAATTACACACAGATAAGGACCTCATGTTGAAGCCAGGTCTCGGGGAAAGGCTTGTCAGCAATCACCTGGTAGTCTGATCCATAAGAAATCCAGCAGACCACAGCCTGCATGATCTGAATGGGACAAAAGCAACAAAAAAAGTCTGGTGCAGTTTAAGCAGGCGGTGGTCAAAGGTGACAGGCTTGGTGGTCCTCAATGGCTCCTGAAACAAAAACTTTTGTTTTCTTCTTATCTAATCTGCTTTAGTGAACATGCTTCGATTTTGAAAAACCTAAACGGATTTGTTGTTTCTTACCCAAACAAAGCAGTGGCTAATGTCTACACCTAATCAAAGACAGAAAAGAATGAAAACCTCCACCATACTCAGCAACATAAACCTGTGCTGTCAGTTTAAAATTTAACCCCTCAGGATGTGAAGCTAAATCCTCCAGACATTTGTTTGCACACCTAAATCAACCATCAACTGAGCAAAGAGTATTGATTGAAGATTGAAATACCACACCCCACCATCAGACCAGCCCAGAGCTGCAGCTAAGGATTTCTCCATCAGCAGCAGCATCTGTCAACAAAACCCACCAGCTCCATTTTTATCAAACACCTGTCCATAAAATCAACATTTTGGGCTGCAAGCACACAACTAGAGAAAAAGCTGCCATTTCTCCAAATGTATCAATATCACACCACAACATCCCTCAGCAACTGCCTTTCACTTGACCAACAGAAGGCTTAGCTGACAGTAAAGGAAGAAAAAGGAAGAGAGGCAGGAAAAAAAAGAGGGGAAAAGAAGTATCTTTGCCTCATTATATATTTGGCTCTGGCTGGGGGGAGTTTTTTTTTTTTTTTGCCTGTCTGCATATCAGTCACACAGCAAATACAGACACATACACGGGAAAACAGCCTTGGCCTCTTTGTCCCCATCTCAGTGACAAACAAACACACTGTCAGACTCGACCCCTCAATCACACGCAGCCGGCAGGGTTTGATTCAGCGACTTTCCACGAGGCCTTGGGACCATTTCTGCTGTCTTCCACAGTCCTCCTCCACCCTCTCCTCCGCCTCCTTGTTGCTAGCCTGATCTCATTTGCAGAGCGCTGGTGACAAGCGCCGACACGATTGGCCAAGCACACGTACTGGTTGCAACGTCATGCCACTGTGTCTTGTGGTCGTGCAGGAATCTGATGTGCTCCGAGTGATTGGCAGTTTTCAGCAGCATGCAGAGTATCACACATTACAGCTGGAGAGAGGAGGTGAAGGGCAGGGATGGAAAGGAGTTTTATTACAGAAGACAAGCAGGCTTTCCACAATGCCAAAGCAAGTGAAGAGGGAAATATACCAAGGAAGCAAAACACCAAATGGTTTAAAAAAACATGGACATCTGAAAACTGTGGCTGTTTTGGCTCCATGATTTTTAAACAGATGGGTTTGGGACATTCATAACTCTGACTGCAGTTTGAGTCTGTGTGATCAGACATTTTGCAAATTTTTTAATGCAAACATGCGATTAAACATGAATCTTTCTGTTAAGCTTTACATTCAGGAGAAAAAAAAACATCAGATTTTCATGGATTTGCTTTCTTAGAAGCTTTTTTGCTCAGATTTTAGACCTTCACATTAACATTAAATCAAATGTATAACTAAAGTTTAGTTGTAAAATACACAGGAGGTTTTCTCCTGATTTATATCAGTCGGTTTAACTTATTTTGTCTATATTGTTTATATTTTGGTAACCATCTTATTCTACTCATATTTCTTTGTTTAACCATAGAGGAGATTTAAAGTAACACTACTGAACTATTGCTGATATGTGATGATGTTATTTGGTATCCGTCTTGCATCCCATCTCTTTGTTGAGCTCTCTCCAACCAGTAAAACTCAGTCCCAACGTTGACTCTTGCACCGTTACTTTCCTTCTTTCTTTTACTTGCTTCCTCTGATAACGTCCTCTTGGTTTTCTTTGTTGAATCAGCCATGAACGTAACTCTCACATGATGCTCCAGCCACGATAAAAAAAGCTATGAAGTGCAGTTTTTCAGCTCCAGGACATTGCAGAGCAATGATGTCTAAAGGAATGTGTATAATGAACATCAGTGTGCCATCAAAACATGTCAAAAGCACAGAGTTTAAGGCTGGAAATCTATGTAGTCTTGCTTTAAGTGTCAGTTATGCTCAGCATTGAATGCACACACAGATGGAGCCTCTGCATTCATGTAATCTGAATTTAGTTATATATATATATATATATATATATTTTATTTTTTTTTTAAGAGAGTTGCGGATGCATAAAAGATGGAGCAAACAGTGCAATTCCACCAGAAATTGTGGGGGCAATGTTGCAGAGTATTGCTAACGTGCGGCCAGTGCAAGGAAGAAAGGCGAAGATGACACCAGAACTGGGGGAACTTATTTGAAGAGTGGCTGTGTGAATGTGTACACAACTGCAAATACTTACTTAGTCCACATGCTGCAATATGTTTAATGGGTCGCACAGACCACTGCCATCTACCTTTTTGTATTATCTCTTAGTAAAGGAGATCGTGATAATGAACATGTCTTCCTGTTTGCTATTGTCTGAAACTGATGCAGTAAACTCCGAACTCTGACACTGCCTTCTAACCCATTTTCCCTGAGGACCCCCTTCATGTAACTACCAAAAATCTGTGGACCCCCCGCCCGTCCCGTGTTGAAACCATGCTTGTTTTTTTATGAATTCATTAGCTGCTTCTAGTATTGTCAAAAAAAAAGAGAAGAAATTGATTCTCAGATACTAACCATTTCTAAAATTAAGTATCTAGATATTAATTAGCACGGGTATCGATACTTAACTCCCACGTTGAGGTCTGCTGGTTAACGGAAAGGACCAGCTGCCTCTACTTATTTTAAACAGGCACTGCAGCGCCCCTACAGCATCTTCCAGGAGAATCCATTGTTTACAGCTGAGGTCCCCAACCCTGGTCCCCAAGACCCACGATCCTGCAGGTCTGAGACGTCTCCCTGCTGCAACACACCTGACTCAAATTAATGGCTGATCAGCAGACTTGTGCAGGGCTTGTCAGACAGCCATTTAATTTGAACCAGGTGTGTTGCAGCAGGGAGGCATCTAAGACCTGCAGGATTGTGGGTCTTGAGGGCCTTTTGTACTTTTTGCAGCACAGTGAGCAATCAGTCGGAGAACACCGTTCGAGACTGTATGAAGACTCCATCTCTGCACAAACTAATAGAGCTTTAAAAGAATGCATTTATTTTACATTGTTATTGTCTTTTCATATATTTATTAATATATTTTTGTTGTATTGCTAGGATTGTGGTGTTTTTTGTGGTGTTCTGACTTTGATAAATAAAAATAATTTTTTTTCCAATTTCTCCAATATCGCAAATAATATCAAGCACCAACCTAAGTATTTGTATCACGTTTGACAACCGTAGCTGCTTCAGACCATAAAGGATGCATTCTGGCTGAGTCCTTTCTTTGACAACCCAAAGTTAAGGTAATTATCAACCTGTATAGCCTTACCTATTTTTTAATTATTTCCTTTCTAAATAAGCACAAATCTTAGAGAACAAAAAACAAAAAAACATACATACAGTACAAAAAACAATTTTTTTTCTTTGGCTTCTTTTTATATTTGTTGTGACTGATTAAACTATTTGGTTGTGTTCAGAAGAGTCAGATACTCAGTTATGGGGTTGGGACAAATTTTTTAAAAAGTTTACAAAAACTGTAAATCTTTTCCAGTCACATTTGAAGGAGAAACAATGTTAAAACCATCCAGTTTGACCCAGAGCAGAGGCAACAGCGGCAGCTGCCAGCAAACAAACCTTTGGCTGTCCACTATAATTAGGGGAAAAGAAAAAATCCCCCCCATGTCCTTCAAACAGCAGAGAGCAGCCCTGCTGTCTCGCTGTGGACAGGCTCGGGCTCTGATCATGAAGGACGCTGCATGTCATCACTGAAAAAATGGCCTTGGACCAACTGTGGATTCTCTCATTTTTCCCTCCCCTCTTGCATAAGTCTGCTGTAATGATTCTCTACATTATTTTCATGTGAACCACAGCTTAATTTGTTTTGTCTGAGCAACTTTAGGCAGAATACAAGCGTGGTTAGTGTTTTTCAATGAGAGAAACAGTAGCCACGTTTTTAAATTTGTCTTTGACATTTCTTTAATTCCAGTCGAGCCCTGTCTTAAGGAAACAGATCGTGGCTCCCTCTCTAGTCAGAAAACTCATATCTGCAAACAAACACTTCTCTGGGCTGCTTCCATCTCTGCAAATCTATCCAGGCAAAAAAAAACTTCTGGGCAAATTTGACTGATGCACTTTTATATCCTAAACCCACACTTCTCAAGTCTGAAGTGAGCAGACAGATTTCAGAATTTCAAGTCCTTCTCTAGAAAAGAAATATCAGATTATTCATAGCTAATAGTGTTGCTACATCTTGAATCTGCACGAAACATCGACTGATTTAATCATCAGTCCAAGTGATTAACTGCTCTAAAAATATCTGGGATTTTTTTTATATAAAAAGTCAAATAAAGGTCAAAGATAATAATATTATAATCTTAAGGGAGAATATAAACAAGATTCAAGTTCTATTCAAGCACTAAACCACTAACAATTACAGTAGGAAACCAAAAGCTTAAGGATTCATTTATGCTGAATGTTAAATATGTGTACAAACTGAGCTTTTTGTTCTTTCTCTGCATTCACGTTGTTCATATTTCAGTGCTTTTTCTGTGAGCTTGTGAAAGCATACCTAAACACAGCGCACAGAGCAGTACCGCCGGAAATCATGGGGCAGTGTTGCGCAGTATAGCCCACACGCAACCAGCAAAAGCAACAAAGAAGGAGGAAACAGAAATGACTGAACTTTTTGAAGAGAAGCAGTGCAAATGTGTACAGACCTACAAGCACATGTATGATGTCACCTCACCCGAGTATAGCGACAGAGAACCACCGCCATGTTTGATAATAAATAAACTGACTTCATGAACTCTAGTGCCCTCTAGTGGATGTACTGCTTAACAACCATGCAAACGTAAAGCCTGCACAGGAAGTATGTGGGCAGCGATGTTTGTAAAGTGGAAATGAATGAGCCTTATAACTGATCTAAGCTAGAAATTCTGTGTCAGCCTGGATAAAATTTTGAGCAAGAGCATTGTCACCAGTTTTTATTTTTAAATTCATATAGGTTTTTAACTACTACAGCAATTAATTGGTAAGTATTTTTTAAAGTCCTAACACCGTTCTGGATTCCTCTCCATTACAACAATGTTCAAAACTTTGCATATTACATGAATTATTACATTTAAACCTGTGGTATTAACATATTTTTACTTGATTTAAATTTAAAGAAAAAAAAAAAAAAACAGGGCTTTTCTACAAGGTGTCATGCCCTGTGGTGGTTGCTGGATGATCTGGGGCCTTATTTATCAAACTGTGCATAGCAAAGCAAATTACAAGTAGGCGTCTGCTGCACAAAAAGGAAATGCTGCGTACTTCTACTTTCAGATTTATGAAAGAGTGCACACACACATCCTACACCTGTTTCCTTTCATAAATCAGAATGAACTCTAAAGCAGGCGCTAGGCCTGTCGCGATAACAAATTTTGCTGTGCGATAAATATAATGACAATGCCATAATAATGCAAATACACACTTTCAAAGATCAATAAACTTCAATTTCTAAAGAACATTTTACACTGGAACTGGAAGAAATTTAAAATAAAACTAAATCAATAAATAGAATGGACTCTCAGTCTCATTAACAATGAATGAAAACCAAACACAACCAAAAACAATAAGTATGATAGATAATAAATGTTCTGTAAACAAAACTGGCCTTCAAAAAATATAAAAAAATAAATAAAGATGGGGCTCAGACAGGGCAAATTGGCAAAACTGCCAGATAGCACCATTATATATATAAAAATAAAACTAGGAAAACAAAAAACAAAACATCATCGCTGTTTGTGAAGCTGAAATATCTCCTCTCATCGCTTCTTTGTGAACCGCGACGCTGCGCTGCACTTTTTCTCATACGCCGGGACACGCCCCAAAAGTAATGTGGCCCACTGGGAATCCTCCCGAACCTCTCGATTAGCCAGCATTGCTCTTGATGTGTATTTCAGCCTGAGAAATGGGAAGTTTACTGTGATATCATGGGAGGCCACTCAAATACACGAGTCTCCAGGCCAATGCGTGAGATTTGGCAGCCCTGTATAACAAACCACTTCTAGACCTCCAGCTTCCAGTCTGCATCCCGCTCTGCTGAACGACTTTCACACCGACATGCTGGCAGCAGACTGTCCACCTTATTTAGCTGGATGTATTTTTTAACATGCAAGTTTTTTTCCCACAGTGAAATAACATATTTTAGTGTTGGGCTTCTTATTAATATCATCTCCCACCACGCGTTCAGTCTTAGTAGAATTAATAAGGAATGTGTGTCTTTATTCATTTCTGCAAACAGCTTTATTATCCAACTAGTGGTGTGAAAGGTAATAGTGGATTGTGCCCAAATGTCTCACATTTCACATCATTTCCTTGATTTTATTGTGCCCTTTGTGTCGTTGTTTCCCCATTCTCCCATATTCTGTGCGTACGCCTGGGTCAGAGTTGCCGTGGAGGTAGGAACATTTTCCTGTCACGTCTGGTTTTGATAAATCACAAAAGTTGACTATATTTGGCGTAGGCTGGTTTTTGTTCCTATGCCAGCTTGATAAATAAGGTCTTGGGGCTCTCTTTGTCTGCTTCTGATTCTTGGAGGATGCACGGTTACATTAGCACTAAAGACTCATCCTTAAACTCACACACTAACGTGCACACTTACACAGAAACTGTGTAATCGCCAACTCTCGACTTGTTTCCTCTAGCCAGGTCTAGCATTAACAAGTAACGCAGCCATAAATAAAGAGAAACTCTCAAGGATTAAGAGGAGCCTTACATTCACAGAGCTTCTTTTCCTTTATATCCATCAAGCTCCTTTTTGCAAAGCAAATTTGTTTGGCACAGCACGGCAGCCAGGCCATCATTCTGCTCGCCATGACGTTGGACTAATGCAAGGTTAATAAGAATAATAAATATAAAGACATCTTAGAAAGCCAGTCACAATTTAAAATGATACCAAGTAATGAGTAAATTACAAATAAAAAATACTGAAGCACAAATAAGAAGAATAATGGAATGCTGTAAATATCAAGAATGATAATACCAAAATGAAATAGTGCTTAAATGCATACAGTGAAAGGTATAAAAATTACAAAAGTATTTAATCAATAAAAAGGTTCATGTGGTGGTTAAATTATCTGCCACTGCTCATTTAAATGACTAAGGGTTTTCAAGGAATTGATTTTCAATATGCTTTGTAAGAGGATCCACAGGACTGGAGCAGAGAAGCCAAAGGCAGATTTTCCAAACTCTGTAGAGAGCTGTGAGTCTTGTAATGAGAGTCAGCCAGAAGGCTCTAGTTTGATATGGTGAAACTACTGGGCCACATCTTTTGAAACCAGCCGCTCCTCTATCTTCGCCGCTCTGCAGATGGTGACAGATATAAACTCCTACACTAGAATTGCATTAAGAAAGCGGCCAAGAGGAGAAGTGATGCATGATGTGAGCGTGCAGGTAGAAGAGCTTTGTTTTAATATCAAGCTGCTACATAAAGTATATCCCTCCCCTCCCTCATCTGTCAGAAGGCAAACCCTTCTACTAATATAAGATCCTCTCTCTTCATTGTGTTCTCTCTCTCTCGCACATCTGTTCGTTACTGAGCAGGAAGCACTAACTGCCTGACTGGAGGCATCAACATCTGTCACCACTGGTGTTGTTGGCACCAGTGAATCCTGGAAGTTGTGAGGTCGTGGACGTGGTCATTTGTGGGTCAACTAAATCACAACCTGAGCATTGATGTTCTTAGGTAGGAATTCCCTCTGCTGCAGATGACCGACCTCATTAAAGCAAAGTCTCCTAGAAAACTAAAAAACATTATTAGTAAAAAAAACATACGACTCTTCTCAAGTTCATCCTGTCTGTCATTATCCTCCCACGCCAACAGTTGGCAAGCCTGTTGGCTCAAGCTGGTCAACCTGATGCCCATCTGCAGCAGACAACAGTGGTAGGGCTTGGCCCACTTTGCAGCTCAGTGAAACACACACATTAGCTTACTCTAGTGAGAGGCAACCCAACTGACTTGCATGCCAAGATGCATCAGAATGGGAGTCGCCTTGTTTGGGGAAAAAAGTTATCAGTTAGGGAAAATTTACTTCTCCTCAAACAAGTGCAAGACAAGAGGGGTTAGCCATGCCGCTAGAAGAAAGAACGGTTACTAAATGGAGAGTGACAGCTGAGACAGACATGACAAATGAATTCTGAACCTCCATGAGCTCTCTGGACAGTTGTCAATCACATCAAACAAACTCATACACCAGATCACTGCAGACAAGCTGAAGCCCATTCTCTTACAAGTAGAAGCAATGTCTACCAGTCAAATTAAAATAAGTGTTAGTAATGAAAGTCTTCATATGTTAATAAAAGGAGACAGTTTTTATTTTTCTCAGCATGTGAATATGCCAAGATAAAACATAATTACTGTCTTATCAGTGAACTAGAAAATTTCAAGAAATTTTGATGGGGGCCAATGCGGCAACCCGTCGGCCCACACACGTGCAGCCAGCAGC